>CAMPDV010000013.1:1200000-1759726 GCA_946699065.1 Loxodes magnus
AATGAGGCATGAAAAAGTAAAGAAATAACTCTTATTTATATATTTAAATTTTATGAAATTTTTTATTTATATCTAATAATCACATTAAATATTATTGGAACACTTGGCAACGAATTTCTATATGCATTTCATTTATTTTGAATTATTCTTTGCAAATATCAGCTAAACTCTATCGAAAATAATTAAAGAAACTTTTGCAATATTGCAGCTAAAAAGAATATTTTCTAAATAATGAAAAACATAAAAGTTAAAACAAAGATAATAATTCAAAATTGTTTTTAAATAAGCATTATAAACTTTTTCATTAGTCCACTAAATTCCATATAAATTTGATTTCATAAAATAGACTGTTATAAAATTTAATTATTTGCTGTGTTCAAATGAATCAAATGAGAATCGAAATATTATTAAGTATTTATTAGTTTAGAATATTCTATTTTTATTATTTATTTTTGATATTTATTACGATGCTTCAAAAATATTTATTCTAAATAAAACTTTACTTTCAATAAAATAATTTATTGAATTGTATAATTCAAGTGAATTGCTATTAGTACAATTAACTCAATATAGCTTTTCTAAATTAGCTATAATTAATCTTTTTGCACATAGAATATTAAATCTTATTTAATATTTATTATGGTAATCTTTATATTTAATAGATTGTTTATTATTTTGTCTTGGTTAATTAATCTTTTAAATGATTTATCTTGTAAGATAATCAATGTATTTAAAATAAGGTACAATTATAAATTTATAAAGAACTTATTAGATATTAAAAGATATTATTTCATCTAACACTTAGCTTAACTTTGGTAACATCTTTAGAAGTGTTAGGTTTTATAAATGTATTTTTATTAAAGGCTGATCAAATTAGTATAAATAAGCTTAGCTATTTATATAAACAATAAAGTCGCTTCATATAGTTATATGTATATTTAATAAAATAATTAAAGCATTGCTACAGTCTTATTATTTTCTTATATTAAGCTCCTTAAAATAGAGACTAAAGTATCTTATTTATTTTAATTAAATAAAGCACCAATTACTTATAAACTTTATACTTTTGCTTAATTCTAGATTATTATTCCAATCTAATCATAACTAAAGATATTTTAATCTTGTGCTTTATTATATGCTTTTCGTCTCAAGTTCAAGCAGCATTATTTGTTTCGTTTTGATAAATAAAGAACTTAATTCCATCCTAACTATAAATGTTTAGTTAATTATAAATTAAGAATTTTGGTACATAATGTATTTAAAGGCAACTTGGAAAAATTATAAAAGAAAACTAAATTTACTTATATAAGCATGACTTACAAGGTACGAAATAACTAAGTAACCTTAGTTGAAATATAATTAAAGAATCTATAAGATAAAAATACTTCCAAATATTTAATATTCCTTAATTAGCTAGTTTTCTTTTTAAGTTACTACTATCTATACTGCTGGCTAGTTATTACTTTGCCATTTGCATTGCAAAATCTATAAAAAGTAATTCATTAATAAAATCAAAGTTTTCAAACCAGCATCTAGTATATTAGCATCATTGAACTTGTATATTTAACCTTAATTCTATTATAGTAAATTATCTTTCAATTCGATTTATTTAATCGATTATATAGAAAACTTGTGATTATATAATAAATGATGATATACTTATTAAGCCTATTTAATTCCTTTATAAGTTTTAATAATAAAGCTCTAACTTATTAAAAATGAGCATAGAACTATTCTTAAAACTGATTTGATTTTTACTTCTTATTATTCTGTATATTACTTTGATATTAAATTACTTGCTTTTTATTAAAATATTTCTTATATTTACCATCTAAAGTTAAGGGATTTTTAATATTATTATCATTGCTATGATAGGAAGTTTAATATAGTATTCTTTTATTATTTCAATCATCATTTTTTTAATTTTATCTAAGTTGAACATCTTTGTATTAATTGCAAAGCTTTATCTCCTAAAGCTAATTTATTATACTTAAGTCAAATTTATTATTTAGAACTTTAAAATCATTTATTCTTATTTTCTATCATCTAGTTCAATCAATCATTTCCTTATTAAAACTAATGCAAACTTAAACTTTCAAATTGCCATTATTCAAATTATATCTCCAAATATTTCAATTAAAAATAATTTAGCTTTATTTTTTAAATCGAGAATCTAGTTAAAAGAGGTAAATTTAAATAAAAAACGAGGATAAATTAATAAATAGAAAGAAGCTTATAATAACTAGTTATTTAATTAGTCTATTAAAGGAAAATAGCCAATATTATATTAACTAAGCTTTACTTTTCAAAATAGTTATAATTAGGAATATCATTGAAGTTATTTTATTATAAACTATAAAATTATTACGTTGCTATATTTTATAAGATGCGTATTTAAGCTTAAAATATAGAAATTATTAATTGTTGTTGAATATGCTAGAATTAAAAAGTGAGGCTAGTTATTAAATGTATATAAGGAATATAATAATGAAGTTATTATTATAAAAATGAATTAAATGTAGTTTAGGATACATCAAATGTCATTCTGTTCTTTTGGCATTAATTTCTATGATGCTTCTTTAAATCCTTTTACAAAATCTGCATATTGCTCTTTTCTTATGGCCATGTAAATTAATCCAGACTCTCATTTTTAATTGGAAAAAACTGCTAGCATTATTTTAATTTCTTAATAGTTATGTCCACCTTCCTCTATGAAAATCTTCTTTTCTGCTGATTTTTTTGCGAAGTTTCTTTGAAATAGAATTCCTTTAAATAAGATAGTTCCAATTGAATTTCTGGAATTAAAAAAATTACCTGAAAACTATCATGCTAAAATTTTTTTCTTTCATATACATTATTTAAATCTTTCCTGGGCCTAATTGCTATTATTTTTCATTTAATAGCCAACACTCTTATCCACAAAATAATTCTTCTTAATCTTAGGTATTTTGGGCAGCACTTAAATTTTATTGAAGCTATTAAGATTAATTAGTGCTGATATCTTTTTATATATCTTGCTTTTTTTCTTACTCTTATTTACTTTCCTGGGACTGCTGCTTCTAGCTTTGCTCTAGATTTAGCTATCTTTCTTAAGATTATTTAATTTCATTTTATTCAGCATTTGGTAGCTGATTTTAGTCTGGATTCCTCTATTAAGACTGAGAAGATTTTTCTTAGCTTTATGAAGATGCATGCTATTAACTAGCTGCTTTTTCACTTTATTTTTAACTTTATTCTTACAATTTTTCCTATAATTCTGAAAAGAATCCTGTAAATTTTGGCTAATAATTTTCTAAGAAATCATTTCAGTTCTATACTAGATTCAAGTTAAGTTGCATATTGCAAGACTGCTATTCAATATGAGGTTTTTCATTATTATTAGCGTTCTTTACTTTTGCTGGTTCATTTTAGAATATATTTGAAGGAGTTGGAGTTGAAGGTCTTTCAGTATTTTTTAGATAAGAGCTAAAATTATCCTTAGTTAATTCGAATTCTGCTTTGCGCTTCATTTGAATTTCGTTAGGTTTAACTATTTTAAAAATGGAAGAAAAAATCACTTAAGAAAGTTAAAAGACTAAGAAAAATTAGTATTTAAGCATTTCAAATTTCCTATTTAAAGCAATCCTTATAATTCAAATTTAAAGTATTTCTTATACTTAATAATCCCTTTATGCTTATACTCTATATCTAACGCTTCTATGTCTGTTTACTATTATACTCTACCTTTATCACCAAACTCTACATCTCTTCTCTATTTAAGAAATATATTTCTTGAAAAAAGACTCTTTGATGGATATTATTTAAAGAACTGAAATGAGATTAGTAATAAATTAGCCGTTTACTTGAAGTGTATAGAAAAGAGAAAAGAAAGTGAAGTTTTTGTAGGATTAATTGGCAATAAGGGATGAAGATAGAGTAAGAGTAGGTTTCAATTATGTATAAAACTAAAAATTAGTTGTATTTTATTAAAAATGTCAAAAACTCCTAAGTCTACCAGAATTTTTTAGAGTGAATTGAGTGAGAGAAACTGAATGAAAAAGCATGGTAAGAAGGATAGACTTGATTTTAATGATAAAGAAAGGTAAGAGCTAAGAAAATTCTTTAATTCACTTGATGAAGATGGATCTGGTGCTATTGGAATTGAGGAACTTGAAGATCCTTTAATTGCTCTTGGACTTGCTGACTCTAGAAGTTAAGTTTAGGAGATGGTGAGTTTAGTTGATAGAGATGGATCAAATCACATAGAGTTTAATGAATTTTTAGAAATAATCAAAAGTGGAAATGCAATTTCCAACAACTTAGCTCAATTCTTTAAGTCTTTAGTACAGGGAAGCCTCATTGAAGATGCTACAGATTTACCATTTAAATTATTGGTTAGTGCCTTTAGGAGGAAAATGCTGATAGCAGCTATGACAGCGGAAAATTAAGAAATAAAAGAAAGAGGCGAAAGAGTTATGAAAGCTTATCAAAAGCAATTAGCTTTAACCAAAAATAGGACTACTAGAAATTCAGATATTTCTTTAACTTCATTAAACAAGAAAAAAAGTCAATAATCCATTAATTCCTAGACACAAAAGCAATAAAAACAATCAGGATTCTATGATTAAATTGATTAAAATAGTCCTTACATGCCAAACGAAAGAAATGGATTTCCCAAACTTCCAAAAGTAATGGGATAACAAGAAGAAGTAAAAGAAGAATTAAAGAACTTTCAAAAGAAGAAAAGGCAAAGTACATTTAAGGGAATTCTAACAGGTAGAAAATCCTCACAAGTGTGATTAGTTTATCTGAATTATAAAATTAAAAAAATCCTATTATACAAATCCTTTCACTTTCAGCCTTTTCTCATTATCATCTAAAGCTTCCCTTTCTTTTAACTCTTTTATTTTTCTATATTTGTAATAAAATTTTTCATGCTTTGCTAAAAAGGGTAATTAATAACTAAAACTACTTAACAAAAATGTAAAGTAGCTTTTCTTTTACCCAAAGCATAGATTTAATGTAGATCAATATAAGAATAAAAAATTAATATCAGTTAATCAAATTAAATTGATATCAATTTCTAATTAAATATACTCTCTTAATACCTCTTTAAGGCTAATAAATTAATTGTATTTTTGATGAAGTTAGTTAATTATATTTTTCAACTTTTATGCTGAAAGGTTATTTAATTTATTTGAGTTAAGTGGTTTGATTAATAAATTGAAGCTTATAACAGATGGAATATATCTTTATTAACATTAAGATTTAAACTATGCTTCTTTATTAGATTTTAATCATTAGCTATATATAATATTTTCAGTGAGACATAATTTATTAAAGATTGATGCTTAGAAATAAATGGCTACTGTTTCTTTGTTTTTGAACTAAAGTAATAATTTAATAATAAATAAGTTGAGGAATAAACAGCAACACTGAAGCAAATTAATTAAATACAGAACCAGCAAATATAGGATATTTAAAGTGATTAATCTACCAATGAATGCCTTTTATCTAACTACATAAGATTCTTTCTTGAATAAAAAAGGAAAAAATTAGCAGCTTTTGATCTATTGAGAATGCTATTTATTTAATTTTGCTTATGATAAATTCTATTATTTTCTAAAAGATAAATATATACAAATTTTTAGCAATTAGAAGACTAAAATATCTTGCTCATTGTATTAATAGAGCATCAAAATCATGCAAATCTAGTCCTATTGATTTTATATAGCAGAACATAAAATACATAATCCTTAGATAACTGAAGGTAAAAGAAATTCTCATGGAATTTGCTAACATAAATATTAACATTATAGCAAATTCACCCAACCAATGCAATTATAAGGATTTAGATTATGTTCATTTATGGTAAACAGAGTAGCAATTATCGTCAACTTTTACGATTTTAAAAGTTTAGACATCAAATTTTATATATGAGAGAAAATAATATGCAACATTTAATTAATCAGCAATTACTAAGATTAAAAAGCTAAAATTATAGAATAGAAGAAATTAAAATCCTAAAAGTACATGTACAATTTTAATGGGTAGATAAATAAAGATTGAAAAAACAAAGGAAAAAGTTTGATAATCAGATTTGAAGTATATTGCTATTATTGTAAAATTTTCTAATTATATCAACTGAAAATAAATTAGAAGAACATTTTATATAATTTAAACTTCACTTATCAGCTTTATTAGCTAGAATTATAATAAATTAATTTAATATGCATTTAAAAAATTAGAGGAAGCATAGACATTATTTAATGTAATTATTATAATGCTAGGTATTTACACTATTTTGATAACTTCAAGCACATAAAAATCAAATAATATAAGTAAAATGAATAAAGGTTTATACATATTAGGATTTCTAATTTTATTTAATATATATTGAATAATAGAGAAATTATCTAAAGAAGTTAAAAATCAAAAGAGTAAGTAGAAAATCTTTATAAAACTTCTAGAATTTCTATTTTCTACTCTCTTATAAATATCTTTAATCATTTAATTATTGCTCGAAAGATTAATATTAATTAGAGCCTCTAGATTTGGATATCTATAACTATTAATTCATTTTATAATTATTAAGCTTTTTATTATTCGTGCGAATTTTCAGAATCTTTATTACTAATTATTCTCTTAACTTTTTATCCTTTGATTATGCAAATTTCTGATTGTACATATTGATTTAGATATAATGATTTTAGGATTTTATAACATAAAATAAATAAATTAGTAAGAGCTAAAATAAAACTAGTTGCTTCAATTTATATAATGAAGTTGAAAAATCCTATAAGACTTAAATTAGTAAAGTCAGTATATTCTAAGACTTAGTAATATTATTAAGTTGCTTAGATACTAGTAAAGTATTTAATTTTACTTTTATAGAATCTAAGGGAATAGTATATTATATTTGATATATCTCTTATATGGTATTTATTAAATCTACATCTTTTAATTTCTCTATTTTGAATAACTAAGTAAATGTTGAACTAATTCCTTCAAATCTAATAAACTATTCTTTTTTTATGAGATTGATAAGAAAATTAAAAAAGGATTTAAGGAATAAGGAAAGATAATTTAATGAATAGTGGAAGTAAAAATAAAAGTCTTTTATAAGTAATAATATAAAAGAGAGATAAAAGGTTAAATATCCTAATAATATTTAGCTTATTTTAATTAAAAAAGTTCTTATATAATATCATTTAGAGAAAAATGAACGAAAAATTAACCACAAAATTATACTCCAGAACAGGATTATAGTCAGTTCAGAGAAGTGCTATATTAAAGAATAAAGAATAAATTATATAAGGATAATGAAGATAAAAATAGTTTAAAACACACTAAATAGAAACCTTAAAAATCAAATGCAGAATAAGTAGAGCAAAAGTTTAGATGAGTAGAGTTAAAAAGGTAATCTTAAAAAGAACGAGTAAAACCTAAGAGACCTGATTATTTTTTTAAAGTTAAAGGCAGAGAAAAAGCGGAAGATATTTTTATTAATCAAGATAGATATCCATCTTTTTGAAGTTATTCTCCTGATCCTTCTATAATCAAACCGTAATTTAACTATTCAGCAAAACTCCCAGCTATTCGATCCCGTAGAAAAGAAGTTATGCAGTTGGGAAAGTAGAAACAATTACTTATGAAACCAATTTGAATGTATAATTACCTGAAAAATGATAGCACGTTCCTGCTCCTTAGTTTAGTACGTAAGTAGAAAGAAAGCCTCTAATAAAGTAATCTTTAAATGATACAAATTTTTTGCCATCAGATGTTCCTAATAACAAATAGAAACATATTAGTTCTCCTTTTTTTTAGAAAACAGCAGCAAGAAAGAGTTTATTTAAATTTTCAGGAAATGAAAAATTATCTTATAACCCATAATACTAATTAACGCATAAGAAGAATGCAATAAGCATTCCTAACTTTGAGAAACAAGTAGGAAGAAAACAATAAAATCATAAAAAAGATAGGTTTGCTCGAGATGTTTTTTACAATAGTCAAAAAAATAAAAAAGCTTAACTAGTTCCTAATCTTTAAAAAGAGGTAGGAAGAACTTTAGATAAAAATCCTTTACCTTGCTGAATGAAAGATATTCGTACTAGAACTGGTATTAGTAACGTTAATAAGAAATCACTTGAAATGAATAACTTTTCTAATGGTCATTTGTAAACTGTTAGAAGCAGTTTCTGTGATTAAATCTCCTTAGATTAACCTTCAAATTCGTCTTAATTTTAAAAATCTCCTTTAAAGAGACCACCTTCAGCTCCTTCTTCTGCAAAGCCAAGAAAATAAAATTTTAGACGACATACTCATCGGTAAACTCCGGCTAAGGATATCGCTAGTTACATAGATGAAACAATAACTTGGAATCCTTTTGAAGTTTAACTTTATTTATTTTACTTAATGATAATAAATCTTATTATCATAAATAATTTATCCAGCTTTGTTATAACAAACTTAAAGCAAACGTTTCAACGTAAAAGTTATCAATTTTCCTTTTTTAGATAAATATTGCTTTACTATATTGAGTTACCTAAATCTATCATTACTAATTTATCATAGATTTAAATTAAACTGTACTATTAATTTTAAATACCTAAAGTATACAAGAAAGAAGATAATCTCTAAATCTCTTTTAATTTTAAATTTTAGAATAGTTATTCTAGTTAAATTTATATAAGTAACTTGCTTAATAATTAATAAATAAGTTAGTAATTTCAATAAAAAGAGCATAATGTGTTTAATTCCTTTAAATTTCTTTATTCTACTCATTTTTATTTTAAACTAATATCCTTAAAATTGTTAGTTGTCTTCATAATTTGTTCTTAAATATCTCTCTGGTAAATTTCCTAAAGCATTTGTTCTTTTATTCTTAATATACTTTATTTACTAAGAATATCAAAGCTTAAAATATTGCTTAGTCTGTTTCATATTATATCTAAATATAACTAAATTTAGTTTAAAGGCTTTTGCCTCTAATCTAAAATGAGTTTTAAAATAGCAATAATTATGAATCTCTTATAATTAGTTAAAAGATAAAATACTGGAGAGAGTTAGGAATTTATAATAATTATAATAGATCTCTTAACTTAAACAAGAGCTAAGTTTCAATCATAGAATAAAACTAAACTAGCACCATATATACACATATTATTATAATGCCCAAAATCAGGTTAAATTAATAAGAATGTCTAGAATGTTTCTATAAGAATGGTTAAACTTAAAGCTCTTTTATATTTAATGTTTTAGTTATTTTTATCCTTAATTTATTAAAAGCACACTATTATTTAACACTTTTTCATATTTTTTATTAAGAATTAGAGAATAAATGACAAGATCCAGGATATTACTAAATTTAATTTGTAAGATGCTTAATTTTAAACTTATCTGATTAAATAAAAGTTTTAGGATTAAAGGTAAATATTTTATTTAGGCTTTCTTTTAATAAATATTTTCTATTACCAAAATTAAAATATTTTAGAACTCCAGAGAAAATTATGACTTTCTCTTAACTCAAGAATCTTTATCATTTGCTAAAATTTATTTTTTTGTACTAAAAGCAATATAATTAGATATACTAAGTATAATTTTACATTTGTAAGGCAAATTCAAAAATTTTTGAATGAATTTGAATTAAAAGCACTCTGACTCTTAACAAATTAAAATGAAATTTTAAATTTAAATGATGATTTAAAATAAAAAGTTTTATATTATAAATCTATATTTTAAAACATGAACAAGCTTCACTTGCTATTTTCTATTCCCTGCTGCTGTATTATCATACCTTGCTACTGTTTATATTTCCTTTTTAGGCTCTGTGGGATGAATTTTTATGTTTTTAAAGTAAATTTATATAAAACTTACCTTACTTTTTAATCGAATTTTTTTGAAATGTGCGACTTATTTTAGAGGAGTTTCTATCATGTTTGCAATGAGATACGAAAAAGCTTCAATTTTATATGTGACGAAAAGCGCTGCTATTACTGTTACTGAATTTGTAAGACTTTTCATTTTTTGTAATTTTGTTCCTTAGTCCAATCCATATTTTATTGAATATGTAGGGGAATTAGAAATATATTATATGAAATTTACTTAGGCATCTAGCTTATTTTTTTCCTGTTTTTTGATTTTAAAGACATAGTAAAGAACTATAAACATAAAAAGTCAGAAGAAGAGCAAGATATAATAAGTATTGTAGTTAAAGGAGCTTAAAAAGCAGGTAAAACTTCTCTAATTTATTACCTTTAAAACAAATAATTAATGAAGTAACCTTAACCAACAAAAGTAATAGAAGAAACACTTTTTGATTTCGAAAAAAAAAAAATAAGCATCAAAGAAGACCCAAATATCGAAAATATAGCAAGTGGCGAAGGTTGGATCTATGTTATAGACAAATAAAGTAAGAACTTGCAATAATTTTACGAATTCATTCAAAAAATTAAAAATTAAGATCCAGTTTTAATTTGCTCAAATAAGTGTGATCTTATCGAAAATTCTCTGAATTTAGATATTTAAAAACTTGGAAATAAAAAACATAAAATTTAAGATACTAATAATAAGGGTGATGGAATTTAAGAAGGATTTAATTGGCTATTAGAGTAAATAAGCCAAGATAACAAAGAAGTACGTCTTGAAGTTTGATAAATAGAAACAATAAATAAACAAATACTTTATAAAGTTATTTACTAATTAAAAATCAAAAAATTAGCTTTAAGTTTTATTTTTTAATTTTTTTGGACTTATTTTTGATAACTCGATAATTAACTTTTCGAACTAATAATACAGATAGTATCTATACTAAACCACGGCATGAAATAAGAAAAATAAAAAATTAATAATCAAAAGTTATTTCATAATTGTAAAGAAGTATGAGAACCTCCTCAAGTATTAGATGTATATATTTTCTATAAAGGAAAATATCTTACATTAATCATAGATTTAATAGAATCTTACTCCTGCTTTATTTATAAAATCATATTTTCTTACTTTTTTACAAGTTCTATTAACGTTTTGATTAATAAAGCGTTACTTTCTTATGTTTAACTTGCTGATATTTCATCCTATTCTGAACATTAGGAAAAACTTTTTTCTTCTGATTAGCTATGATAGTTATTATCATATTATGCTCTTAATTACTCTAAATTTCCCTTTTCAAAAGGATTAAATTCATTCTCGTTCGAAGATTAATTTAGTTGAGATGAAAGAGTTTTTGATTATTTTTCCTCTTAAAAAGAATTTTGAATTTCCAAATTTTCAATACTTATGCTTGATTTTTAGAGATTATCTTATCTTTACTCAGTATTATTTTGGCTTTCAATTATTTGATGCTAATTTATTAAATTATTTTAGTCCTAGTTCTTTCTTTCCTGAAAATATAATTTAAATTAAAGAGGATTATATTAGTTCTAGGATTCAGCAATTAAGTTTTCATTTTGACTTTACTATAAACTTTATATTATTTAATTTTGACTATTAAGATCTTATTGAGAAGTATACAGCGAGTTAAGTAACGAATTTTGCTTAGATTGATATTGTTTGGTTTCTATTTTAGTCCTGCTATAATTTTTTTTATTCATGCGGCTTACATTCACTTTGATACTTTCTACCTCTTTTAAAAAGCATTTTACTTCATCTTCTATTTGCTTCCTGTTTATTTCAGTCTAAGATTCGTTTTGTTTTTTATTTAGAATGGGACTTAAAGCTTATTCCAGCTAAAGTTACTATTCTATAGTTTATTCCTTTTAATCAGTTTCTTAAATAGGCTCAATAGTACTTACAGGATTCAAATCTTCAAAGCCCAAACCATCTTTAAAAGGCGAATTTTCATAAGAAACTGATTAGCAATTTTCGTTAGTTTTAATAAGGTTGGCATCATTTATATTAAGCTAAATTCTCTCTTTACTTTTTTCATTTTTGGTTATAGATCCTAGCCTTAACAACTAATGCTCATACTATAAATTTGATTTTTTTCATTTTTCATTCTATTTTACAGGCGTAAGTTTTGAAGTACTTTGCCTAATGTTCTATTATTAGTTTAAATGTAGATTGATTTTCAATATACTTTCTTAAGGAAAGAATCTATCTCTTATTTCTTTCAGAATTTTATTCCTAGGACCTATTTATATTCCCATATCTTATAAATCTTGCTTAGTTAATAACTTAACATCTTACATTGTGACTATTTAGTTATCTATGAATGCTTGCACATATTGAGTTAACTAGATGCTTCTTAGAAATCCTATTAGTAGATTTAGTTAAACTTTTTCCGTTTTAGGAGAAGCTAAATTAACTGTTTGTTGTTTCTTAATTGGAATTTTTTATTATGGCTAAGGATTATCAGCATATTTTTCAAGCTTTGATTAGATTTATTTTTATCTCTATCTTAACTCAACATTTTTATCTATTCTTTCCTTAATCTCTCTATCATTTTTTCCCTAGTATATTAACTTTTTTCTATCATATTCCTATGGTTCTTAAGTTTAAGTAGTTTACTTGATAGGTTTAGAAAAAAGCTTAAAATCCAATTAATTAATACTTTTCTTAATATTTGACTGAGCTTTTTCCTCTTTATTATTCTATTTATCACTCTAAATCGAACCTGACTTTCTTTTAGAATTTTAAAATGCAAATGACTAAGAGGTGGGGGACTAGGTTTTTTAGGAGAATTAATAATTAATAGATTTAGTTAAATTTTAGGAATTAGATGGTGGAATCTAAGGTTCACTAAGAAAGATAATCTAAGGTTTATTTGAATTCATTTATTTAAATCTATTTAATTTAATTTATTATCTATACCTATTAATACTATGCTCTCTACTCTATTACCCATTCTTTTTTATTCAGTTCTCTTCTTAAAGCATAGTATGTTTTAAACTATTATATTTAGTTTATTTGATGTTGCTTTTAACTTTCTGGGATGATTATCTAGATTTATCTAGCATTATTTTTATAGATCTTATAGATAGTAAATTAACGATAAATATATAACTTTTGATACTTGCTATTTTCATAAATCTACTTAATTTATTTATTCATAAAACATCTCAGGTAAACTAGTCTTAATTCTAATACTTATTTTTTTTATTTTGGCCAAGATTTAAAAAGCCAATGAAATCGAATAATGATGGATAAATTTAAGCTTTGCAGTTTTTATAAAATGAAATATTGAACACATAGCAAGGCTTATTATAAAATAGTTTTGCAAAAGATTCACTTATCTATTAGTAACATCTAGTCAATTATAACTTGGAATAAAAAGGGTAAAACAGAAAATTAAACTATCTAAACTTGAGTAGCATTAAACATATAATACCTTAGCAGATCTTATTAATGTGAGTATATTTAAAATGACATTATGGTGCTTATAAGTATCTGTAATTTATAATCTGTTATTTTGATATTTTATAACTAAATATCTAAATCTATATACTAAAAATAAAGTTTATACATTAAATACAAATGGATATTATTCATTTATTTATTGGTTTTTATCTGTATTATATAAAAAGTATTTGCATATTACTCTTTTTTATTCTCTATTTAGTTCTACTTTAAGTAGGAATACTTATAGTTATTCACACTTTCATCTTCATAAAAATAAAGGTTTTTTCGCTTCTATAACACTTTTTATAAGCGACGCTTTATAGTTGCTATGCTAAATGTTTTTAAATCTAGATTTAAGAGTTTACTCTTTTAATGATTCCTTTAATTTAATATCCTTCTATTTATGATTAATGCCATATAAATGTAATTCTTTTAAGACTTTTCCCTCTATTAGCTTCTAGTAATTATCTTAAGAAGGTTATATATGATTATTTTATCCTTCTAAAGGCTTAATAAAAAACCCAGTTAATAACTTAGCTATTACTTATAAAAATAGAGTCAAATCTTATCAGTCAACACCAATAAATTCAAACTACCTAAAACTTGCTTTACAGAGGCTTTTGCGCAAAAAAGATTTAAAAACTGTAAATAAGATTCCTAAAATATACAAGATAATAGAAGTATAGCAAATAAAAGAGAGAAGCATAGTAATAGAAAGGATTTTTTAAAGATGTTATAGTAAAAGGCAACTTTAATACTTAATTTATAGAAAATTAGTTTAACTAAATGTTTATTAGCATCACGCTCAAATTTAAATCTGCTAACTTCTACTTCTTTCTTTAACATTCATTTTATTATCTTCAAATCTAGACTGCTTTTTGTTTTCTCTCTAGCCTTTACTGGAAAGGTTTTATGTTTAGTAGGTTTGAAATGGAAAATTAGAGCAGGGAAGTGATTAAAGAATGTATTTTTATGAAAGAGGGAATTTAGGATTAAAAAGCGCGATAAATTGGAATTAAACAATTGATTTTACGCTTCAATAAAATGGGTAATCTAACATCAATCTTCTATAATTTCTATGAGATTTAAAACCCTTCACAGACTGAAGATGCTGAAATAAGTCCTTTAGAAGCTCCAAACTCATTCAATTGCAAAAGAGGTAACATTGTCTATTTTAGTTATAATAGTAGGAGATCCTGGTGTTGGAAAAACAGAAATATGATAGAAAATTGTACAGGTTAATGAATATAATTAATCAGAATGCTTGATTCCTGAAACTAATAATTAGGTCCGCTATACTAAAACTGTCTAAATGCAAGTTTGTGGTGAAGAATATCTTTTAAATCTATAAGTCATTGATTTGGAAGAACCTAATCCTGAGATTGAAGATCATAATCCAAAGATAAGAGATGCAGATGGTTATATTGTAGTCTATGATATCAATGATTCTGAGAGTTATCTTTCAGTAGATGGCCTATTACATGAAATCGGAGTTAAGAATAAGAAGCATAAGAAAGTAATTTTGCTACTTGGAAATAAAATAGACATAACAAAGGAAAACGAAGAAAATAATAGGTAAATTCCGTTTAGTCTTGCTTAAGAATATGCCCAAAATCACAAATTATTATTTCAAGAAATTTCTGCAACTACATAAGAAAATTTATACGAAGCATTAAATGAATTTTTCGTTAAATTATGTAGAATAAGTAAGAAGAAAAAAAAAGAAAAGACTAATTCTAAAACTAATAAATTGGAGAAAAAATATTCAATATGAATATTCATTAATTTAGCTTTACTATCTAATAAATCATATCTTTACTCTTTCTTTTCTCTGCTCTATATAGATTACACTAATCCTCATTAGTCTAAATTCTACTGTTAGTTTATACTTCTAACCATTTTATTCCTATGCTATAGTACAGTGACTCCTTATATAATTACCTTTTTGATTTCCTTATCTCTTTCTAATCTTTACCATAAAAGACTTTTATATTAAATTAATTAAATTTAAAATATCAATAAAAGCATAGTATGATATAAATTCCCATTTATGTATAATGGCATTATATAGAGTACTATAAATTGTAGCCTTAATATATATCAACAAATCAATTGATTCTAATATTTCCTAAATTTAGCAAGTAGTGCATAATGAATGACAACAAAAATAGTAATTTTATTAAAAGCTTATAAAATAATTACTATAATAGTTATAAGGGATCCTTACTCTATTCAGAGATATATCAATATTCTCTGTATAGCAAATCTTATAAATATTTAATTATAAACCTATCCATTTCTAACTTAGGCTTAAATGTTTTAAGGCTATTATTTATTAAGATAGTTTGCAATAAATTTTCTATTTAGCTTAGAATAGAACTTTTAAGGTAATTAATTGAAGTTTAGATTTGGTATTTAAATTAAATAAGTTATAAAATATCTAAGGAGTAATATTGAAACTGATGAAGAGAAAGATAATAAAATGTTTATGCTAAACCTTTCAATATGTATTAATTATTATATATTTAAACAAAAAAACAGCCATAGTTCTTCGAAGGTGAACAACAAGGGACATCTTCATAGAGATTGGGGAAGTTAAGTACCCATAATTGACTTTATGTCTTCCTCTGCTTTGGCTTGGCCTCGAGACATCTGTTAATTTGACCTTCTGCACTGCCTTATTTTAATTTTTAATTCTGAAAATAAAAGTAAATTATTTTTGCGAGCTTCATCAGAGGTGGAGAATTTAAGTACCCATAATTGACACATGTCATCCTCTGCTTTGGTGATGCAATGAGACATAACCCTGCCATGTCCTTGAACCTCCAACAAGTATTAAAGATTACGAGTATTCTGAAATTATATCAGTATTGAACATTTTTATCAGTACTGAATAATTATACCAGTATTGAACAAGGTTTATCAGTATCTGATAATTTTATCAGTAACAAACATTCTTGTCGGTTTGATACATTTTTTAAAGAGCTGCGCACCAACGAGAGTGCTACGCGCTCTGTAATCAAATTATTTATTTATTTATATTTATACAATTAATGGACTCTTTATAATCAAACAACTTAATTAATAAAATGTTTCCAAGTATTGTATCTAACTTATACTAAAAATATTAATGATATGCTAGCTTAATTTTTTCTATCAAATCATTACTTTTAAAAGTCTTAATGAACTTCTAAACTGGTTTTGAAAATTTTGATTAAAAAATGATATAAGAGTTAAGCATGCAAATATAAGCAAAATGATTACTAACTAATTTTAAATTTTCACTTGAAAATTCTTAGTAAAATATCTTAAAGTATTAGTATTTAATTTTAAGCTAAACTTGCTAAAATTTTTATGGTATAACTGGGTATTATTTAACTAAACAAAGTAGAATGAATAAAAATTATGCAATTAGAAGGACCATTAAATAAACTTAGTATAATTTAAATATTTTAGTATTAATAAAAGTGATTTTATATTGTAGCAAAGTGTAAATTTAAAAGGGCGAAATAATTTTATAAGTAAACTAAATTAAACTTATTTTTATTAATTAAGTATTTAAGCACATTGATCTAATTGAAGAATCATAGTAGTTATTATAAGATAAATTAATTTAAAAGTGTCTCTATTTGCTTACTTTAAATTGGTTTAGTTTAAAATAAAACTTTACCATTTGATTACTATAATTAAACTTAGATAAAGGACTTAAAGGAATTTGACAATAATTAAGTACTTGCTAAAGAATCAATTAATTAAATGAAAAATGCTAGATAAACAGCAGTTTAGTGTTATTAGATTAACTAATATATCCATTTTAAAATAACTTATTAAGCTTTAGATAATACACATTATGTAGCAAGTTATAAAGGTATAATAATTGTTTGATTAACTAGTAGATAATTTTTTTAATTAATCCTATTTAAAGATAATAATCATTCTTAAGATATAACTAAGTATTTTAAAGATTTGCCAGCAGATACTCATTTAATTCAAATTTAATATTAAATGCTTGAATGAAATAGAATAAATTAAGAAGCTACATTCAAAATTTTCTTCTTGAATAAGTCTAAATTTCTTTTTTAAATTTTTCCGCCAAGCTCAATTCCGTATTTTTCCAATTCCTATTTGCTTATAATTTTTAATTAAATGCTGACTTATCATAATTTCTCAGTTTGCTAAAGTAATCCAGATCCTACTATTTCTATTATAAGATGTATTTGTTACCTAGATTTCTAAAATCTTCTTGATCAAAGCTTTGATTTAATACTCTTCTATTTGTCTATTTTTATTCAAATATTTGACTATTGTGGAAAATTTTTTTATCCTAGGTCGCCACAAAATTTTTTACAGAGTTATATTTTGAATCTCTAGAAGAATTGTTAGGATTAATGTTAATCTAGCTTTTATTTCTCTTTTCGTACATTCTACTACTTTCGAGGTTTTTAGATCCTTTAGGACTATCATTTGGTGTAAAATCGTCAAAGCTGATATTAGATTCTTTATTTTTGTGATTTATAACTTTAATGCAAGGAGATTTAGATTTTTCAGATTCTTTTCGATCAGCTACCTTAATGTTTCTTCGATATCTATTTAATATAATATCACTTTTTTGATCTGCTTTATTGAAAACCTAAAACAAATAACACTTATTTGACTCTCCATTAGAACAATATTTCTTACCAAAAAGATCTGTTTTTTTCTTCTAAGTTATTCTATCGATATCCAATGGAACTCTCGAAGTTTCTCTGCTAGTAGCTATGCGAGCACTTTTCTATGGCTTAAAATCTTGACTTGATTTATTTTTATGCATTACTTAATCTTTAAATTTTAGAAAAATAATTTAAAACTAACTTTTATTACTCTTAATACTAACTACTCATTTAACATAATACATTAGTTTTCTATTTCATATTTTAGTTATCATTGGCATAACTTTATATGAACCAATTTGAATAAGATGGCTGAATAAATTCCTTTATTATAAATTACTAAAATAAAACTCCTTTAGGCTAATTTAATTACTAGATCTATTACGATGTTTCAAAATTATATGCATAATATACTAAAAATTAAATTATCTAGCATTTTGTGTTTTAAGTTAAAAATATATGCATTATAATTTAAATGACTGTGGTAGTATTTTTCTTAAGTATTATTATAACTATTAGCAAATTGTATAGTCTGTTATTTTATTAGCTTTAGAACTATAAGCTTATTTCAATTCAGTTATTATTTATAAGATAAGCTTAGTTTTTAAACTTTATTTAGCTTCAGCTTTAAACATGGAAAACATTTTCTAAATTTAGAAAATTTCTAATTTAAACGCTAAGTGTTTAATAGTCATTACTATAGAACATTTTTATAGCCAATTAAGTTAAGATAATTCTATAATTGACAAATTTCATTATTTTTTAAATTTAAACGACCAAATATTCTTAGTTTTAACGTTTAATAAAAAATGCTATATCTAGATTAACTTTAATTATTAAGAAGCTAAATAAAAATAATAGATAAAAGAAAAAATTGAATAAGCTAACTATAATTAATTGAATGCTATTATGGTAACCAATTAATATGTAAATAGTAATAAAATTTTAAGTTAAAAGTACTATTACATTGGAGTATCAATTATTACACATGTCTAATTGGATTTTATTAGTATCATATTACAGTAACTATAATGATATTTCATCTAGACGCCTTGTTTTAATTATAGTTACCTTAGTTTTAAATTATTAAATTAGATGGTAAGTAATTAGCTAATTTAGACTTGCTTACTAAGAATCATTTTATATTAAATAAATTTTTACATTTTATAAGTAGATTTACTTATAAATAGAGCAATAGTAAGCTATCATTCTGAGAATAAGATAGAAATTAGTTTAAGAAGGTGCGATATTTAAACTGAATAAGTAATTTTAAATCTAAAATGTCAATATTGAGATATATTTATCATTCCTATGAAAGGAACACCTTATCTTATAGCAGAGTATAAGATTTTTATATCTAGTACGATAGCTTCTTTGATTAATCTTCTTGCTTTTTATTTTAAATGGTTGCTTTTGAATCAAGCTATACTACTTCATTCATTTCAGAAGAACTAAATTTCATTTTTATGAATGAAACTTAATCAGTTCTCGCAACTGCTGCTTCTAACTATTCCATACATAACTTCAAATCACTTTTCCTATAGAAGGTCATTTATTATAAGGAATGAGGCCAGGAATTTAAAACGTTTAGTTTAGTCTGAGCAAGATAGAAAGCACTAGAAGCAATTAAGCTTGGACTAAACATAAGCATTCTATAATTTAGTAATGCTATTTCTAAATAATACTGCATTAATTAATAGCTTTATTAATCCACATTTTAAACCTAGTTAAACCTTTAAAGAAAGGTATAAGTATAAGGAACTGTAACGTTAAATTTTAGCTTCATTAATATATCACGTTCACATTACACCATTTCCCTTTAACTATAGCTATTTTTTACCACATATAGCAATTCTTTAATTTACGGAGGAAAAATTTCTTCGTATTTGCTTGCAATCATTAATGAAGTAATACCTACAAGTTGAAACTTTCTTCTGTTAACAATTTATAAACTTAGATATCTATCTAAAATATTGACAGCTAGGTATAGAGTTTCGTTCTCAAGTTTAAATTTTGAATGGAGTTCCATAAGTCATTCAACTAGAAACTCCCTAGTTTTTTCTTTTAAGTCATACTGTTAATTTAAATAATAAGGATTAGGCTGAAAACTTTTTTCGGTTTTGAGTAAATATTTGAAAATTTAGATAGTGTATTACTCACAGTGTTGTGGATCTTAGTCTATTGTATGTTTAAATGGAGAAGAATACATAGATGATACCTCTGATACTGTATGATCAGTACTTTATTTACTTAAATCAAGTTCATCAGAAGAACTTTCAATCCAATTATTTTAAAGAAACTATCCTTTGATATTGGCTTTTGAAACTACTCTAATTCTAGTGATCTTCTCTTCCAAAATTGTCAACTCTTCCATACTTAAATTTTCATTTTTACCAAATCCTTTTAGCATGAAAAAAGGAAAGAAAATAAATAAGAAAAAATTATTGATATTTAACTTAGCTTCTACTATATAACAGGCAGATAAGCTAATACTATACCCTACAATATTTATATTTTATTAGATTAATTTAAGCATCAATTTATTATTAGTGCTCATATCATATATAAATAAATCAAGCTTATCTTACATATATTTATTAAGACTGAAGCATCTTTTACTATCTACTTTTAAACTAATAATTGAAGGTAAAACTGATAAATTTTACATACTTGATTATTATAGAAAGAAGACAATTTTAAAAAGGCAAGAATGAACATCACTAAAGCAATTATTAAGATTATAATTAAGTTCTTTCCATTTTTTTAATATGCTAAAATATGCAAATATTCATAAGATAGTCTGCATAATTCTTATACTTTTTAACTTAGAGCTTCTAATAAATTTTTATACATATCTTTATGTCATTTGCTGCTATAATAATTCTTTCTTGAGACTCATTTTTAATAGTAATTTTATTAAATAAAATTAAAATGAAGAGTTTTGTAATAGAAGTGGTATAAGGGTTGTCTGAGATGCAATTAAAATATATAAGAGTAAATTTAATAAATGAGTATGTTTAAAGAAGGTCTTGAATGAAAGAAGGAGATATTAGAATGTTTTTAGCAAGCAGATACTAAGAGGGAATTTATTAAATTTAAATGTAGAGTTGAAAAATAATTTATCTAATAAGTTGTAAGTATATGCAATTCTAAGTTTTTAATGTATCAAATCAACTCTACAGTTGTCTTCACAAGCTCATCTATTATTATGAGAGTTGATGTAATCATATGAGACCAACTTTCACTTATACTGTCGCTCAATTTTTTTAATACCTTTTTTTCTAGCAAAAGTTCGTCGTGAATTACTTCTTCGACTTGCTAATATACGTGAGATACTCCAACTTTTTTTCTATAAAGAACGAGATATTCTTTAAAGTCAACGAAGATATAGTTTGTAAGAATAACAAGATCTTTAAACGTACTTCTTACTTCCAAAGCAATTTCATTTTATATTTTTTCATCTGAAATTTCGTAAGCTTCTTTGTCTTGCTAAGTCTTTATTTTTTTAGAAGGCTATATAGTATGTGGCAAATTGTTGCTTCAAACTCTCATAAGCAAACATAAAAATGCCATAGGTCCATAAATGAATTAATTAGCTAATTAAAGTACTACCACTTCAAAATCTCCATGCACTTATTTCTTACCCTAGGTTACAAAGATTTTATATTTAGGAAGAATAGCTTGCATTAAATCCTTTAGGACAGCTTAAATAATCTCTAAATTCCTTATGACATCTTATCACACATAAAGTTAAGATTTTAATTAGTAAATTTGAATAAACTTGTAAGTACATTCAAAAATAAGCAAAGTCAGTTATAATGAATAGGACTTTACGAAGTTCATGTGATGTTTCAATGTTCATTTATTGAATTTGAAGATCTGCATACCTTCAAATATACTAGGAGCTTCTTCACTTTTTTGAAATACTCCCAAAGTTTAATAATTGTCTTACAGTTAATCAAGCAGTTTTTTATAAAGCTCATAATTCTACTCAAAAAGAGTTTGAAGAATTCTTATTTAAATTATGAAGGAATATAGTTGCATTTTGTCATCAAAGCATCCGTAAAAGTTATTGTTAAAATCCATTTACTATTTCTTTTCTTCTTAGTATGAATTACAACTTTTAGCATTTCATTGAATGCATCCTATTCAATTTCCTAAATTTACATTTGAACTATCTATTATTTTGTAGCCATTAACCGTATTTTCCTAGATAAACATCTCCATTAGGCTTGTAATTTACTGCTTTTCTCTTTGTAGGATAGTTTGAAGTCCATTATAATTCTGGATATTTTTTAAGATACTACTTCATATTTTGACTGATGTAATCATTATCCAAAAGTAGTTTCTTTCTAAGTTCTGCTATTTTTAATAATTCACTTAAGCTTTTTCCAAATCCATGTTATTATATGCTTAGTACACATTATTGGAAATTGCCATTTTTTTGTCTTTATAAAACTTAAAGATATTAGAAATAAGAGAATCGAATTCATGATTTAGAGGTGAGTAATAGAAGAACTTAATAAAAACTAGCCAGCAAATCTTTATTATTTTTCCTGATTCTTATGGAAATTCCAGTTCTTTGAAGTAATGATTGATTAGATCCAAACAATCCATATTATGTAGTAGTAGAATAATTCTTACTTTCAACCTCTCACATTTAGGCGAATTTATTAAAGCGTCTTGTAATAAAGCTATTATATTGAGAAACAAGGGTTTAGTAATGTTTTTAAAGGTTTGAAATTCATCTTCCTCTTACTTTATTAAAATTCTGTAGTTATCAAGAAGAACTTCAGTAGCTAGCAAAATAATCTCAGTGCTGTAGTAAGGCTCATAAACTAGTTGCTTTTCATAATTTTAAGCAGCTCTATACATCTAAATCTATTTCTTAACCAACTTTTCAAAGTTTGGATTTCTATTTAAGCCCAACAGTTGCTTTAGTTTCTCTGAAATTATATACTTGGAAATATTAAGTTTGAAGTTGGTTTCCAGTTCTGTAAAAGTAACTTCAAACAAATTACTAAAGATATTTCTAGCTGTAGAGCCAATATACTTCAAAAAGGGAATGATGTCTTCAATAATTTCCATTCTGTTGCTGTAATTAACCACAAATTCAACAATAATATGTCCTAGCTGCTTTATTGTACCCTACAAACTACTGTTTATTATTTTTTTAATTTGGAGTATTTTTCTATATATTTCCAGTTCTACCATTGAGCAGATATATTATATATCTTGCTTCCTTTCTATATCTTCAAATTCTTTTGCTTGAGTTCTATTCTATCTGAGAGATTAAATTAAGAGGAAGATAAACAAATTCCAGTCGTCTAGGTTTTGCACTTCTGGATAAATGTCTTAGACATAGTAAACATTTTCGTTAATGGTACTATAAGGAATGTCTAGTAAGATATTGTTCTAATATATGTACTAAAATATTTAGTCTAGGAATTAGAGATACTAACTTCAAGTAACTATTGGTTTGTCACTATCATCCATTATGTTATTTCTAAAGATATAGAAGGTGTAGTTGATATAATTAATTAGGTCTTATTAATTCTACTTCTCTTAAAAAAGCTAAATATATGCTTCTGCTTTTGTAATATGAGGGTCAAATGGCTTGATAATTAAGTCTTGATTGACACTGTCTATAAGGAAGATTAAATCATTATATTTTTTAGATTAGAATAGAATTTGCTTCTCTATCTCTAATATTTGCTTTTAGACTGGAATAAAATCTATTCTTTATTTAACTCTCCTCACTATTAGAAGAGATAATTCGTATGAAGAAGAGAAGGCCTCTGGCTTACTAAAAGCCATCATGCAAAGAGAAAAGGTCAAGTTTATAGCTGAGTCTAAAGAATCTTTATCTCTATATAGTCTCATCGAAAGCTTCTAATGATTTGCGAAATCATATGACTTTATATAATGCTTATTCATTAAATGCTAAAGAGAAGGTGACCGAGCTATTTAAATATCATTTTCACACAACACAATAATGTCATCCTCTCTATTTACATCTTTAAGGACGAAGTACAAAAACTCAAGTGCTTGAATATTCTTAGGACGGGCTAAAATAACCTGCTAAATAATCTGATCGAAATCTTCCGTTTATTAGAGCAACTTGTAACTCTAAGCCAATAAAATCATAGCACTCACATTATTCGGCTCTTTCTTTAAAAATTTCTAGCAAACTTGTAGCGATTTTTTATACTCTTTAATATCAATCAAGTCACTTATATGTCTAAGTTTCTTTTCCACAAAATTATTTAAACTTGACATTTACTAATTTACAATTAAAGGCAATAAAAGTAGTTAATATTAGACTTAAAGCGCTAAAATTGTAATCATAAGAAGATCTAAGATTGATCTAGCAAAAGATGTCAAGCAACTAAAAGAGAAAGTAAATGGGTTGTAGTTTCCTAAGTATATGCCATTATATAATCCTTCTTATTACACTTATTTATAAATATCCTTATCATTTATAGTTTGATCTAAGTTTGTTTTAGATACTAAGAGACTTTTATTTTGAAAATTTCATGCTATATAGATTTAAAAAAGGATTTAAAGGTTTCTGATTGTTGTTTTTAAAATTTCAATAAAATGGAGGAAGAAGATGATCCTGAAATAAATAAGCAGAGACTAAGAGCTTTACTCTTTGAAAAGCCAGAGTTGCTTTCGTAATCAGATAGAGAGAGATTAAGTAGGAGTAGCTAGTGAATAAAGGAATAACTAATTTATAGCATTTCTTCAGGAGTTCTCTTAAACATTTTCGCAAGCAAAATACCAGGGTTTTCAAAGTTAAGTTATAGAGTCCAAAACATTTTTAGAATTTCTTTTGTTGTAATTCCATTATTTTAAGTTAATGTTCAAGAAATGGAAAATACAATCGAACAGTAACTTGAAAAAAATAAAGATCTGTTGTCAAACTATTGTAGAGAGTAGGATAAGAGTTGATTTACATAATAATCTACTTATTAAATCCAGTAAATAATTAAGTAATTATTGATGTATTAAATGATATAGTTTATGGATTAAAAGTATTATAAAACTTGATGTTATTAATAGATTAATATGTTAAATAACTGGCATGTCTAAATCACTTCACTGCTTTCATTATATTTTCTGCAAACATACTCTTAAGCTGCTTTAAGTTCTAAATAACACTAAATGGAATCATCTAAAGCATGCTTTGAGTCCTCCATATTTTTCCTTTTAAGTTATTTACAAAAGGTCTCCATACAACAATATAGAGTAGCACTAAAAATACAATAAAAATTCCGAATTTTCACTTTACTATGATATCCTATTAGTTTAAAAAGTTATCAGTATCTGATTAGTAAGAGTCAATCAGAAAGGTAAAAATATACACGAAATAATCCAAAAGCATATCTTCAGCAAGTAATAAATCCTCACTATTAAGTTCCCATCAGTAATAAGATTTAGGAACATTTGCTTCTATTTCATTAAACTTTTAGTCAGATGAACTTAAGAAATCTAAATTTCTTACAAAGTCAGCTCTCCAGCCTTAAGCTAGTATTCCTCCATCTACATTTTAGCAGTCTGTAACTTATGTGCTGCTTGGCATAGTAGAAGGGCAAGGATCATCAAAATAGATTTAAAAGAAGTCGCTAAGATATCCAGAGTAGAAATCATCATTTAACTTGGTATCTGGCTTATCAAGTGCTCCAAGATTTTTATATGTAGTACTCAAATATGTAGGGAAAAGTTCTTACGATGTGTGAGCATCATATAATTTATCTTATCTTACCCAATATTCACGAATAATATCTAAACTATACGCAAAGTGGGAATAAATTCCTACTTATGGAGCTAATCTATTAGCTACTTTTTCAGTTTCATCTAAAGAATCTTCAGCCAGAAAATACGTAATCAGAAAATAAGCGATAATTAGTAATTCTATAATGAAGAATTTTATAAATATTCCTCTCTCTGCTCGTTTGCTGGCTAGCATTCTTTTCTTTTTATGGGCTCTTTCATCTTCTTCCATTTCTGTATAAATAGCTTACATTTAGCGATATCAGCTTCTTCCTTAGCTCTTCTATCCAATTCGCTCTTATTCTCATTATTAGATGCATCAGGTTCTTTTTTATCAGCATTGTATTTTACACTTAAAGCAAGGGCATCTTCTACTTTAGCTGCTTCTTCCTTAGAGTCATATTCATCATCAAGATGTACATTTATAAATGTTTCACAGTTTTCCATCAAAATTTTTACTTTATCTTAAGGAATTTCTGCGAAAAGTTCAAAAACTTTCTAAGTAGAGCTATCAACTCGCCTGATTACTGGAATCAAAAATAAAGCAGCCGAGAACATTCCTATGCAAACTATAATAGTTAGGATTTATAGGAGAAGAATCTTATCATCTAAGTAGGAATGAGCAGATTTTAGATGCTCTTCAGCAGCAATTTCACTTTGATATCTTAACTCATATAAACCGTTTTCCTCTACGAAGAATCGATCAGTATTTTATTAATTCTTAATTTCAGTTATATTGTCCTAACTTAGAGCCAGAGACCTACTAACATATTAAAGAACAGCATCTGGAAGAGTATGCATATCATAAGTTACCTGCATTCCAGGCTATAAATAAGCTAAGTTAATTACTTCATCTGTATTAAGCTCTTCTAGTTTATTAGTCATATCTATACTTTTATAAATGTGATCTAAATCATTTTACAGATTTTTCAATTCTTCTATATACTAAGAAAGTAGAGCTTTCGATGTTAATTCTATTTCCTCTGAATTGTTACGATAAGGCATGTTATAGTAACCATCAGCTATTCCAATCAAATTTCTGCTTAAAATATGAATTGTTGCAATATAAGCAACTCGTCGATGTGCTAATTCAATACCATCCATATACTTACTTGCTGTTTGGTTAGTATCCTTTTAGATTATCATTTCTACAAGAGCAATTACAAATACTATTATAATTATTAAGTGAGTAGCAATACTTAATGTTCTTACAGCTTTTGGAGTCATTTTTTTTCCAACACTTGCTTTAAATTCTCTGATAGCTTTAGATTCAGCACTTCCAACTGAACTCATAGAACTTCCAGACCTCATACTGCTAGCCATACTACCTGTAACACTAGACATTTCGATTTCATCATCTTTATTATCTTCTACTACTTTATCAGGAACTTCTTTATCGCTTTATTGCTACTTTTTATAAGGATTTATCATTTTCATTATTTCTTTCATTTCTTCACTATCAAACGAAGAAATATCTGAACCCTCTTCATCTTCCTATGTATTTTCTTTGTTTCTTTTAGTTTTGTTTTTAATATTAATCTTCTCGTCTAGAGTTAGTGATGCTTTCATTCGCTTAGTTAAAGCTAACTCAACTAAATATTAAATAAATTACCTTATGTCGCAGTGACACTTTCTTCAGTTTTAGCATTTCCACCTGTCTCTTGCTCTACGTCTATTATTTTTATCATTTAAAGGTTGAGTAACCCACCTCCTATTTATTCTTCAATAATTTTGCATTTTACTTTAAAAACACCTGTTTTTGGTACTTCATACCCTTAATTTTCATATTGTTCAAGGATTTTCATGTCATTTTCAAGGTAATTGAAATAAGAATGTAGAATGGTAGTATCAAAGATGACAGTTGCACTTGAATTCAGTAATTCTTTTCTGAGCTCAGATTTTTCTTCTGATAAATCGAAAAGATCAGGGGCAATTACTTTTAAGGTAATATGCTAAACATTATCATGCACAATTCCTAAGGGAACGCCTAGTTACTCATAACATCCTTTTGTTATTCCATGAATTATTCCATTTTCATCAGTCATTATATAATTTACTATTTCTCCCTATTAGTTTGATGAATCTATATCTTTAAGGAATCCTACAAATTGAATTCCATCCTCTAAACTGGGCATTAATTTAACCATTATAGAACAAGGAATTAGCCAGCCTGCCTTGTGCTAAGGAAAAACTATTCTTTCCAATCCCATAATTCGTGGGATACCTGTTT
Organism: Loxodes magnus; assembly: GCA_946699065.1. Classification (NCBI taxonomy): domain Eukaryota; phylum Ciliophora; class Karyorelictea; order Loxodida; family Loxodidae; genus Loxodes; species Loxodes magnus. Next base: position 1,227,970 of record CAMPDV010000013.1, read on the forward strand.
CGTAATATCGTTCAATAATTTTGTCATGTATCATGGCTAGGGCTTTTGGTTATATCATATTAATAGTTTATCCTATCATTTCTTATTTAGAGTAGCTGAAAATTCTATGAGCATCAGAATTACAGCTTAAAATAGTTCCTAATGAATCCATATTACCCGAAATCATAAACATAGCTGCCTTTCCACTTTCTCCATATTTAACTCTTTCAGTATCGATAAATTATTTATTAACCAAAGTGGATCTATTAATATTAGTAGCTTTTTCAAGAATATCTTTTCCTTCAGTCTCATCATTTAGTACTAACTTCAAAAAGTTACCATAAAGCTAAAGGCCTTTCACATTATTAGGATTTAATTCATTAAGCTACTTAAATAGCTCTTAAGCTTTTGTTATGTGAGTAGTTATTTCTTTACCTAGATGATGAAGTTTATTAACATCAGTATTCGCATCTAAAAGTTCTCTTCAGAAATCAAGGTGAAGAGCCGTGCATTTCTCAATAACAGACATAAATTGTACAAAAACTCCTTAAAATTTAACGATAGATGTGATATCAACACCCTTAGATTCAGTTGACTTCATATCTTCTTCAATGATATCTTTTTCAATTAACTTTTTATATCTATATACAGCAAACTGTTCTTGTAAGCTTGGCTTATTTTATTATGAAATTATAAGTTCATTGAATGCTTTAAATTTATTATTAAGCTTTCTATGCATTAAATAGGCAAAGCTTATATGAAGACTTGCTGATTTTGGAAATTTTTGTGTTCCTTCTATCAAGCAAAGTTTTGCATAAGTGTGCCATTTTTTAGCAGCTTTCTTTTCTTTGTCATTCTCTTCATTTTTTAGCAAATCTTTGCATTCACAATGATCATTTTCACAATGGTTGATGTGAGAATGAAGTATTCCTTCCAGCTAAATGTCTGCTTATCTTTTATCTCTTTAATCTATCAAGGATAATAGCTATAAAACTTATCCTTCTACTTCTTTAGGTGATTTCAAATTTTAAGCTATATCTGAACTTAGTAGATTCCACTATCTCCATATCCATATAAATAAATTTCCAATTGCAAAGAAAGGAGCTCCAATCAAGATAAAAGTAAGACCTCCAGATCCAGAATTATATCCACAATCTTCACATATAACTGTCAAGAAGGTTCCAAAAGTAATTCAGAAAGACATTGAATCTAGAACTATCACTTGCTTTTAAATTCTTGAGTTATAGTAAGGTAAACTGGTATGTCTAAATAATAGTAATATAAACCAGAGAACGCTAAAGAATATCAGTAGAGTTTTGATCTGATTTCCATCATGATCAGCATTGAAATAAATTGGGAAAAATACTTTTAAAAGCATTTTAAATAGAGTCACTTTGCTATATGGCATAGCCCAAGGATTTGGTGAACTTGGATGAGAATCGTTATAAAGCAAACCAATCATTATGCACAATAAAGTGAGAACAAGTAATCCTACACAAGCAACTACCACATGGAATATATGAATTCCTTCCCAGCATTTTTCATCGGAAAAATAAGAAGATCGTCATTCTTTTACATCTTTTACTTCATCCGAATCTGAACTAGTAACAGTATCTGTGTACGATTCACATACAAACGTCATAGTGAATATGATATACATAGGAATCTATAAAAAGGTAGCGAGTGATATTGCAAAGAAACTAAATATTTTGAGAGGGTAAAATAGACTTTGCTATTACTTTTTATTGACTAGCACGAATGTTTCATATACTATAAGTAAAGTCATAATTACCAATAAAGCAAAAGAAATATAGAAAATTGCTAAGAAAATGTTTCAATTTATAGTAATCACATAATGCAGATTCGTAATTCTTAGAAATACTTCCAGATAATCAGCAAGATCTGCGTCTCAATAATCAACTACTTGAGGAAAGAAACAGAAAGCGCATAATTAAAAGAATTCGATGATAAGAACAATTTAATAAAACAACGCGGAACAAGTTTCTTCTTTCAAGAGATGGTGTACAGTAATGAAAATCCAGGATTTTATTCTATTCTCCAATCTTTCCCACATAGTCTCATCATAATAAATTTTTCTTCCTACTCCTGACAATGGCATCTCACTCATTTTATATTATGAAAATAAAAATGTTGATACAATAGTTTAAATATCTGAATAAGTTAGCTTAATCTACTAAATAATAGAGTTTGCATGAAAAATAATTCTAACATTAAAACTACTAAAGTTAGAAGTTAAGCTGCTTTATATAAAGATTAAAAATAGACGTTTAGGAGTTTTCTTATATTTTAGATATATAAAATTATAAAATTTCTAAAACTATAGCGTTAAGAATTTTTAAGAGAATTTTCTATAGCTCTTCTTATCATTTCCTCTTCATCCATTTCATAATCAATTACTTAGTCCATATCATACTTATGTCTCAAGCTTAGATGATTTGAGAGATTTTGAGATACGTAATTAGGATCTCCATAATCTTGAGATACGCAAATTTGACATACTCCTGGTTTTCCATAGTGACTTGTCTAGACGTGCTTGATTAGTGTTTCTCTAGAAAAATTTTGTTATTTACAGATTCCACATGAAAATGTTTATCTATTTTGCTTAGGCTTCTATGCTTTCGGATTATAATTTTGCTAGATTGCCTGTTTGATTATCGTTTAATAAGTTTAGCAAGTTTATTGATGGGTACTAAGATCTTAAGCATAAAACTTCATTCCACATTCGCATGCTACCTATAATTGTGATATCTACTACTTTATATTTTAATTCTCCTACAAATCTCAGCTTTAAAAAGGTTACTTGCACAAAGGACAGTTGGTGTTGTAATTTATTTGCAAATACAGACAATCTAAGCAAAAAGTGTGATTGCATTTCAAAGTGCAAGGTTTAATCATCTCACATTAGCATATCTAGCATTTGAAATTCTAGTCCATATTTTATTATAAAATAATAATAAAGCATCAAATCTATGCATATTTGAACATAATTTTAATAGATCTCACTATTTATTTTACTAGAACTATAAATAAACCAAAACCCATTAATACTCTAATTCTTTCTCTTTGTTTTATAATGTAAAAATAGGATTCCTTTTCAGTATAATACTGTCTTATATCATTATTCCTATACCACCTTCTTCTACTAAGTTATCTACTAAGCCATTTAATTTATTGATGTACAAGCTGAGTGTTAAAGTTGATTTTACCTTCAAATTAAGTACTAATAAGCATATTTATTGAATCATTTTAGTTGTGTTCCTTTATTTTAATATCTGAAGTTTAAAGGTTGGATTTAATGATATTTATATTGATATAATTGAACTAAAGGGAATTATATCTAAAAGAGTATAAATAAAGGAACTCTTAATAAGCTAGTTTTAAATAGGAATTAGCTAATGTATCTAACTTATCTAGTTTTGATTTAATTATTATGGAATAAGGAAATTCTTATCAAGCTTAAAACTGGAAATTGAATGTTGAGCAATTTCCAATGTCAAATTATCAAGAGATCAATAGTTTGTCTGATTCTATTTAGGTTAATAAACTACCTGACATGCTTTTTGGAAGAAATAGCCTTACTCTTACTGCTGCGGATTTCGTTTATGAATTTAATCCAATTGACTGCTTGAATACTACTAATTACAAAGTTAGGGAATCAATGCTTGCTTAAGAGAATTTTCCTCTTTAAGCTAATCATATAAATATCATCCCTCAAAATCTCCAAGTTTCAGCTGCTAAAGAGTGGAAAAGTAAAAAACTACCTAAGAATGCGATATTTTTCGAGAGTGATAAATCAAATAACGAGTAAATTTCTATACTGGAAATTATGAAAACTCCCTTTTCTGATTGAACCTATACATGTCCATTTAAAGGAACTATCAGGGGTGTTTAAGACTAAAATTAGCAAATAATGTCTCTTCCAGAGTCAGTTAAGGTAGAAATTACTTAAGATGAGATTCCTATTAATAAATTAGGCCCAGAAAATCCTATAAAATGGTATAAAGATTTATGGCTTTTCTAAGATGACTTGGGAGATTACGGAAGATCAGAAGCAAGTATTAGAATTAGAGCAATGAAAGATTGCTGATTCCTTTTATTTCGTTCATATGTGAAAGTATTAGATGTAGCAGTTAGACTTTGTGATACTAGAGCTTACTATGAGTTTGGAACTAATAAGATAATAAGAGATTTATAATTTCGTGAAGCTTAATATAATGTCCTAAACGAACTAGGTTTTAACTTTCATGGCGAATGGCTTTCTGAAGGTGTTCAGGAAAGTGATGCTTTGTACAAAGTAATAAAGCCCTCAGTTGCTTTTAAAGACGTTATCAGTTTTTAATAAACTTAATCTAATTTTCCACTAAGTTGTTATCATTCTATGAAGAACATCCATATCTTACTTATTAATGCCTCTATTAAACATTTAAATTCATCTAGGAATTAGCAAAGCTACTCTATCCTAATGAGATGGAAAGAACAATATCTAATTATAATTTAGCTTAATCAGCTAAGAAATATGAAGAAATCAATATAAAGCACATTCTAGATGGATCACGAGAAATTAAAATGACACTCTCTAATATATAAAATATATCCTAATGACTCAATTATAAATTACTAAATATTATTAGTTAAGAAGTAGAATTTATCTTTAAACTAGATAGTAGATTCAACTAAGCTTATAATTAAAGACATAGTATTATCATTATACTTACTAAAATTTTATTACTATTTATAATAAACAAATAAAGCTTATATTTACAGCTTTAGATTATTTTACATTTTTAATTAAATAACTTGTTAAAAAAGAAGAGGAAGGATCATTTCAGAAGGTAAAGATACACAGATGATAAGTAAAGAGAGTATGTAAGTTACTTATGTGGTAAGCTTAAATGAAATAGTAAAATCAAACATCAATCACTTTTTCCCAACTTGGCTTCAAAATATCATATTTGTATAGGTTTAAATTAGAATTATCAGCAGCTACATAAGTATACATATAATTATAGTGTTTTACCGGAGAAAATCCTACATAAGAAGATGAACAAAAAGGGAAAGTAGGCCCATGTTAGTTTATATGCTTGAAATCTCATAGATAGGTGAATTTAAAATAGCTTCTTATGTCACTTATTATAATTAAATTTCCTCTTTCAAAATAACAACTCATGCATACTTAGCTTGGATCAGGCAAGCAATTCTTATTAACATTTCATTAGTTTAAATCCACATTATATGTCTATATATCATTTCCCATACATGTTCTGTCTTCTTAAAAGCCAGCAATACCATGAATTTATTTCTATGCATATACACAAGCAAATCCACAAGATCTTTAAGGAAGTTTAGGAATTTGAAATATTTCACCAGTGTTCCATTTATATACTTCATCACTACCATCAGGATAATTTTCATTAGTTATAAAGGAATTATTTCTTTCAAAGCTACCCCCAATAATATAAGTAAAGTTCTTTAAATCAGAAGTCAATGCACTATAAGGTCTATTATAGATTACTTATCTTTACGCAGTCACCTTTCATTACTACCCAATACTTTCTTAGCAGATTATCTCAGTTACATTTTTTAAATAGTATTTAGAAGAAGAAACTTGATGCATAGAGAAAGCCGAGATATCAAATTATTAATATTATGCATCTACTTTTTAAGTCTAAAAATGATAGGAGTAAAGATTAGGTTCGCTTGATTTGTAGACTAAATAGCAACTTAATTCTTAATAGCATAAGTTCGTCAGTACTTCATATTTAAGCATGAGAAGACCTATTCTTTGAAATTTAAAAGCTGAGTCTTTTTGTCTTTTCAGAATCTTTCTAAGAATCAAGATTTTACACAATTGCTTTTATTTGGAAATTTCAGCCTTTTCCATTTTTAAAAGTATATAATCTTTATTAGCCTTTCTTTATATATTAACCTACTTTATATATCCTCTCTTTAGAACTATTAGCTCTAATAAAATACATCAAATGGTTATGAAATGATACTTTGATTCTATTGTAGGCTATTATCTTTATTAACTAATTTTAGATAAAATTTCAATAATATCGCTTATAGCATAGACTAAAGGCTCTAGAAACTAGATATTTACTATATAGGAAACTGTTACAAAGGTAGAGATAAATTTAATACAGTCAAGTCAATTAAAAATGAGAATCCTACATCAAATAAAATTATGAAATACTTCTAAAATTATAATCAAAAGTACCTTATTATTAGCAAGACTTAGTTATGCTAATAACTTTCTAAATATAAATAATCTCTATATGCACTAATCTATTAATACTAGTGGTATTTTAATATCATTCTTGGTATATAATAATTAAAAGTCTAGACTTATTTATATAGTAGACATGAGAATTAAATTTATAAAGCTTTAAACTAAAAAGATAAATAGACTTAAATACTAAGCATTGAGACTAAATTATAAGGTAAGTAAATTAATATAATACAAGATAAAGAATTAGAGAGGTTCATTAATAGCAATTTAAATATAAATCTTCTTTATAAAACTAAATGTTAAGTGATCGACCTAATTATAGAAAAATAAACAGTCTAGTGTCTAGTCCTATAAAGTCTTCATCCTAAATGGGCAAGAAAATGAAAAGAAATGATTCTTTACCTATTGTCATAAATAAAAAGTAAGCAAAGAGGTTTGAAATAAAACCTCTTACATCCTAAATATTATCCCTGCATAATTCACTATAGAACATAGAAATATTTGAAGATAACTCTAAGGAATAGGAAAATATGCAGGAGTAGCTTAAATTCTTAAGATAGTAATTTAATAGTTTGAAATTGGAAATTATAAGAAAGGAGGAAGAGCTTAAGAGTATTTAAACTTCTTTAGAAAATCTTAATTAAGCTGAGTAGTAAATAATGTTTTCCTAGTAGCAAATAGAGGAGAAAAATAATTAACTTGCATCTTGTTATGAGAAGCTTAAAAAGTAAACTGAAGAAAGCCTTTCATAAGGAGCTGTTTATGATCATATGCATTATCGACTTTAATATGATTGCCGTTTTTTAGAAATAAGATTGAAGAATTTACAAGTTTTAAAAAAGAAAATCGAGCATAATGCTACAAAGGATCAGTAGTATTATGTGAGAGAAAGATTCATTAGTAATCAAAATGGTCATGTTGTTCAACTATTAAAAAATCAGTTTCTTTAAGATAAAGAGCAAAAGAGCAATATAATATAAGAGATAAACGAGAACATACAAGTTAGAGAAGAGAAAAAAGCAAAAAGAGAATAAAGAACAAAGTATAGAGAAGAAAAAATGCAAAAGATTTTGTATAAAGAGCAACATGAACGAGAATCTTATAGTAGAAGGCAGTTGATTGTTAATAGAGTGTGGTGCATATGAGTATAAGTCTAATTAAGAAGAGAAAAGCAAAAGAATATGGAAATAGAAATGGGATATAACTAAATTAAAATTAAAACTTAGTTCAGTTCTCCTTAATAAATCGTTTAAAACTTCCTAAATAGAGAAGAAAGAATTTAGAATCTTATGTAGATTGTAAAGGAAAATGAAGCAAAGCTTTTGGAGGTTGAAAAAGAAAACCGAGAAGCGAAGGAAAAACTGAATGAATTAAAACTCTAAGAAGATAATCAAATTTACGCTAAAGAATAAGTTAAACAGATTAAAAAAGAAATCAATTAAAAAATAATAAAGCTTCATGAGACAAAAGAAAACTAGGAAAGTATTCTTGCGATTTGGCTCTAAGTAGCTGACTGAGGTTATCGAGTTTTACAAAAAATTTTTAAATGCTTTGAGGAAGAGGAAAAACATAAAGACTCTAGATTTAGCAAAATACCTAGTTCGAAAAACTTCAGCATAAAGCATAATTATTTACTCAAATTATTTTCAGAAATTGATAAGATAATTAACAGGAATATCATGTAGTATGTAAAATGCTCTTAATTTTGATTTAAAGTTTCTAGAAAACACTCTACAGTAAGATTTCATTGTTTAGAAAAAATAAGAAATTTTAAACTTTCAGGACGAGAAAAACGTTCGTATATAAGCTCCAGAATAATAAAAGCAAAATAACGAAGAAAAAAAGCTCAGCTTGCAGACTCCAGCTGATGAGTTGTCTTTTAACTCTTCAGAATTAAAAGCAATAAAGGCAAAAACAGAGGAAACTGCCAAAATTCTATTCCAATAATAGCAAAGAAAATTGAGGAAGCAATAGTTATTTCCTTAATTTACTTCCTAGTTATTTGAAAAAGCAGGCAACTCTGAAGAAATTGAAAGCAATGAGCAATAACACTGTTTTAGTATATTTTTATATTTATTTACCTATAATTTCAATATCTTTTAAAGGCTTGCTTTCTCATAATCAAACTATTCATTTAAACTCAAAAAAATCTAGAGACTCCTTCTATAAAGCATAAAAAAGTTAAAAATAAAGCGCTAGAATACAGGCAATATAAGACCTAAGTTTACATAAAAATGATAAAAAAGAAGTAAAACTAAGATTAAAAAGCATTAGGTATATTAAACTTGCTACGATACAGTATGTTAAAACTCATAAATATAGATTAATTCAATGATATTTGAATATTAAGCAAGATAATTGAAGTTAAATGAATAGCCTTTATATTTATTTCAATTATAAGGTATTAGATACTACCATAATATTCTCACATTTATAATTTATATTTTTATTCCATTTACAGTTAAAAATTATTAACCAATCTAGTTAAAATGTAATGATTTCCTATGATATTATCTCTTTGCTATAATCTATATTATAATATCATGAGAATGCTAAATTGTTTGATTTTAAAATAGGTAACAATAAAAATAAAAGTATAAGCTTGTTAACGGCAAAACTAATTCTGTTAATTCTAGATAAGCTGTATAGTAATTACTAGGAATAATGGAAAGTAATACTACAAGCATAATGAGCAAAGCCTGGAAATAAAAGTTGTTTCTAAAGTAAGGAATTTTCTTGCTTAAATATCTAAAAGTTGAAATTATGGATAAGATACATTACATTTTTATCTTATTTGCTAATATAATTTATATTTAGATCTTACTCTAAGATATTCAACTTAGATATTTCAGAAACTTTGGCTACTCTCCATCAGAATTAAATTTCTATAATATTCGAGTTATTAAATTATTTTAAGATAAAGAACAATAAGTAAATAGCATTTCACCTATCTATATTAAATAAGAGTGAAGACAATCACTAACTTAGCTAGTCAATAATAGCAAGCAGGTATAAGGATTTATTTTAATTATACACAAGATTCTAAGATTTAAGCCTATTAAGTATGTAAGTAATGCCAAAGCTTTCATAAGAAGTAATTTATATACTTTAATAGTTAATTTTTGATATACACCCTAAAGTTTTTTAGCTACTACTTGCTATTTTCATAATTAAATTTAATTATTAGTATTTAATACTTTAAAATAGATTCAAAGTACTACTGAGGAAATAATCAACGAAAGTACAATCTTTATATGTGAGAGAATATAAAATAGTTGCTATAATTTTTAACATCTAAATAAACTGATAAAGTGCTATGAATAACTGAATATAGCTAAAATTCTAAGAAATATAAATCTTCTTTAAAGCCAAAACTCAAAAATTATATATAAAAGTTACTAAGTTATAGAGGCCTATCAAAACAACTAATACAGTCATTAGTAAAACTATGTCATCTTTAATCTTTTCATACTAGTTGCGCATTGAAATGATACAGCTTTCTTTGTATTTTCATAAATTGCATACTGAATATACAGTAAAGTGATAAATAGCTTTTATACCATTTACTATTCCTCTAAAGACGCTTTGCCATAACTCCTTTATAAAAAATCAAAGTCCCTTAGTTGCAGCAGCTTTTCCTTTGAAAATAATATCAAACAACACTTTGATAAAGTTAACAGTTGATCAAAACATGGTCTTTATTGTTTTAAATGGCAAAGAAACTAAGACTAAGATATAGTCCATTACTATAAGCATTAAAAGCTTCAATATGCTGAAAATTTATGCTAGAGGTGCTATTGCCTATTAAAGTATATCAAACAGAAATCAAAAAGATTGTTTGAAGTTTAAAATGGCATTTCATATACCAAAAATTAAGTTTTCTATAGGTTTTACTAGCTCTTGTAGTAATAAAACCATCTTATAGAAAATTGTTTTAAAGGACTGTGTCTGTACAGTTATGTAAAGTAAAAGAGTTGCTAGTCTATCAGAAACATGCTTCTCCATTCATTACTAGAAAGATTCTAAATACACTTAAAAAAACTCTTGAAATACTGGAACTGTTTTATAGAGGTCATAAAACCCAAGTAGTAATGAACTTATACTTACAAAGAAAAAAGAAACTGTCATAAAAGTTCTCATCCAAGGTCTATAATAAAATCCATAAGAAGGTAGAAACACTGATCAAGAAGGCAATCCACGTTCATACATTTTTAAGAGTTTTTGACTTTAATGAATCGAATGTCTCATCATATAAGGAAGAAGAGCATCATCAAAATAAGCTACTACAGTTGTGTATTTGTACATTCTTGATTTAGCTCCCTGAACTTGTGTTTTTTCCTAATTTTGATACAAATTATCCATATTTTTTAAACAATAATGATTGCAAAAATCGTTCCAATTCTAAAAGCATAATCTATGTAGGTATCTAGTTTCAAAAACAACTCTTTATCCATATCGAACTAATGAATTCCAATAATCGAGACCTACTATATCTTTTCATTCAATTTCAAAACACACTACTCCATTTTTACTATTATCATTGCTTTATTTTGAAGATTTAGATTACCAAAATTAAATAAACTTATCAATAACTTTACTATTTTATTTACGCTCTCTATTCTACGGTGATAAGAAAGGTTTTTTAAAGAAAGTAGTCAAAATATTATCATTCTCAGTATAAGTGACTAATATAAACTTTTGCTGCTTCCTAAACATAAATAGATTTTAATGATGAGAGCTTTCAGAGTTACCAATTTAAATTCCTAGAAGTCGAAATAGCATATTATCTCAATTATCCTCATTTTAAATTCACTAAAAGCTTATATCCAGTTTTTCTTTTTCTTATTTGATAGAAGGATTTTCTCATAGAATTCAATCAAGGTTTAGATCTTTTATTTTTCTGTTCTAATTTTATGTTGCTTCCCTGAGAGTTTGAGACATTAGTTTATAAATCACAAATATTAATAAGCATAAAAACGCCTATTTAAATATCTCTTACACTAAACTACTTATTAGCAGACTTCTATTCTATCCTTTATATCACTTTCCTCTCAATCATCTAAAATAGAAATTGAGAATTTAAAGAGATTTAGATTAATTTAGAATTACTAGTACTAAACTCATTATTAGCATTGGTGGATATATCTATGCTTGATGAGATTTAGACTAAAGTTTCTAAACTTTAATATCAATTATTAGTTTAAGAATTTAAGGTAAGATTAAACAGTTAATTTAAGAAAGGAGTATCAACTCCCTTTCTGCTAATAGAGAAGCAAGCATTTATATCTTATCTACTATCTTATATTATAAGAGTACTTAGATAAATATTGACTTATTTATTATGAACGCTATACAAGTATTTTGCTTTCTCTCTTAAATTAACTATAGTCCTTAAAAGGGAATTACTTGGGATTAATTAGAATATGAGGTTAATAAACAAATATTTAGACTAATGATTGCTATTTCTATGGGTTGTATCTTAATCATATCTCTTTTAAATCTCACATTATTATCATAATCTTTAATAATTTTAGTATCTTACTTAGATATTAAACTGTAAAGGTATTTTTAAAAACTGAAGTTTAGTATAAAAAGCAATTTAAATTATGGCTTAATAGAGTAATAACTATTGCTTGAGCTCATAGAAGTAAAATAAAGAAATAGACTAACTAAGCACATTCTTAACTTTGCTACATTCGCTAATGCTATAATATCAGATAATCACTTTAACTCTATACCTTATTCAATATAATCTATCTTATTTTCCTCTATTTTTGTTATCCATGTTTAAAAACCAAGATCTGCTAGATTAAGAAGCAATAACATATAAGCTTGAAAAAATAGAAAATAAGTATCATAATAGAAAAATTAAATCTCTTATATTATCAAAACTTTAAGATGCATATTCATTACTAAAATAGATCTCTCAAATGTAAATAAGGTAAATATCTAAATTTTAAGGCATTAATGCTAGATAGTTAAGAAATCTTAAGCTTAATATAACTATAACTATGAGATATAGTTATTGATATTAAGAAAGATAAGAAGTTATAAGAAAATCTAATTAAAAAATTTGAGACCTTCAAACTCCAGATGGCACTCACTATCTATATTAAAATTGTCTTGGAAAGCTTAGAATATAATAATAGATATAAGCATTCTAATTTTTATATAGTTATACCTTTAGAAATCAAAGCTAGAAATATAATTAAAAATAAATAAGCAGTTAATTAGTTCTCTAGCTTTTTGAAAAGTGTAAAGTTAAGCTATATATAATTGATGATCCAAAGTAATAAATAAAGATATGATTTAAATAATGGGGAATTAAATTAAAATTACAAAAGAGGATAATAAAGAAGGTTTAGATGCTATATAAATATCTTTCGTATCTTAAATTTAAATTAATTAAATTGGTTACAAATGCCTCATTTTTCTTCCAAAGTAATTCTCATCTTCGCGATCACTGATTCGTTTCTTCAGAGATTCCTCATACTACCAGTCTTAGGAATTTCCAAAATTACTGATATAGTTAACATTTGATCAGATATACATTTTCTGCTGAATTTGTTGAGTTGTCAGGTTATAAATCTTAATCCATTTATCTGAAGATGCAGCTAGTAAATAATTATCAATTACACATAAGCAAGTAATAAAGGATTGTGAAGATTCCTAGTATTCCATCACAAGTTTAAGAGAGGCAGGTTTATAAGAGTACTAAATATGGACTATTTTTCCTTAATGGTCTCCAATATAAATATCTTTAGGATTTTATTAACTAAAGCATAAAGCTGTAACTCCTTAAACATCGTTTAGCTGCTTTTTTTCAAATCATGTTGATTTTAACTTCAATAAGGACTCATTATTTTGGCTTAAAATAAAACTGCAAATTTGTTTTTGAGACTAAGTAATGTCAAAGACTAAAATAGATCCTGACTAAGTTCCTGCAAATAATATATTTGAGTTTTCGCTTCAGAATTTTTACAAATTAACCTTAATTGGTACCATAGTAGATTGTGCTTACTCTTGCAAATATTCAGACTTCCATTTGAACTCCATGTTATCAATATTGAATACCTATATATTTCTTCTTCTTAGGCTTAAAGCTAATAAGTTTTACGAATTAAAGGCAATTGAAGTAATTGTTTTTTCTTCAGATTCCAAATCAAGTTCATCTATTATTAAGTTATTCTCAGTAATTAGTCTATTTTTGCTTGTTAAAATAACAATCCTATCTGAATTCTATTATTTTGCACAATCAAGTATGCATTCTTTGTAGTCAAGAGAAATCTAAAAGCTTTGTTTAAGCCCTAGGGTGTTTTTATCAAGTATTTCTACGATTCCGTTAGATCAGATAGATTTTAATCCTTACTGACAGATTAAAAATTATAAAATTACACAAGGACTATTTTTATTCTGCTATCCAACCTTTTTTTCCAACTTAAGGGTTTACATGTTAAGAGCTATAGAATAGAACACTTACTATTTAATATCCCGCTTTCGCATCCTAATAAAGCCATTGACATTTTTATTAGTTATAAGATTGCTTTAGACTTAACGATTTTTCAAACGATTTTTTATTTTTCACGTTAAAGATTAAAAAAATGGAGTTGGCAAGAACTCCTCTTCGCTCGATTCACCCTACAAGACCTATACGAAGACCTAGATTACTCCCTATAAGCAGAAATTATGTACTTTTCTTGGCCAATTATTTAATGCATAACCCAGAAAAGAACTAAGTAAGATATAAGAAGCAATTTTATTGGAAAACTACTTTTAACTTCTAACTTCATTATCTACTTTCATAATCTTTTAACATCATCTTATTCTATTTTCAACCCTTGTCTTTTACTCTCTAGCTATACTCATAAATATCATTCACTATATAATTGATGTTCACTACACTTAACTATATCATTTACAAGAAACGCTTTTTATAATAAAATAGCTTCCAATTATACTTTAATAAACCCTTAGCTTTAAAAATTTATAAGTTTATCTTATTTATAAACTAAATTGGATATTTCCTCATTACTTGCTTCAATAATATCTTAATGGCATTTAGATTTCTTACTTAGCATTATATATTATATCAGTATACAGCTAATGGGTTATGTAAGCAGGTAATATTTCTAGCAAAGTGATAAGAAGCATTATATTTTAGACTATGGTTAAAAGATATTTAGATTAACTAGAAGCAAAGGTGATGATAAAGAAAATATTGGAATATAGGATACTTAACTACTATGAATACCCTAAAAGCTTAATTCCTGTAATGTAATTAACTATTATGAATAAAAAGAAAGATAAGCTTCTTAGATAATCCTAAATTAAAGGATGCAATTGAATATTTATTTATCTTATTTACTAGTAAAAATAAGTTAATGATGCTATGAATCTCTCAATAATAGCCTAAAATGATATGAATTTCTTCTTCCTATATTTAGTTATTGTCTTGTGAACTTTAGTTTTCAGCTATCGGTTATTCATTTTATCCTAGTAACTGTAAACAAATTGGGCATTTAGGAGTTATTTTAATCCATTACTGTATGCATTCATAATGAAACCTGTGCCTTTGATCGCATTATAGAAATGAAATTTTTTGAGGGACTTCAAAGTTATCAGTGCAGATAGAGCAATTAATTGTAAAATCTTACTTTATGGAGTCTTATAAGCTCTCTTCGCTTCATTCTCTAGTACCTCTTTCTACTGAAATCCTCGCAGCTTCTTTCTATTGTAAGGTGTATTGAGAATCACCGTACCTGCCAGCATGATTTCTATTAGAGTTAGACATCATTCTTATAACTATTATTCCTTACTATTATTGCTATTCATTAGTTTAGGCAGGCTATTAATTCTACCCTCTACTCTAAGCCCTAGTTTGATTCTATTTGCAAATGTTTAGCAAAAATATCAAGCAGCCAGCAGATACCAAAAAGATTCAAAGAATAATCAAGACTAGCATCACAAGAACCGTATAGTAAAAGCAAGGAGCATCTTCTTTACAGGTTTTATTATAAAGGAAGTTCACTCCTAACAAAAAGCACCAAATAACCTAAAAGCAAAAGTTAATTAAAACTATATAAGATATTATACTCTTAAAGTTCTTATTTTTTAACTTTCAAAGCATAAACTCACACAAATACTATATCAAGTCTGATACAAGTAGCTGAAATATTCAGTTTCTTAACTGCTTATCACAGTTATGATTTCAACATACTGCAAGGATAATCGCAACACTTAGAATTTTTATTACCCTGTATGTTATAAGTACAATTTGCTTTTTTTTGACATTAACGTTTTGGTTTTAATTCTAAGTGCTAGGCCTACTATTATTTAAATTTTATCTTAGATGTTGTTGCTACCAAGGGTGGCTATTTAAATTTCTATGATATATAAAATTTTCCATTTTCTTAATAATGATATTCTCAATACTAAATATGCTAGAACTGGCCAGCTATTATATTTAAATCATCTACTTTATTTTTTTCCTTTTATATCATAACTTTATAAACCTTTTGGTATATTCAATACAATACCCCATTAATTTAAGACTATAAGCTCTTCTCTTATCACAAGAAAGATTTATCATATTGCCTATAAATCATCATTACAGATATTCTGTAATTAAACAGCATCTGATTGAGTTTATAAATTTCCTTCTTTTAGTTTAGATTTTCAGTTAATCTAAGTTCTTATTTCTTAGCCATTCATAGCATATAAATTTAGCAGGAAATCCTTTTTTAAAGTTAAATTAATTTAATTTATATATTTTGCTTTTTCCTTTACTATTTAGGCTCTAATATAAAAATATTACTCAAACATTTTTCTATTTATTTATAAAAGCTTAAGATGAAAAGATACTAAAACTACCTTATTTTAATAAGCTTCTACAGATTTATAGTGAAAAAGTAGATAAAATTTCTAAATCTATTAAAAGATTTAAAGTAGATGGTAAGATTTTTATGGATTTTCTTTAGAATTATATTGATTTATATAAATTTAATTAGAAGCATTATTTGTGTAAATTACCTTTACTTAAAGAGTATCTAATATCTATTGAATCTATTTAAATAATAATCAGTATTCTTTTTAGGGATTAGAGTATCTTGGAGATATTATTTTGAGTTAATGTTTTACTTTTATTTATTAACTATTGTCTTTAAAATAAATATTTAGACCTGATTCTTCAATCAGCTTATTATATTAAGGGAATTAGCTAGTTAACTTTATTATGTTTTATTTACTTTAAAATGATTTTTAGTTTAACTTAGTTTATTTTATAGCTTATCTATTAAATTTACCTCAATGCTTTCCTTTCTTTTTATTAGTTAGGAGTAGATAATCATTTTTTAGGCTTTTATAGCTAATAATTTAGCTTATGCTAGAATTATTTACTTCACTACCAATTTTACCGTCTATTTTACATTATTTCATTATTCTCTTTCAATGCTAACTAAGTTTAAGAATCTTTTTAAATTGATAGACATCAAACAACTAAATGCTCGCTTAGCTTTGATAATTTCCTATATCTGAAGTAGCTTTAGTACTAGTTAATAAATACTTATAAATATCCAAATAAGAACTAAACAGATAAACTATTTTAAATATTACTCAAACCAATAAAATATTTGCTATAGTTATGAATAAGGTAGATCTTATTATACCATCCTGATTCTTAAAAAATTTGATTTATTTAAATATCTTTTTTGATATTAGATTCCCTAGAACCTAAAATTGGATTAAAAGTACTATGTTATTGTAATAGATAGATTACTTAAAAATAGTTAGTTTATACATTTTGAAACTAGCTCTATATATAATAATAAAAGCTATTTCTATAGCACTTCCAAAGGAATTCTAGTTATTATATGAGAAAATGATATTAGTGCTATCATAATGGCATCTAATCTACAAGCTTATTTATATAGTTAATATTTTAGTTTATACCTTATATTTTATTTCTGATACTAGTATTCTTTATCTTATAAGCAGTTTATATAAACCATAATCGCTAGTAGTTTTAAATAAGTTTGATTAAACTTTTTAAAGGTTTATTCTATTTAAGTTACTAATAATGGTATTTCTTACTTTATTTAAAAAAGTACCTTTATAATATATAAGCTCTAAGCTTCTTTATTACAACACTTATTAAGGTAATTAATATAATGCCTATTTTAATCCTGCTACCATTCTTATAATATCCATTATCAAATCTATGATAATAGCAGCAGAGTTTAATCCTTAAGATTGAATAAGCTAAAATCTAGTTAGATATACCTTCTATTGGAAGAACATATTATAAGGTATAATTTTGTTATAGGCTAGATAGTTCTATAAATATACTAAGAACTGCATTTCATACTTTATTCAGTTTAGTATATTAAACATACTCGAAACTATAATTATGTTAATAGGTTGTTATCTAAGTATGATAATCCTTAAGTATAAGTATCATAAATCTAGTTGTAAAACCAAGCAGAAAAAACTAGCTTGGATTAACATTTTTACTTGATAATGTTATATCTCAATCCAGTTAAATAAATAGTATCTCCATTTAAAATGGCAATATAAGAAGATAAACAACCTAGGAAATAAAGGTAGTTTAAATTAGACTAGCAATAAAACAATATTAGTAGCTATTATTTAAATAATGCTTATATAAAGAACCTACAAAGTATATATCAGCTTAGTAATAAGAGTTTAGCCTTTAAACTTAATAATATGCTTAATTTTTTGCTAATCGTAGTATAGAGGTAAGAATCTAGGTAATATAGCTTTAGAACAAAAGAATAAAAAGGAAATACCTTATAATTATAGAAGGCAGGTTACAGTCTGATGATATGAAATATAGACAGATAATTTCTTAAAAGAGAGTTTTAAGTAATTTAAATTTAGTTTATTCATTTGAAATTTTGCAATAAGTTAATATAAAATGCAATTCGGAGTTTATGGCAATGTAGAGTAAGTTAATTTTAATATTCTTATTTATAGTTTCCCAACATAAGCTTATGAAGATCACTATGTAAGATCGTACTAACATGGATTAGACCCTTATATCAATGAAATGGTTAATTGAGTTGCTGATGAGAGTTTTCTTAAGAACTAAGATTAGGCCATTTCTCTTAAAAGCTAACCTTTTTCAAACAATGCCCCACTTTTAATTACTTCAGATCCAGGAGGAGGTAAAACAACTTCTCTTATTAAATGGTTAGACCTACATAAGAAGAGCTTTTCAAGAGACAAAGACTATATACTTTTACATTTCACTAAGAGATCCTACGCTGAAAACGTCTACTATCAGACTCTGTATAAGTTCTTTGTTAAGCTAAGATAAGATTTTGATATCAACTAGAAAATAGAACTGATAGAAGATAAACTCAGAATGTTCTTTGGTAGGTGACTTGAAATTGCTGACTAAAAGAAGTCAGACAGAGACTTGGAGTATAACAAAATTATTATCATAATTGATGGCATTGACTAGTTCTAAGATACTGACACTGGAAAAGAAGAAATGCCTGACTGACTGCCTATGGCTTTCCCTCCCTCTGTTAAAGTTATTCTCACTTTGAATAAGTAAGCTAAGGCTCTTAAGCATTTAAAACTTAGAGGAAGCAAGGAAATTTGTATTCATCCCTTAAAGAGAGAAAACGTAACTTAAATTATTAATAAATGACTAGAAAAATGTCCTGAGGTAAGATTAGTTAACATGCAGAAAAATAAACTTCAAGTTGACGGCATTATTTAGTATATTTAGCAAACTCAGCAGTGCAGTAATCCTTTATTCCTCAACTGTATCCTCTAATTTCTACTTCCGCTTTCTAATTAATTTGAAGCGATGGACTTAGATCGAATCTATTAATGCAATGATGTTGAAACGCTTTTCGAGAAGGCGTTGGATTTTTATGAAGACGTTTTAGTACCAAAGCAAAAATTCCAGTAAATATTTGGTTACCTAAGCATTACTAGAAGAGGAATAGCCTAATCTGAAATAATTCACTTAGTAAGTTCTAATTTTAGGTAGAAATATCTGAGTTGGATTGAAGCAAATTTCTCTCTGTATTCTAGGTCACAGTAATAACCTTCAAGAACTTCTGGCAAATAAATAACGATATATTTCGTCAAGTGCTGTTTAAGCGGTATATAACACCTCAATTTAAATAAGCTCTTCATATATCATTTGCCAATCTTTTAGACAGCCAAAATTTCACTATCAGAAAGGTTGATGAATTGACCTTCCACTTATTCGAAAGCAAGAGTTGGTGGAAACTTAAAGATGTATTAAGTGACATTGAAGTGTTCTCAATAATGTTCATTCCAGATAATAAATATGACTTTATGAAGTTCTGGAGCAAACTAGAGCATAAGAACTTTGATCCAATAATTGAATACAACAAAACTATTGAAAACTTTGTAATGCACTACAAGCCTAGCAATCAAGAGCTATTTGTCATTATGGTCTAATTAAGCAGATTCTTTAAGGAATTTGCAGAACTTGAGGGAGAGCATACTCCACCTTATAAACATCCATATTTAAAAGGAACAGAACTAAAAGAAATTAACCTTGCTGAAGAGCTTTAGAAGTTTAATGACGTGTATTCTAACATTCCCATTCCAGCTGTTGATAGTAATGAGGAGTTTAATGCAGAGAACAATGTAGCAAGAAATCTGATAAAAGAAAAGATACTAGCAGCTAAATAGCAGCATGATGCAGCTGTTCCTTAGCAATCCTAGAAATAATTCTATTATTACAAAAGATGAATTTGGATATAATTCCCATGGTGCTGCATGGATATGTACTCAAATATCTCATAGGTAATGAGTAAATGTAGTGCAAGTACTGATTATCTCAGCAAAGAAACTGAAAATGAATTAGCAGTTGCTACCATTAAAATTCTTAAAGACTGTAAAGTAAAACGTATGTTTAAAGCTCCAAGTTAATCTCCTAAAAGGAGAAAGAAGAAGATTAACTTGAATAAAACCTTTTCAGCAGGTCCTAGGCCTAGAATGATCTAAATTTAT
Organism: Loxodes magnus; assembly: GCA_946699065.1. NCBI lineage: Eukaryota > Ciliophora > Karyorelictea > Loxodida > Loxodidae > Loxodes > Loxodes magnus. Next base: position 1,248,218 of record CAMPDV010000013.1, read on the forward strand.
GAAAGCTAGCCTCCTGAAGTTTTTCATCATACATAAACTCTTTCGGTCAAATAAGAGAAACTTTCAGAATACAACAAAGTGCAAGATAAATAATTACAAATTTAATTTGGGTTTGGAGGGCTTATGAAAGAAATTACCCCAGAGAATGTGCTACAAAAGTTAGGTAATAGAGTAAGATAATACTCCTAAAAAGAAATTATAATAATGGAGCAGAGAAACTTACATCTTAGCAAAACTTACAATGAGTTTGTTAATATATATAGATAAAAGAAGCTTCAGTATGAATAACTCAAAACTTAACTACAAAAATCGTAAATGAAATCTAAAGACTTTCATGAAGGTCGTACATAAATTATTTCAGCACAAACTTAGATGGAATCGACATACGAATAACTGAACAAAGCAGAGGTTGAGAATCGTAGACTTGAATAAGTAATATCAGGTTGCTATAGAAACCAAGCTAAGAACGATGAATGAATAAGAAGCCTTGAAAACCATATATTCTAAATAAAGATTCTGATTAAATATGAATTAGATGATATAAAGAAGTATAAGAAAAAAACTTTAAATTGTATCAAGAAAATGGAAGATATGAAAATAGCCCTGAATTAAAAAACCATGTTTTAGAATTAAACTATCGATAGAGTTGCTGAACAGTTCCTTATAAAAACAAACATGAAAGAAAGTCTTTTATATGGTGAGCGTAGAAGAAAGGAGATCATAAAGACGACTCTAGTTCCTCATATAATGGAATATTATAAAAACAAAGAAAAGGAAAGAGTTGAAACGGTAAGTTTCTTTAAGGCTTTTCAAATTTTCTATATAGAGGAAAAAAGTATAAGCAGCTAAAGTTGTCTTGAACTAAAAATTGGCAGAATATAAATAAGTATTCGAAAAAATCCAGTAGACTACTAGAATTTCGGATCCTAATGAACTAAACAATCTACTGGACTTTTTAGAAAAGTAGGAAGAACTCAAAGTAACTTTATCTATTTTAGGCAACTAAAGAGAGAAGAGTTGCAAGGATATAGGAATTGATAAAGGAAAAAGAATCCTTAGAAGCTAGATTAAGCTTCCTAGAAAAAGCCGAAGAAGAGTAATAAGGAAGATAAGGCAATCTTATTGTAACATCTCAAGAAGAATTAAAAACAAAAGTAAAGTACATGGACTTCTAACTTCAGAAAACTTAAAGTTAGCTTTAAAAGAATTTATAGTTATAAATAGCTTGCAAAAATACGATCGAACATTTGAGAAGAATAACTAAGGTTGGTGAAGAATATTCTGTAAATTTAGTAGATCCTGATTAAACTTTGAACGCGATTGGCAACAAACTTTCCAGAATTCTAGAAAGAGTAACTAGCATGCTTGGTACTTCAGAATTCAAAATATTTGAAACTATGTTTCCAGAGCTTAATGACAATCCTAAGATTATATGTAGTAACGCTGAAAATATAAGAATTAGTGTTAAAAGTTAATAAAAAATATCTAAATCGAAAAGATCAAAAAGTGTGAAGAGAGAAGGAAAAAGAGAACTTAAAAAAGAAAAGACAGAAACATCTAAAGATGCAGAAGAGTAAGGATTAAAAAGCTCCAGTAAAAGCACTTTACGTTCCAGTAAGTTTTTACTTTTCATTATATAGGAGGAAGCTCAGTTTCAAGAGTCACAACTTTAAATTCAGATGCAAGCGAGACAGAGGAGGATGTAAAAGATAGCATAACCTTATTAATGAATAGATCAAATTAGCAAGAATTGAGCAAAAAGAGAAAAATTATAAAGCAAAGAGCTTTCGCTACAAAAGGAGAAAAGAACGCAATTAAATAACCTCTCACAAAAGCAACAGTATTGAGTGGAAATAATTTGTCTCTAGTTGAAGAGAAGTGATGAGTTTTTGATTAAGATACATAAATTATTATTTTTGATCTCCATTTTCAAAATCTTTTTATCCTTAATTAGCTCTAAAATCTATGCTTAATTAATAATCCGCAAAAATGGAATCTTAAGATATAGAGGAAAAAGAAACTATTAACTATGTAAATTTTAACTATGATGGTACATGTTTCATGATTGGAACGACAAAAGGATTCAGAATATATAACGCAGATCCTTTACAATTAATTTATTAGAGATAATTCAAAAATACAAGTATAAAGCTAGTAGAAATGGTAGATAGGTGTAATATTCTTGCTTTAGTAGGCTAAGGTGAAAATTATCAGTTGAACAAAGTTATCTTTTGGAATGATATAAATTAATCTCCCTTTGGGGATTTAAACTTCAAGTCAAATGTTCTTAACATAAAACTTTCCAAAAAAGCAATTGTAGTAGTATTAGAGAAAAAGCTTTATAAGTATAACTTCAATGATTTGGGTAAAGAACATGTTATTGATAATTTAAATAATCCAGAAGGAATTTGTGCTGCTATGACTTCAGATGAAATTACTTAGTTGGCTATTCCTGGAGAAGAGCCAGGTGAAGTTATTCTTTGAAACTATTCATTAGAAAACAAAAATTAAGCCATTAGTGCTCATTCTAGCATGATAAGTCAAATTGCTTTTAATCCAGAAGGTACTTTAATGGCAACTTCTAGTGTGAAAGGAACAGTGATAAGGATATTTAACACAAAAGATATTCTAGACATGCAGCTAGGGTTTATTAAAGAAGTGTAAGTACTAAGAAGAGGAATAACAAGATCATGGATTCAAAGTATTTCATTTGACTTCTTTCCTAAAATAGATCGATATTCAACTGAAAAAGTGAATAAATCAAAAAGTTCTAAAATAGCAGTTTATTCAGATAAAGGTACAGTTCATATTTATCACACTAACTAATAATAAAATTAAGGAACGGATTAATTGAACTAGTTTTCTAGTTTCAAATTTATGAGTGGAGTTATCCCATGTGTAGCTCATGAATAGAGCTTTGCTAAGTTTAGACTAATTCCAAGCATCCAAACTATCATTCGTTTCGGAAATCAACCTAATTAAGTAGTCGCAGTATCCTATGATGGCAGTTATTACTTAGGATAATTCAACGAGAAGAAAGGAGGAAATTGTTAGTTATTAGTTTCTAAAAATATACTGGATGAAGATTTATGAGCGAATGCTTTAACAATTAAATCGATAATTTTTAATTTTATATTTAAATAATACTTTGTATATTCTTACCTTCTATACTCTAATCAATCTCATCAAATATAATTCTCTCTATGTTGCATTAGCAAATAATTTTTATCTTAGTGACTATAAAATAATTTAAGTAAATTAATATATAGATTTTTAAAGTCCTTAACTAATATTTTAGCTCTTTTTTAGATTTTCTTACCACAATTTTACTTTTCTTCTTATTTCTTCAAAGGTTTCATACTTTTTAGAAAAAAATCCTCCTTAAATTTTATAGCATAAGCCTCAAGCATTATTAATGCTAGAAAGTTAGAAGATATTTTAACTTTTATAGTGTAATTTACATTTTGTATACATTTAAATTTGTTCGCTTATGCTTAAAGTCTATTAAAATATTTACTTAAATTGCTTAATCTTATATTAGTACCACTCTAAGCTTATATTAGTACCACTCTAAGCTTATATTAGTACCACTCTAAGCTTATATTAGTACCACTCTAAGCTTATATTAGTACCACTCTAAGCTTATATTAGTACCACTCTAAGCTTATTTAAAAAATTAGCTTTTAGATAGGAAAACAATGTGAAATTTATAATGCCTGTTTATATAACTGAAACTCTTAAAGATTACTTTTCTAATTAGTTTTAATTAGATTAATTAAATCTAATAGTTATTAGATTATATACAGATACTTTAAGTAAGATAATAAAGCATTTAAAATAGCTAAATTTAGGGTTCTTAGTTAATAGTAAAGAATAATTTATCTAAAGAAGATAAAATTAAAAAGGCTTAAATAATTATTGCTACTTATCATAATATAAATACATAATGGAAGATTGTTAGCTAAAAATTATTTCATAGAACTTTATTTGTAACTAAGCACTTGAAAAAGAGCATCAAAATTAAGAGTTTTATTCTTCAAATAAAAACTAACTTATTGCTACTCTTCTTTTTAGTCTAAAACATTTTTTATGTACCTTATACTCAAAATATCATTCAAATACCTTAAATTTTGATAAATTATATTAATCTGTTAATAGTTGAATTAGTATAAAGTAACATTTATGCAAATAGCAATAGGAAACATATAAATGATTAGAGCAAAAAGGCAATTATCCTTACTATTTTACTTATTTAGAATAAACAAATTTGCATGAAATTAAGATAAAATAGATTAAACTCTAAATAGTATGAAAAGAGCCTCTATATTGCTTGTATGATGAACTTAATTAACTATCTTTACTAAAGATACTTCTCAACTCCTTTTTATTATCTAATTTTACTAATTTTAAGATCTTGTTAAGCACTTTTAATTAGAAATTTAATTTAGCTAGTAATTAATTTAGTTCACTAGAAGATCTTGTAAGACTTTTGAAAAATATATTAGTTTTATAATAATAATAAGTATATAAGATCTCTGATTATCGTTCGTGGTTTTAAAAGCAATTTTTTCGAGCATAGAATATTTTATTAATAAATGTATTCAAATTATTATTTGCACATCAATTAACTTAAGCACTTAAATTAAAAACTAGTTGCTATTAATATATCTTTAACATGTAACTTATTTTTTATTATTATTGTATTTTGATATTTAACTAAATTATTTTTCATGAAATATTCTTTACTTTTAGGATAGAATATTGACCCTTAGTAAGTTTAATGCTTGGATTATTAGTAATTGAAATGCTTCTTGAACTGTCATTTTGTTTAAGTAATGATGCTTTTTATTTGGATCTGAATTGCTTCTTTTAATGAAAAAAGGGATTTTTTATATCGTTTATATAAGTTTTTCTTTTTTACTTTCATGTCTAAGTTAAATTATTCTTAAGGAGCTATAAGATTTATTTCTCCATAGTTCATTAACAAATTTGCTCATAGCTCAACTTAAGAGAGGAAATACTTGAAATTCCTTCAAGTATTATTATATGAAAAAGTTATCTAATTATGATTAGATAAAAGTAAGTATCGCCATTCATAGTTTGAATAAAAATAATGGATCTTATGGAATAATCCATACCTAGTGTGTAAGAATGATATAACTAATGCGATAATACTCTTTTAACACTTTAATTGAACTGTTTTCTATCATAGCATAATTTAAATCTTCTTCTTAGCTGGCTTTTCTTTTTTCAGCTCTAAACTCTTTAAAATTAAATCTATTTTTAGCAATTAATTTTCACAAAATCTTCAAAATAGCTATCAACTTACTCTGAAAACTGCTAGAAATAATTGATATAGTATACAATTAATTTTTGGTATATCCTTTATTCCCATACATCTATGAAATGTTTCCTAATGCATATGATTCTAAATATAACTAAAGCTAGTAACCTTTACTTATTGATACCTTGTCTCTTACTTTATATCACTTTCTTTCTATTTGGAAGTTGCTCCTTTAGATTATAGCACAACAATCCTTTATTAACATTACAAATCTGGGTGATTGCTCAATTAAGATAAGTAGATAAAATGGTAAATTATAGAAAGTCTAAGTAAAGAAGATCAATAAAGATCTAAGAAATAGAGAGATTCATAGCTTGCTACAATAAATCACATTCCCTATTTTCATTGGAAAGGCCAATTAGTGTTAATAGCACGTTCTGATATCCCTTAGGTTTCTAGAATATCAAAGCAAGAATAAAGTAAATAAGATTGATACCTTATTTTATTTAAATAAATGGTTGCTTATTTCAAAGGATAATATGCACTGAAATACAAAAACTACACTTTATTAAAATGATTACCATTTGGAGTTTTAAGCTAATATGGATATTTTAATTATATCCATTTTAAACTCTATTTCATCTTACTAAGCCAATGTTCAAGTTTAAACCATTATCATATTTAAAAAATTTGCCTTAAGTTAGCTCTGTTTGAGCTAAGAATAAAGTTAAATTTATCAAGATCTTATTTAGTTTTTTCTTAATACAGAATACCTTTTAACGATTAAAAGTTTAAGTATATTTACTATCCACATCCTTACATAGTACTAACTACTTAGAAGTAGCTTGTTAAATAACTAAGAGAGCTAAAAGCAGCTAAAGAAAATATTAGAAAGGAAGGCTATATCATATAAGCTTCTAAGCTTAGGATATTTAATTATTTCTCCTTTCTATATTAGTTAAAGAGGCAAATAAGAGAGATGTTTAGACTAAATTATGAAGCTTGAAGAATTTCTGTAGGCTAATTAGAGTTATGAATAATAGAAGAAATAGAAAAGGAAATTATTTTTTACAGTATTTCAATATTTTTGAATTATAGTATTTAAATGGAGAGACGCTAACTTCCTAAAATACGACACTCAAGACTGTAAGTCACTGAAAACTACTAAAGCTCTCAAATTAATTAAAGTTATATTAATAATCTTGATTTGTCTTTCATGCAGGTCTAGCTTAATCCCCAATAATTAAATCCTTCTCGAAGAATGTCACATAATCGCTCGAACTTGTCGATTACTCAATTGATATAGAAGTCAAATAAAAATGCTATAGGAGCTTTTGATTCTGTGGTTTCTTATTAAGGAGTTGAAACTCTACCTACTCCCAATCACCTAAGATCTATATCTTCTGTAGTTGCAAACAATTCATAAAACGCCACTTAATTTACAGATCCATGATAAGATACTTTTGACAAAATAAAAACAAAAAAGAAGAAGTAAATGCCTTGAGTAGAAAGTTAGCAGCCCTTAAACATCAGCTTACAACTTCCTATTCGTAACAAAAAGAAAAACCTAATAAAAAATGTTAAGATGGTTAAGAAAATTAAGCCCATTTCTAAGATTCCTATCTATCCAAGTACAACCAAGGTAATTCAAAAAGGAATTACTCCAGCCTCTATAAATCGATGTCGTCTTGAACCTATTTAAAAGAATATATAGCTGTCTTAATATGATCCTTTAGCAGATTTTGCTTCTCCCAAAACTATTCTTAGCAATTACATTAGTAAAACTAATCAAAAAAATGCAGAGAAACCTATAATAGAGGCTAGATTCTAATGGTTTCTAAATGATGGTACCTTTGAATGAAGAGAGTGCTATGTAGTAGATTATAACGAGTCAGTTGATAAATGAGTAATAGAATGGAAGCATTAATAAGGAAATTTGAAGTTAATAAGTAGATTGAATTTAAAATTTTTTGATGAAGATGAGTAATTGTTCTAATAAAGGAGAAATTATGCTACTCACTTAAAAAATATTGCTGAAACTATGATTAGATATAACCATATCCTTGAAAATATCAACAACCCTACACCACCTTTTCCTATCAATAGCTTAAAAAGAATAGTTAAGTTTGTATCAGGCAAATCATCCATCATCAAAAGCATTAAGTAACCTTCAATCAAGTTTATGCTTGATCCTTCAGAACTCTATGATCCTAGACGACATTTATCCAAGGATATGATTTTCTTTGACCCAAATGATAGTAATAAAAGGGATAAGCAGCTAAAGAGATGAATCTATGAAACTCTAAAGTACCCAACAATGAGAAGTCTTAAGTTAAAGTTTGATAACGTTGATAACTTTATAGACGAGATTGAACATCACTTTAGAAAAACAATCCACCGTTTAGATTGAGAAGCAGATATCTATGTAAATACTTAGAAACAAAAGCAATTTAGCGACATAATTCCGCATTATTTACTTATGGAGCCTTACAAAAGATGTGTTTATAAAATGAAGTAGCTTACAGAAAAAACAGTGGAAACTCGTTGTTATTATTTCAGAAGTAACCTTAAAAGAATATCCAAAGATTTACATCAAGTAAACATAAACAAGTTTAGAATAATGGAAAGATAAAATATAGCCCTATTATCTTTTTAGGATAAATACTTATTCCAAAAAACTTATTCAAAACCATTAAAACTTAAGAACTTTCTGGACTTTCATTAAGAGTTTGCTCTTATTTAAAAGGAGTCAATTCATAATGCTCTACAGGACTGCCAGTATGAAATATAAGCAATACTTGATATTGAAAATATATAACTTTTTGAAAGAAACAGCAAAAAAGATAAATTTAGAATAGGAAAAAACGAGGCAGAGGATGTTCTATCCTAGGATTTCTTGTAAAGAATTCAAAATTTTTAGTTTTTATGCAACATGAAGTTTGAATAAAGTGCTTACGAATGCCTAGCTAGAAGTTTGTATTTATTAAGAGATTAAATTAGAGATGGTTTGTATATATTGAGACAGATTGTCCAGAAGAATGATTCATACCCTATTTAATAAGTAAAACAGTTAAGCTTAACATTTGAAGATATTAGTAACGATTATTAATGAAATCTTATCTATAAAAACTGTCCTTTCTTCAAAACGGTCCTGATTTTAAGAGAAGATTAAGGCAACAAAAGTCCTTTTTTAGTTGAACCCTCGCTAGAGAAGTTTAAAGAAATGATTCAATATCTAATAACAGAGGTATCAGATTAGTTAAGTTCTCTTCCATGCTTATATCTTACTGAAGTTGGATTTGCAAGAAATGAACGATGCTTGAAATTATGAGGAGTAGAAAATCTTGTGGAAAGCATAGGGTAAGAAATATTTTCTTATATAAATGAAAATTAAATTTTGATTGATATGTTTCTTCAAGATCTAAGATCTGTAGCTAAGCAATAGAGGGACAATAATAAAAGGATTCTTAAAGACATCCAGAAGGGATAAGCAATCATTTCAGAGATAGAGAAAAAGTTGCTAGACTACTCTAATGCTCTCTTCTTGCTAGATAAGAAGTTCAGCATCAAAAAAATTCAGCTAGGATTGTTCATTATAGACACAAGAAAAGCAAAAGAAGAGCTTAAAAAAGCAATAGTTTTGCTTTAGGATGAAATAAAGAATAGCTTATTTGAACATTCTATACAATAAGTAAAATAAGTAGACAAAGAGTCTGAATAAGTCTTTAAGGTTATCAAAAAAGTGCCTGATAACCTAGAAGAACTTGATGAAATAACATAATTTGTGGAAAAGGAGCTTGATATGAGAAAGCAATTTATTATTGAGCAAATTGTTCAAATTAAATCAAAATTCATGACTTTAGAAAAAGGCAAATTCTTAGTTCCATCTTAAGATAAATTTGAATATTTAAGCTGCTTACAGCTACCAAAGTAAATTGAAGATGAATAATAAAAATGTAACGAGCTAATGAAAATAAAGAAAAACGAATTTGCCACTTAACTTGAGGAAGAGCATAAGTAATTATTAAATGAAATAGATTCTATTAAGTAATAGTTCCAGCCATGTAAGAAGTGTGAAAAGATAGAAAATCATAATTAATACTCAAGTGAGTTCTCTGAACTTAAGGAAAGAATTGAAAAATGCATTATCATGAGTAATAAAATTAACAGCAGGGAATATTTACTTGGTAGAAAATCAACTAACTATAAAGAACTTTTCATGCTGTAAAAAGAATTTACTCCATATTGCAAATTATGGCTACTTTGTACCAATTTCTACATGAAAAGTCCAGAGTGGTATAATGGGTTTATCTCTAACATTGACAGAGACGAATTGAAATAGGAAATAACTGAGGCATTATCTAATCTCCATAAATTGGAAAAATCTAATTTTCGAAATGCTCCCAAGCCCTTAAGTGTTACCTTACAACTTAAGAAGAAATTTGAGAGTTTTAAGCCATATGTACCCATTATTTACGATTTGAAGAATCCAGGTATGAAGGAACATCATATAAAAGACCTAGAAGACACTACTTCAATTAATTTCAGCTAATTATAAATTCCACTTTAAAGCCTAATAGATAAGGGCATTATGAAATACAAAGACTACGTAAGCGAACTTGCGGAAAAAGCTTCAAGAGAGCAATCTTTGCTAAATGCTTTGAAGAAAATGAAGGAAGAATGGTAGTGTATTAACTTTACTGTCTACCCTTTTAGAGATACAGGTAGTTATGTTATTAAGAATACAGATGCAATATTTGAAATAATAGATGACCATATTCTAAAAACTACTTCCATTCTAAACTCTTAGTATGTAGAAAGCCTAAAAAATGATGTAAACAAATGGAAATTTAGCCTTGTCAAAATCCAAGAAATTTTGGATGAATGATGCAAAGCTTAATAAAATTGGTTATATCTTCAACCCATATTTAGTTAAGATGATATCTATGACTAAATGAGACAAGAGGCAACTCGCTTCGAAAATGTAAACGAGCTTTGAATAGCGTTAATGAATTAAACTTTTCAAAATCCAAATGTCTAAGAGGCTTGCCTTTAATCTCCGAAATAGCTGGATATTTTGAGAAATGCTAATGAAAACCTTGACGTTCTATAAAAAAGTCTAAACAAGTACTTGAATAACAAACGCTAATAATTCCCTCGTCTCTATTTCTTGAGTAATGAAGAGCTGCTTAACATTCTATCGAACACTAAAGAACCTACTGCTGTATAAAAACATCTAATAAAGTGTTTTGAAGGGATTTAGTAGCTTACGTTTACTGAAGATCTACTAATTACTTAGATGATATCTCCTGAAAATGAGGTAGTAGATTTGGCTCGATTTATTAGTCCTTTGGACTAAGAAACTAAATAACTACGTGCTGTAGAAAAATGGTTAAGCGATGTTGAAGAAACAATGCGATAGAGTCTCCAGTTAATTCTAGTTAGCGCTATTTCCGAATATCAGAAGATTCACCGTCTCAAGTGGATAAGTAAGTTTCCAAGTCAACTTATAATAGCTGTTAATCAACTAATGTGAACATACAGAGTAGTAGAAGCATTAAATAATGACTCTATGGTAGAACTTATAGAGCATGATAATAAGAGATTATAAGAGCTAGTAACAATGGTTAGGATGGATATTTAGTAGTAAACAAGATTAACAATGGGAACTCTTGTAATATTGGATGTTCATAATAAAGATGTAATTCGTGATATGTTTAGGTAAAATATAAAGAGCAATAATTCATTTGAGTGATTATCTCAATTAAGATATTATTATGAAGAAAATGAACTTTATATCAAAATAATTAACACCAAAAGAACTTATGGATTTGAGTATCTTGGGAACTAAAATAGGCTTGTTATTACACCACTTACTGATCGATGCTATAGAACACTTATGGGAGCCCTGCATTTAAATCTAGGAGGAGCTCCAGAAGGACCAGCAGGCACTGGTAAAACTGAAACTACAAAAGATTTAGCGAAAAGTATGGCAAAGAAATGTGTTGTATTCAATTGCTCCGACTAACTTGATACTAAGGCTATGGAAAAGTTTTTTACAGGGTTGGCAAGTTGCGGAGCTTGAAGTTGCTTTGATGAATTTAACAGAATTGAATTAGAAGTGCTTAGTGTGATTGCATAGTAAATACTTCAAATATAAACTGAAATAAGAAATAATACTTAGAATGTATAAACTGTCTTTGAATTTGCAGGAAATCAAGTTAAACTGGATCCAACTTGTGCTATTTTTATTACTATGAACCCTAATTATGTGGGTAGAAGCGAATTGCCAGATAACTTAAAGGCTCTATTTCGACCTGTAGCAATGATGATCCCTGATTATGCTATGATTGCAGAAATTAGTTTATATAGCTTTGGATTTTGAGAGGCGCGTAATTTAAGTATAAAACTAACTAACGCTATGCGTTTAGCCTCTGAATAATTGAGTACTTAAAGTCATTACGACTATGGTATGAGAGCTCTAATTACTGTTATCAAAACAGCAGGTAGAATCCATAGGAGTTCAGCTGTGTAAGACGAAAGTTAAATTATCCTTCAAGCTATAAGTTAATCCAACGTCCCTAAGTTTGTTCGTGATGATCTTCTACTTTTCTAAGCAATCACTTCAGATTTATTTCCTGGAATAGTCCTATAAAAGTTAGATACAGGTACTCTATTGGATAGTGTTCAGCAAACCATTAAAGATTAAAACTTAGTTTGTACTGAAAAGTTCATGGAAAAGGTATTTCAACTTCATGAAACTTGCAAGATTAGACATGGAATAATGCTGGTAGGAGTTACAATGACAGGGAAATCTTAGATTATATAAGTACTGCAAGAAGCAATTATTTAAGATAACATATTGCAGCATTAATTAAAAGCTTAGTAAGCGCAAATTGTGCAGACTCCAAGTGAAAGAGATCAAATTTAATACTAAAAAATTAAAGTTAAGAAGATAAATCCTAAGTCTATCACTATGGACTAGCTTTATGGGTATAGTGATCCTATAAGTCATGATTGAATTGATGGCATCCTTTCTTATGCAATCAGAACTTCAGCAGATGAGACAGATGGAGATATTATATGAATTATTCTAGACGGCCCTGTAGATGCAGGTTGGATTGAAAATATGAATACTGTACTAGATGACAATAAAAAACTTTGCTTAAGCTCAGGAGAAATTGTTAAATTGAGTCCTTATATGAATTTGATATTTGAAGTAGATGATCTTTCTGAGGCAAGTCCAGCTACAATTTCTCGTTGTGGAATGATTTATTTAGAATCTGAAATACATTTGAGCTGGAAAATGATAATTGAAAAATGGATATCATAGTTAGCTCCAAGTTTATCCACTCCAAATTATAAGGTTGTTATAAAAACACTCCTCTATTATTTCTTGCCACCTTGTGTAGAAGTAAGTAAGCGACTGGATCGAATATTTTAGTCATAACCTTCATGAATAGTAAAAAACGTTATAATACTATTTGAATGTCTTCTCCTTAAGGATAAAACTAAAGTTTTGCAACAGAAGGAACTTCGATCTATGTATGAAAAAGAAATTTTCAAAATACAAAAGGAGAAAGAAATGCAATTATCAGCTTAGCTGAAGTTTCAGTAAAGGAGATAAAACATAATTTTGGCTACTAACTAGAACATGATTGATCGCAAAGCTATAAACGAGTAATTTTTGCAGTATGACTCTGATGGAAGCATCATATCAGATAATGAATCCTAAGTTAGTTCATAAGATTTAGTAACGGAAACAGATGAAGAAATCTAAGAAGAGACTCAAATTTAAAAGACAAACATTATAAAGCAAATAAGGGAACATATATTATCAATACCTGATTTCGACATTAATAAGCATGAATTGAAATAACCTAACACTCCTATAGATTCTAAACATATTAAAGAATGCTTGGCTTTTCTATTTATGAGTATAATTTGAGGAATAGGAGGCACTAGTAACAAAAAGGGAAGGTAGAAAATAAACAAACTGATTCACAAGCTCTATGATTCTTCTATAGGACTGTCAGACAAATTCTAACCAATTACCAAATACCAAGAAGAGATAAAGCAGATGTTCGAAACAAAGATAAACTTATACGATTTCTATTATGATTATAACTTTTTCAAGTGGATTTCATGAAACAAAATGATTCAAGAATATAAAATTCCTTAGAATGCTAGCTTTTTAGAAATATTCGTATCAACTGCGGATACTGAAAGATATAACTTTTTGATAACTCTATTTATTTAGCATAGGATAACTGCCCTAATTACTGGCAATTCTGGAACTGGAAAAAAGAACCTTATTAAGAAATTTCTTTATAATAAACTGGATAATCAATAATTCTCTTTTATTAACTTAATTTTAAGTGCAAGAGTTACGTGTAATCAAACCTAGGATTTTATTGATGCAAAAATGCTAAAAAAGAAGAAAGGAGTATATGGACCTGATTCTAATAAAATGCTTGTTATTTTCATTGAAGACTTAAATATGCCAATAAAGGAAAAGTATGGAGCTTAGCCTCCAATAGAAATTATAAGGCAGTGCATTGATTGCGAAGGATGGTATGATCGTAAAACACTCGAATGAAAGAGGATTGAAGATACTTAATTTTTAGCTTCCATGGGCCCTCCAGGTGGAGGAAGACATAATATAACTTAACGCCTATCGCGTCACTTTGTATGGGTTCATTTTACAGATATAGAAACAAAAGTCTTAATTTATATATTCAGCAAAGTTCTAGACTGGATATTGGAAGGTTAATCTCTTCCAATTAAAGACAAGTCTTCTATAATTACTTAATCAATAGTAGATATTTATAAAAAAACTTGCAAGACTCTACTTCCTACTCCTTAGAAATCCCATTATTCTTTCAATCTAAACAGTCTTTCTTAAATATTCAGAGGGATTCATTAAAGTAAAAACGATAAGATAGAAAATCTCTATAACTTACACTAGTTGTGGATCCATGAATGTCTAAGAGTTTTTTATGATAGACTTGTAAATGAATAAGACAGGAATAAGCTTTTTAGTATAATTGACTAAGTTCTAATGGAAAATTTTTAGATAGATATGAACAGGTTGAACGCAACTAAAATTTTCTACTGTAACTTCTCCAAAGATCCTAATGAAAAATTCTACCGCTAGATTAAGGATCTTAACACTGTAAGGACTTTTGTTTAGGAGTATCAGGAGTTGTATAATTCTGAACTTGAGAAAAAACCTTTTAACCTAATATTTTTTGAACAAGCTTTGCTATAATTGATAAAAATAGCACGAGTGATTGCTTCGCCACCTGGGAATTTACTTTTGATAGGAGTAGGAGGATGTGGTAGAGACGCTTTAACGAGATTAGCTGCATATATTGAGGAGGCTAAAGTATTTACTGTAGAGGTGACTTAATCATATAATTTGGAACTTTGGTAGCAAGATCTTAAAAACCTATTGCAAATGACTGGAGTTTAAGAATAATCTGTTGTCTTCATTTTCAAAGACTCACAAGTTACGCATGAAGCTATGATGGAAAATATAAATAATCTCCTTAGTTAAGGTGAAGTACCAAACCTATTCCAATCAGAAGAGAAAGAGGTTATTTAATCTCAAATCAAAGACAGCAACGCAAGAGATAGATGGGAACACTTTGTGGATAAAGTGAAGTATAATCTAAAGATAACTTTATGCTTCAGTCCTATAGGAGATAATCTTAGAAAAAATATTAGGAACTACCCTTCCATTATAAGTTGTTGTAGTATTAATTGGTTTGAGCAATGAACTGAAAATGCTTTGAAAGAAGTGGCAAAAAGTTTTTTCGTGTAAAACGGATTTGAAGAGGATGAAAGTATGCTAAAATCATGTGTGAAATTTCATCTTTCAGTGATAGATTTAGCATCTGATTATATAAAGGAGCAAAGACGATATTGCTACATTACTCCAAAGTCTTTCTTTTAACTCTTGTAGACATTTTAAAGTTTGCACTTTTCTAGAGTTCGAAAGGTTAACTAGGAAAAAAGTGAATTCGAAGAAGGATGCTAGAAGTTAGACGAAACTACTGCTCGTATAGATGAACTACGTAAGAAGCTTGAAGAGTTAAAGCCTCAACTAGCAGAAAAGCATCAAGCAACAGAAAAAATGATGAAACAGATCACAAGAGAAAGTGCGGAAGTGGATAGCACGAGAAAGGTTGTTCAAGCTGAGAGTAAAGAATCAATTTAATAAGCATCCTTTGCTGAGTAAATGAAAGCAGAATGCGAACAGCAGCTAGCATTGGCTATTCCTGAACTTGAATCTGCAATTCAGGCTCTTGAAACACTTAAAAAAGATGATATTATGGAAGTAAAAACTATGTAAAAGCCTCCTGATGGAGTAAAAATGGCAATAGAAGCTGTTGCTATTCTGTTAAAATGCAAGCCTATAAAAATGAGAGACCCTGATGATAAATAGAAGCTCTTAGATGATTGGTGAGAGACAGGAAAAAAAGTATTAAACAACCCGAATTTTTTGAAATACATTGCCAAGTTTGATAGAGAAAGTATTGACAGTGCATAAATAGAAAAAATTAGAAATTATGTAGAAAATCCTAAGTTTGTTCCTGCAATAATTAAGAGAGCTTCAAGAGCAGCAGAAGGTCTTTGTTAATGAACCATCGCTATGTATAAATTTTACTAAATTAACTAGGATGTAAAACCTAAAAAGGCATAATTAGAAGAGGCAACTGAACAGTTAAGATTAAAATGGATTCTTCTTTAGAGCAAATAAGAGTAATTAAAAAGGCTAGAAGAGTAGCTGAATATATTAAGAGTGAGATATGAAAAAGAAAACTCATTAAAAGCAACACTCAAAAAAAGCATTGAAGAGATTGAAACTAAAATAGGAAGAGTTAAGGAACTAATGGAAAAGCTAAAAAGTGAGAAGAATGTCTGGAAGGAAGCTATCTAAAGATTTACAGAACTAAGTATTAACCTTACAGGAGATGTTTTATTAGCCTCTGGTTTCATTTCCTATTTAGGACCTTTTATACAGTCTTACAGAAACCAAATTTTATACAATATATGAATTCCATTCCTTTAGAATATTCAACTGGTATGCAGTTAGAAGTTCACTTTAAGAGATCTGCTCGGCGTTCCAGTTGAAATTTAGAATTGGTGTCTTAACGGACTTCCAACTGATCCTCTTTCGATTGACAATGCAATAATAATAAAAGAATCATCTAAATATCCGTTAATAATAGACCCATAAAAGTAGGCAAATAACTGGTTAAAGCATAAAATACAATAAGAGCAAAAGTAATTGTAGGTTACTAGGTAAACATCAGAAAACTTCTATAGAATATTAGAAAACGCTATATAGTTTGGGTAAAATTTGATAATTGAAAGTGTTTTTGAATATATAAATCCTATTTTATAGCCTATTTTACAGAAAGATGTAGTGGTAAAAGAGGGAATTACTATGATTCGTTTAGGAGACCAATTTAAGGATTTTAGTAAAGATTTCTAATTATTTATTACATCATGTGAGCCTAATCCTCATTACCCACCTGAAATAACCATTTAAATTGTCTTAGTAAACTTTACCATCACCGATGAAGGATTGTGTGACTAATTGCTTACTGCTGTATACCGAATAGAAGCTCCTAAAGACGAAGAGGAAAAAAATAAACTAATTGAACAAACGGCTCTGTTTTAATAGCGTTGCCTTTAGGCTCAAAATAAAATTTTAAGACTTCTCAAGGAAGCAACAGCTGAAATGTTGATTGAGGATGAAATGCTTATTAAAACATTAATCGAATCTAAAATAAATTCAGATAAGGTTGTAGAAAAGCTTGCTAAAGTTAAAGCTTCGGAAGAAAGAATAAGTGATAACCAAAAGTAATATCTGCCTGTTGCTAAACATGGTAGTATTCTATTTTTCTGTATTGCTGACTTATCACTTATCGATCCAATGTATCAGTATTCTCTAGAATGGTATATCAATCTCTATTAAAAATCGATAGAATTTTGTCCACCTTGCGAAGGAATTGAGCAAAGAGTAGCTTCATTATGCAGTCACTTTAGTGGATTACTTTTTAGAAATGTCTGCAGAAGCCTTTATGAGAAACATAAGCTTCTTTTTCCATTTATGATGGTTTCTAAGCTTGAAGATGCTCAAGGAAATGTTGATAGCATTGAATGAAGGTTCTTACTAACAGGTATTTCTGAAATAAAGAGCTAGAAGTAATTTCGTAATCCTACTTATTTTTTTGATGACACTGTTTGGAAATAAATATTAGAACTATCAAATCTAGCTGCTTTCTAAGAATTGCCCCTCCATATTGCTGAAAAACAAGCTAGATGAAAAAAATTTTTGGATTTCTAGCATTAAAACTTAGCTATTAACTCTTAACTTTCCAAGAAACTAATAAAATCAATTCCTAAGCCTTGAAGAGAAACCTTAAAGCCCTTCTAACTTTTGAATCTCTTTCATATAATAAAACCTGAAATATTTTAACTTATGGTCAAAGGACTGATTATTGACTCTCTTGGTGAAGATTTCATTAAACCTCCACTATTTAGTCTTGGTGATGCTTATAGAGATTCTACCACTACAACTCCACTCATATTTTTACTGACTTCTGGAAATGATCCTCAGCAGCAAGTTAATAAGTTTTCCGAAAGCAGGAAGAAAAATCTAATCTAAATATCTCTAGGACAAAACTAAGGAGCATTCGCTAAGAAATAGATATGTAAAGCAATGGAAGATGGAGATTGAGTATTATTGTAAAACTGTCATCTATGTGCATCATGGTTACCTGAACTGGAGAATATAACAGAGAATACAATAATAAATGAAAACCTTAAAGCATCAAGAATAAAAGATGACTTTGGAAACAAATATTTAGCTAATAAAGAATACAGACTATGGCTAACTTCTTAGCCTAGCAAATTCTTTCCTATTTCCATTTTGTAAAACGGAATAAAAATGACAAATGAACCTCCTAATGGAGTTAAATAAACACTTACACTTATTTTTAATCAGATTGATACTAATAAAGTGGAATTGCAGTTCTGATCACAAAGTTAGAAGCCTAAGCAATGAAGAAAATTATTTTTCGGTTTATTGTTTTTCCATGCTATAATATGTGAGCGAAGAAAGTTTGGGTCCTTAGGATGAAATATAGCATATGAGTTTAATGAATCAGACTTTAGAATATCTTCCCGCTAAATAAACTAAATGCTTGATGTGTATGAAGAAATTCCTTTCAAAAGTCTTTTATACTTTGTTGGAGAGTGCAACTATGGAGGAAGAGTTACAGATGATCATGATAGGAAAACTCTTATGGCGCTTCTTAAGGATTTTTTGAATCCTGAAGTTCTTAATGACAATTATAAATTTACGGATATAGATAAATATACCTTTCCTAAAGATTCTACCTTAGTAGTAGATTATCTCCAATATATTCGCTAGTTACCTTCATATGATTCCCCTCTTTTATTCGGTTTGCATTAGAATGCAGATATCACCTTTGCAAGAAACTAAGGAACTAGGCTCTTAGAAGATTTGATACAAATTTAACCTCGAGGTAAAGGATCGGACTAAGAGAAATAGAACTTAGAACTTCAAAAAATGTGTTAGGATATCCTATCTAAAATAAGAGAGCCTTTTGACATGAATTTTGTTAATAGTAAATTTCAATTTGATTATAAGGACTCAATGAATACTGTGCTTTTGTAAGAACTTTAGAGATATAATCGTCTGATCGAATGTGTTCGCTTATCACTAATTGAGATGGATAAAGCACTGGCAGGAGAAGTCTTAATTACATAAGAAATAGAGCTTTTTTGCAAAAGCTTGCTTAATAACACTATTCCAAACTTATGGATGTAAAAGGCTTATCCAAGCAAAAAGCCTCTTGTGAGTTGGGTTGTAGATTTAAATCTTCGATTGAGTATGTTTGAACTATGGATTCAAAAAGGCTAACCTAATTATTTCTGAATCTCAGGGTTTTTCTTCACATAGTCATTCCTTACTGGAGTATTATAGAACTATGCAAGAAGCATGCTTTATCCCATTGACTTGCTTTAGTTTTCAAACGAAATATTAGATATTAAACCTTAGTTGCAATAAAGTTCTAATTATTCATCTCAAAATTACTTAATGAAAAGTGGTAGAAAAAAAGAAAAAAGTAAGCTTTAACTTTTAGAAAAAACTCATTATAATGAAGGTAATCCAGGGACAAGGTAATCTTAAATGCATTAAATACCTAATTCTTTTAATGAGCATCAGCATGCATAAGATTTAACTACTCCTCAAAATCATGATTTTACTCTATTCCAAGATTTAAATAACACTGATAGTAAGAATTTGGATATGAATAAATACTATGATGAGAATGTCTAATCTCCAGAATTTGGTTGCATTATTCAAGGACTCTATATCGAAGGAGCTTCTTGGAACTAAGCAAATAAGTGCTTGACCGAAGCCATATAAAAGCAGCTATATATTCTAATGCCAATGATATGACTTAAACCAGTTAAAAATATAGAAATGGAGCAGTAAAGATAAAACGCTAAATCTACTGAAAATTAGCAACACATACCAACTTTCCATGAGGTGGACTAAACGGAAAACGAAAATTTCTATAATTGTCCTACTTATAAAACAACTGAAAGATCAGGAATTCTAACATCAACCGGACATTCCACTAATTTTGTAAGTTTTAATTCAGATAATGAATATAAGCCTGCCTGCTGATAAGGCTGAGAATCATTGGGTTAAGAGAGGAGTGGCTCTAATTGCAAGTTTAGACAATTGAGTAAACAATTAAATACTGTTAATAAAATCAAGTTTTACTTATAATAGCACTAAATCCTTTAGTTATCTATATCCAATATCAGATATTTCTATTCAAAGTTAAATTTAATTCTTCAAAGATAATTTTAGAAATAGCTAGAAACTTTTTTTGATCAAGGGGAAATATGATATTTATCTCAAATTTTATGTAATTCAGATTTAAAGTTATCTATTTAATATAAAACCTTATGAGGAATTTGACTTGATCATTTTATTTTAAATTTAAGTAATATAGTGATAGAAGTTATAAAGAGACTATAATAATAATGATTGTTCATTTTAAGCTTATTTCAAGAAATAAATTTAACTAATGTTTGAGGATCTGAAGCTTAGAAGCTCTATCTCACACTTCTTTGTCTAGTATTATTATCTCAACTTTATCTTTTTAGTTTGTGTTAAGCAAAGAAAGAGGTTATTTATCTTCATCTATAATAATGATCTCAGTTTAATTATTTTGTTCTGTTACAGATTAAGACCAGAAGTTAGATTTACTAGACTATTAGCTTCAATTATTTTTCTGCTATGTGAAATCAGTTTCTTGCCATTATTAGTTTTTCTGTTCTGTTATTTAATTTTTTTAATCTAGCATTTACTTTTCTTGACATACTTAGATATGCTAGTTTAATTCTGAGGTTAGCACTCTATGGCAGAAGTTATATGGGCAAGTGGAATACAAATGACCATTCGTTCTAGACGCTTCACATCCTTTCGTTAGATGGAAAATCAAAGTAAGTTGGAGCATTTTTTCATTCTAATTATAAGGACAGCAAACAAATCTTTCAGATTCAGGTAAATATCAAGACATTATATTCAAACCTTGCAAATTAAATTATTCACTATTACTACTTTAATTTTACTATCTTCGAGACTCTCAGTCTATTATATTTAAACTTTTTTATATTAAGATATAAAATCTAAGAAGTATTTGGAATAGTAAAGCATTACTACTAAGGTGAATATAGTTATTATAATTATATACAAAGCAGAGTCTTTAATTATAGCTTACTGCTTTATTTAGATTAATCCACTCTATTTTATGAGTCAGAAAAGTTTTTACTATTAATGCTTATTTTCTTAAAGGAAGTAACTAAATACCAAAGTTAATTTTGAACCCTTTTTAGTTTTACCACTATTTGCGAAACTGCTGACTGTTGAATATATAATTACGAATTTTCTTTCAGTATTATTTGGGAACTTTATCCTTTATTTTATGAAGTAGAGAAATATCCATTTTAGTTTTTATAATAACAACTTTTATAGCAAGAAGGCATTTAGATTTTGCTAAATAGCAATTAAACTCAAATCTAAATCTTTTAAATATTAGTGTCTTTAATTTTTAGTTAAGATTACTTCCTTTTTTCATATTTTCTTTATTTTAAACTTAATTTAATAATCTTCTTGAATCTTACTCTTTTAAAGCATGTGATTTAATCCAGCTTTAAATCTTTTTTAATAATTATTTGCTTACTTTTTCCATAATTTAATTAGCTTTAATAAAAGAAGCCTCTTGAACTCTTTTTAAATAATTCTTTTTAAAATAAAAATGCTTAAGCATAATAAAGTATTTATATTAGTTAGATCTTTTATTTTTTCTAAACTAATAACTATTTTTAGAGTACTTAGATAAAATATTTGAAATTAGCTTATTAGTTTATTTCCTTTCCTATTTATCATTCTCTAATATAAGTTATATTGGTACTTTTAAGCATTTTGCTTATAACTATTTCAATGTATAGATCTTATTAACTATTATTGAAGCCTAGGTTTATCTTTTCTAAATTACTCTTTCAATAGTTACTTAAGTATGGGTATATAATAGAGCTTTATCTATTCTAATGAATGTTATTATAATTCCTTAAGTATGTATAGCTAATATTTACCACTATTTTAATTTTTACGTAATACCATTTTATTTAATTTCCCCATTAGCCTAAATAAGCTTACCAAATTTTAAACACATCTATAAAGCTAGTATTTATGATAATCTAAACCCATATATCATTATCTCCTTCTTGCACTAGATTTAAAATTGATTATTGATATAGGGCTATTTAAGTCTTATAACTAGCTTTAATATTAGATTAGAAGTTTATATTTAGAAGAACTTTATTTGTAATAAATAAAACAAGCTATTCATTTATACTTTTGATCTGCTAGGATTACCAAATTTCACAATGTTTTCTTTATCTTAATTTTAAGTTAACATTCTTCTAGTTGCTTATTTACTTCTAAATGCTTTTTCGTTTTTTACCTCATTTAATTAATTAGAAGCCTCTCCTGATAATTTAGGTAAAGTTGTAATTTAAGGTGTGATGCATCTTTCTACTTTTATTTAATCTCTCTCTATCTTAAATGTTCTTTTTAACTAAGCTTACTCCTAACATCTTGGTGTTTGTGATTAGATATACTCTTCTACTTTTCCAGCTGATTTAAGCATTTTATACTCTTTCACAGTTTCATCTCAAAAGTCATATAATGGCTGCTTCTTTTTCCTAACATCAGACAGTTTAAGTTTTCTATGTGGTTGCTAATGCTGCTTACTTTTGTTAGAAACTAAAACATTCAATTTTTAAACTATTTTTTATGAAATCCTTTTCTTTCTTCTTGGTTACTTAGTAATTCTATTCTAAAGATTTTCCATTTTCTTTAGCAAAGTCTAATAAGATTAATCACAGTCTAACTTTATATTTTCTTGCTCTGAAGTTTAGCTTTAATTTTCAAGCTGGTCAATCAAATAAGTATTCGTATTGGCTTTAAGATTTTTCTAATTATCCTCTAAAGGTTTCCATTGCTATTACTTTATAGGATTGAGCTCAGTGTTTACTTATAGCTTACTTACTTTATTCTAATGACTTATAAAAATGTGTGATTGTATTTAAGCAACTGAACTTAAAAAAGTAGAAAACTCAACTTCTTACAGTAGTTATCTATCGTGTGACCATATTTTCATATATCCATCATATCCCGTTGTAATTATTCTATTCTTAGAAATGCTGACTCCTGATATAATTCCACTATGCTCTTCGTATTTATTAACTGGAACTACATAAATAGTTCCCTCGTTTTTTTGAGCTTCCCACTCTCATTTAAATAGTTACCCACCTTACTTTTCAAAGGTGATAAAGATTAGATTTTTGTATATTCTGCATAATCCAAAGCTATACTAAAGACTGATTATTTTAAGAGTCTAGTACCTATCACTTTAAAATATCCCTATTTGCATATTCCAGTCAGTATCTATTGAAACTATGTGTGATCTAGGTGTGTCTAACTCATTCAGAAGAATAATCCCTTTATTATGTGGATAGATTCTGCTATATATCAATTCCAGTGTTTCAACTTATAAAAATATCATTGAACCATTTTCTAAGCCTAGAACAACGAAAGTTTTTCTTGCCTACAAATAGGATTAGTAAAACTCGCTTTGCACTGAAAAAACGAAGTTAGGAGGCATTTTATTAATAATAGTTATAATATCAGAATCATAAAAGCATGGTATAGTTCTACATTTAGCAATTGCTGTTATCTTAGAATCTAACTTCTTATCTAATAAATCTTTCATCTTTTTATGGGAAATTTGCTGCTCTAGCACTCCTGTTTCTTGACTTAAATCAAAAATGCAAATCAAACCAGAGGTTAAAAGTGCAAATAGCTTGTTTATTTCTTAAATATACAAAACCTAACTAACCTTTAAAGATGAAGGAGGAGAATATACTCTAGAAAGCATTTCTCCCTTCATATTTGAGAGGAAGCATGAATAGTCTTCATCCCAAATAAGTAAACAACTTTGTAAATCTCTTCCAAATTTAATTTTCTGTACTTCTAGCACTTTACCGCTAATTGCTAAAAAGCAACTTAGGAAAGCATGAAACTTAGCTATATTATAACCACTTTTTTAAACAATAGCGAAATCCTCACTATTATCCAGCAAGATTATATCCTTAACTATGTAAGATTAATCTAATTGGAACTAATAAACCTCTCCACTCTCTTATATGCTTCATAGTATTATCTTTTAATCCTTTGCTAGTGACATAAATCTGTCAAGAGAGTTCAGAAACTTTAGTTTGCAAATTTCTCTTGAATGGCCTTTAAACCTATTTGGAGGCTTTTTAAACTCGGGAAATTCCTATGAAATTATTTCTCCTGATTTGGTTCCATAGATTACTATATTAGACTCTTTTGAAACAAGTACATCTGTAATAGGATTAAAAAGTGCGTTATCCTATATTTGGAATTTAAACAATAAGCTTCACTGCTAGAAGTTTCTTATATCGTAAGCTATTATTTCTGTATCATTAAAGAAGCAAACCCAATCATTTTATTCATCAACCCTTAACTACTAAATAAATCTTATTTCAGAGCTATAAAAACTCTACTCTTACAACTCTGTTTTTAAGAATCTTGCTTGTGGATCCTTAATAGCCATTTGATTGAACTAATGCTTGCTTTTTACTTTGACCTAAATGATTTTAAACCCATATAAGCTTTACTCTCCTTACTACCTGTAAACTATTATGACTGAATTATGCTTCTAAACAGCTTTTATTATACTCATATATTTAACTTTTAGTTGTAAGTTCTGGCTTCATAAGTCCAAGTAATCACTAAACAATAGTAGTCTATCATCGCTTGTAAGTACTAAGAATAGATGGTAATGATACAAATAGCACATGCTAATTGAATACTTTATTTATAACTTTTCGAAAAAGCAAAACCTCTAAACTACTTAGCCTGAGTCATTATCATAAATTTATATGCTTCTCTCATCTAGACTTGCATAAGAACTGAATATTAGTTAGCTTACTTAATGTGCTGAAGATAAATAACGTCCTTTATAGGAAATTAATGCTATACATGCTAAGATATAATCTAAGGACCTTCTATTATTTTATTTCCTCCTAGTTGCTTTTATTTAATTTTAGCTTACGCTTGCTTATATTGCTCTTACTTCATTCTTCTATAAGTAAAAGCTTGATTAACTCCTTCCATTTATCAAAAGGAATCTCTTAAAATAAGACTATTAGTAAGATCTTAGTACTTTAACTAAATAGAACATGCCGGCAATGTAGCTTAATGGCTTGCTTATATATAAATGTTGAACTATTGAAGTATATAGAAAGTATCTTCTTAGCATATATTGCTATCAATCCCTTTATTACTTCTAGTATACTACTACTTATCTATTCTAATACTAGCTTTAATGATTTATTCATAGACATTATAAGTCTATTTATGATAGTATAATAATTAGTCTTTAAGTTAGAATAACGGCCAAGTACTTGATAGTTAGGTAAATGGAGACATAGAAGTTAAGAGTTCCATTTTATTTAAAGTTGTAAATAAAGTGATTAATTAAAATTGAAATAGGGAGATTTATTTATTAAAACCTTAAGAAATATAAACAATAAAATGGAACGTAATCGCTTCGTCTATATGCGATATAATAAAGTAGGAAGATCTACATCGGCTCAAGAAGGTAGTATTATGTTTCCTAGAAAAGATGACAACGCTCCAAGAACCATCATTTATCGTATTGAATGTCCTGATTAACTTTAAGCCTTCGAGACTTGCTTAGAGGAGAACAATGGAGATCTAGGAAGATGCGGTGGACCAAAAAATTAGCTAGAAGTATGCGGTAATACTGCCTTCAAGAGGATAAATGCTTAGACAGTTCCATACGACTATGCCAAAGCAGCTTAGAAGTGATTCCTAACTTTAACAAAGTTTAATAATATCTATTTCAATTGATATCATTTGTTTATTCCCTATTATACTATCTGCCTCTTCACATTCATTTCCTTCTATATCACTGTCATGTAGAATTAAGGAACCCTATTATGATAAAAAAATTTCCTTCTCAAATGTAATTGAAAACCATCTTTCTATATAAGTTAAGAGCAATAGGATTATATGTTCTTCATCAGTATCTTACACTTTGCTTATTCACGTATATTACTTTAACAATAAACTATCTAACTAATATTCTAACTAAGCCACTAGTTTCACTAATAAATTAATGATTATACTAACTTCAATTACCTTTAATCTATAAATAGACTCTATCATTCGTAAAAAGATAAAATTTAACTATTTATTTACTACTTAAATGATAGCTCAATATCAAAAGCTTAATTCTCTAGTATTTACTTAAGCATACTAATAAAATCCTAACTTTTAAAATAAGAGTTTTAGAAGAGCTACTAAAGAAAAATTAAGTATATTTAATATGCAACTTTATTTATTTAATGGCTACTATATTAATAGATAAAGCACATCTATTTAATTAACTATTGCTCTTCTTTATTTTATATAATTACTCTTTAGTACTCCTTTAGTTATTGGCATGAAATAATAGAATAGATATTATAAGTTGTAGAAACTAAAATTAACCTTTAGGAAGTGATCTGCAACTATATAGAAGTTAAGCTTAGGAAATAATTTCATATATAATGTAACTTTAAACTGTCTATTTCCTTCTTAAGTAGCCACTTTTCATAATAGTATTTAACTTTAAGATTTTAAATAGAGGTAGTATGATTCCAATTATTACTATTATAGTTTCTCACTATTTATCACTATCTAAATTTATTTATCCATATTGCTAGATTTGCTTGCCTCTATATTTATATCATTCTACTTAACCTCATTTTTCTTAGATTGAAGATTAAAGAAATTAAATTACAGCACTTTGTATTTAATTTTAGTTTCTTAAGATACTAATAAGGAGGATACAGCTATCCTTTCAACTAAGCTAATAATTACAGAACTTAATTTTTACCATATACCAGCATTATTATATAAGTAGCCTTTAAAAGTGAGCAGTATATTCATTGAGTTTATCAATTAATAGATGCTTTGAATACAAATATTAAAAATAAAAAGGGAAATGTATTTAATTAATATCTCTCTCCATGATTCTCTACATTGAATAGATGCTAATTATGGATATTTAGCAATATGATTTAGAGTAGCTTATCTCTATTATTTAATATAGAGGAAAGGTAAAATTAAAATACATTTATTTTATTAAATCAAACTGGTTTTTAAACTATAAAGTGCTCTCTTTACTAGCTTCTCTTCCTTCCTTTCCTTTTCTCTTTATAAATCTAGATAAAAATCCATATTGGGAGGTGAAAACATATCAGGAGATTCTTTAAATTAGGTATAGAAAGAAGACAACATATGTGATTGTCTTCTAGAACTTAATATTTTCTAAGTAGCTATTAAACCTGGATCGATTTCTTCAAAACCTCTCAATTCTTACTAAAAGCTCTTTCCTACTTGCGTTTGACTGAACATTTTTTAGGTTTATTATATTTTCTGCTCTTTGAAGGCCTCTTTCATATATTTTATTTAATCTCCAAGCTATTAAGTTTTCTCTAAAAGTTCAACCGTATCTTATTTCTTATCAAAAATCTCCTCAAACTATTATGAGGAAAAAGTAACCAAATTTTAATGTCTAGGTACATTCTTTTTAGACTAATTATTTAAGGTTTCATTAGTCTTTATTTTATTCTCTTAGCCTTCAATCTTCATTTCAAATTATTTTCTTATCCCCTAAATTTCCTCTTGAAACTTAGTTTCTAGTTAAATTTTTTATTCTTATAGAATGTTAGAGAACTTCAGTTCTTGCTGTTATAGTAAAACATTCTATCTTTCTTCCATCTTTTGAACTTAATTTCTAAATTCTTTTTTTAAGGTTTCTAACTAAATTTCGTTTTGGATCTTAATAGTCCTGATCTGTTTCTAGTACTATTCGTCTAAACTTCTTTTAAAACTGCTTAAGTGCTTTTCTAAGTACTCTTTAACCTGAGTTTAAACTTGGATTTTGGAGAGATTTTATTGCTCTATTTAATTCCCTTAAGTCTAATTATCAAATCAGTCATTAATTGTTAATATTGTTGGACTTCCAAATTAGTTTGAAGGGCTTGTCATAGTTTCAATATTAGAAAGGTTCAATTTCTTAGCTTACTTAGCTAGTAAAAACTTTTACTTATAAAGAGTATCACAGGGATGTTCTCATGTACTTTCTCCCGTTTCAAAATTAAAGTAATAAACATCTCCTTCTTCTGTGCGTACTGGTTTTCAAGGTTCTGGTATGGGAGCTTTCAAGCCTTCTTTAGCGATGTTAAATAAATGCTTATCTTCAATTGGATTCATTCCAAGTCATATAGCATATTCTTCAATCTCCTTATCAGTTGGCTCGTAGCTAGGATCTATTTCTTCGTCTAGAATTTACTAACTCATATTTTAATTAAAATCACGCTAATCATAATTACCCTTTTAATCAACTAACTAAAACCATTCCTCAACTACACTTCTTGTCTCCATCCTTATAATAATTCCTTGCTTTCTTCCACTTAATCAAGCTTAATTAGTATTATATATGATAATGGTATTTTATAAATTAGCTGTATAGGCTTAGTTAAATGAGAAAGAATATGGTAAATATAGAAAGTAAGAGCTAATATTTTGAGTAGAATGGAGATGAAATGTTACTTCTAACATCTTCATAACATCTTTCTTTACTTCCAACTACTTCTAAGCATAACTAGAGCAAACTAACTTATCTCTCCTTTACTTCTTATTGACTATACTATATTTCTATGTTATTACAAGATAACTTTATTGATTTACTTAGGAAGCAGACTAATTCTGCATTAAAGTTGATTTTGAAATTAGTAAGATTTCATAATAATACATAGAGGGAATGAAGAAAAGCTATTGCATGCTAGTTAGTAATTGACTAGTTCAAAATTATATTTAAATGGCTTATCAACTACAGAACTGGGTAATTTAATATATCAAGAATGCCTCTGGTACTTAGTATAAAGATTAGAATTTGTGTAAAATATGAATTACCATAGGTATAGTCTAAATATTATATAGGAAGCATACTTTAGAAAAATTAAAACTTCATTGACTAAGACTAACATTCAAAGCTATATATACAAGCATTTTAAATGCTAAGTTTGTTAAATTTTAATACCTGAAGTATAATTTAACTCTATCTCAAACTTTAATTCTTGGAAATAGAACAAAATATTCAAAATATACTTATTGAAACAAATTGAAGACCTTAAGATTAGAGAATCAAGACTCTAAGCAGCTCCTTTAAAGAAAGCTTTGAAAGGTATTGCAATAAGCTAAATGATATGTATTAAACTAGCTTTAGTAAGAATTGAAGCATTTAATATAAGGAGAAAGATAAATAAGAAAGCAAAAGAAAAGCTTTATAATCTAGGAGATACTAAATGCTTAGATTTGTTCCCATATTTTTAATCTAATTATCTTCTTTCAATTGTCGATATTCATTTTAAAATAATCGGTTAATATAATAGGCAAAGTTAACTTAAAAGCCAATCTAATAGATATTTTATATCTTGTATAACCTGAAAAATTAAATAAGGCATATATAGTAAAATCTAAATATATTAAAATAAATAAAAGCTGCCTAGTAAAGAAGTCCAAAACTATAAACATCAATTTGAAATATAAAAGCAAGGGTATTAAACAGAGTATATATAGATGAATCTAAGTGGCTATAATACTTTAAAAGCAATTTTATGAGCAAGCAGTATGGTAGATATTCTTAATACTAACATAAAGGTATGTGAAAATGAAAATAGAGTAATTAAATTCTACTATTTATATAATAAGCACTAAAATCAACTATAAGAATAATAAGTTCAGATTATATATTGAAGTATATTTCATTTAATAGGGAGTCTATAAAGCTCTTATATTATATCTCAGTAATAGGAAGAGAGATAGAGGTATAATTATACTGTTAAGGAAGTTAGAGTTATAAAAAGATGAATAGGTGAAGTAGAAATTTAGTAGATTAAGAATAAGATTAGTAGATAAACAATTTAAAAGAAAAGTTTAATTTCATTTTAAGATTTAGATAAATTATTAATGGCAAACAAATAGGCTGTATCAGATATGACTAAATAAAAGGTTGAACTTGCTAAGTCTTACATTGAAAAGCATTATGCTCGTAAAGCTGAAGAGTGTCTAGAAAGAGAGAAGTAGTTAATGTAGTTGGAGTAGAAGATGGAAGAAATGGGATTGAGCTAGACTGAGTAGCAACTTATAAAACAGCAGATTGCGAAGAAAGAGTCTGAATAGATGAGAAACAAGAGAAAAAAGATTACTGTATATGATTTTGATCCCATTTCTGTTATAGGTTAAGGAGCCTTTGGGGAAGTTTGGCTATGTCGTTGTAAATTGGACAACGATATAGTAGCTATTAAAAAGATGAAAAAGAAGGAAATGGTGTTTAAGAATTAAGTTCAGCATGTAAAAGCAGAGCGTGACGTGTTGGCAGAAGCTAAAAATCCTTGGATCGTTAATCTTAAATATTCATTTTAAGATGATAGATATTTGTATCTAGTCATGGAATACTTGCCAGGAGGCGATCTAATGACATTACTTATGAGAAAAGACATCTTAACTGAAGATGAATCTAGATTCTACATTGCTTAAACTATATTGGCTGTTGATTCTGTTCATAAGCTTAATTACATTCATAGAGATTTAAAACCTGATAATTTGATACTAGACAAAAGAGGTCATGTCAAGTTATCAGATTTTGGTCTCTGTAAGCATGCTGATATATTAGCCAAAAGAAAGAAAATGCAAGAAGAAATGTAAGAATTTTCGAAATTTAATTAATATAAGCAGCTTAATCTGAAAGATAGGAGAAATAGCTATCGTAGAAGCAGAAAGTTGGCTTATAGTACAGTTGGAACACCAGATTATATAGCTCCTGAAGTGTTTCAGTAAACTGGCTATAGTGAAACTATAGATTGGTGGAGTGTTGGAGTCATTCTATTTGAAATGCTCGTAGGATATCCTCCTTTCTTTAGTGAGGATCCTTCAGTTACTTGCTAGAAAATTCTTCATTGAAAAAGAACTTTTTCTATTCCTCCTGAATCCAACCTGAGTGAAGCTGCTGTTGATATCCTTAGAAGACTTATAAATGAATCTTCAGAAAGGTTAGGTAGAAATGGAGTATAAGAGATAAAAGAGCATACTTTTTTCGAAGGATTTGATTGAGAAAACATACGAGACATTCAAGCACCAAATATTCCAGACTTAAAAAGTGAAATTGATACAATGAATTTTGACAATTTTGATCCTAAAGAACCATTTTACCATGAAGAGAAAAAGAGTAATTAAAATCAGGTAAAGTTCAAAAAGCGTGATATTTAGTTTATAGGATATACTTATAAACGTGACCACGAAAATTTAAGACCTGGTCTTGCCTCAGCTCTTGAAGACTTGGAAAGCATAAGACTTCAAACATAATAATAAAAACTAGAGGAAGATCATTAGTCTAGCGAAGAATAATAGCAGAGTGAAATAGAAGAGAAAAAAAGCTAGCCTTTGGCGAATAAGAAGAATTAACGACAACTTAAACCTTTTTCTGATTAATCACTATTTCTTAATAATGCATATACATTAATTAACTATTGCTTCTTAATACCACTATACATAAATAATATAAACTTCTGATAACGTTTGAAGGAAGTTATTTTAAATAAAGATGTAATGATAGTAAGATATTTGCATATTAGACATAACTAATTACCTTAATATTAAAATTAATGCTTAAGTTGTCAATTTAAATTGACTAAGGTACTTAATGTTTATATTCATTCTTTTTCAAAAATCCCAAAAAAATAGTTCTAATTCTAGCTATTCCTTAGATAGTTTTAAATATAAGTTTATATCTCTTATTCATCTAGAAAGCTAAACTAATGCTTATTGTTAATAATACTATTAATGAGATTTATTTACTGCTGAGCTATAAAAGTTTTCATAGTTTGCTGCTTTTAATTAACAGTAGAATCCTAATGCTCAAATATATTACTCAATGACTATAAAACTTCCTATTTATAGACTTAATACTGAAAGTAGATAATTTCGTTGAAGAAGCAAAAGACAGTTATAGGAAAGATAATTTAGAAGTGGTACTTTAAACATATTTAATTGATAAATTTGTTTTATTAAACATGTGGACTCCTTGGAATACCATGATGAAGTAAAATTATAGCTTTATAGACGAGGTAGAATAGTTTCCCGTTGTTACCAATAACCAAAATGCTGATAAAGCTCTTAACACCTTCCTTTAGTATAACATGGCACAGAACTTTGAATAAAAACTTAAACTAGTCAAGATTCTAGGAGAGTCAAGTAAAGACCTTGGCATACATATTGAGAGGATTCTTCCCACGGTGGAAGCGATTTACTAAGAAGATGATTAAATTAAAGTAGAATTTCTTCCATAAATTCCTTTGATCTGTGAATCCTTATAAGAGCATGGCAATTACTAGCATATCCTTAAAAAAATAATTCCTATCCTAAAGAATTTTATCTAAAGCGAATCTTATGAAGTAAGAGAAGCAGCTAGTGATGCTATCGTGAAGGTTACTAATTTACTTAATGAAGAAGATAGAGGGAATATTGTATTAGCTATAGTTATATTTTTATCTATGGATGAAGAAAATCTACATAACAGAGTTTAGGCTATTCAAATCTTAGCTCGTATAGCTCAGATACTTGGAAAAAATTATTGTGAGTAGTTTAGTGCTATGACGATGTGCAGTCTAAGTATGGACTCTGAATATGAAGTTAGAGCTGAAGTTGCTTCTAATTTTCACATGATATCTGGTATCGTAGGGAAATAATTTTACATATAGAAATTATTTGAAGTTCTAAAAACACTAGCAATGGATAGTGCATGGTAAGTTAGAAAAGCTATTGCCTTAGCTTTCCCAGATATTGTGCTAAATTCTCCAAATGAAGTTCAAAAATAACTAGGCCAGATATACGAAAGCCTTCTTTAAGATAAAGCCCGAACAGTAGTACTCTCATCTAATTATAACTTGTGTAAAACTATAGCGTGTCTTCAAGTATTCAATCAGCGCCTAATTGATTCTATGTTTCAAATCCTTGATAAATTTTCTGACGATGATATTGTTTATTAAACAGCTTTCTCCTTTCCAGGTGCTTTATTTAACCTTCAAAATCTAGGATACAACTTAGTTTTCCCCTAGTTTTAAAGGATGTACTCAAAGCTTCTTAAATTTTCATAGGTAGGAGTAAAGAAAACCTTAGCCTGTAGTTTACATGAAATAGCAATGATTCTAGGACCTTAAAAGACAGAAGAATTCCTATCAAAGGTATTGTATTAGTTTATCAAAGACTCTAATGAAGAAATTAAGCTTTCTGCTATTGAAAATATCTGGAAGTTTCTAAGAGCTCTGTCTTAAAATGAAAACCGACACTAGTACTTAATTTTATTGAGGCAACTTCATCTAGAATCTCACCGTAAGTGGAGAGTGAGATATAATTTAGCTAAGCAAATTAATCATTTTGTAGATATTTTCGAGGTAGAAGAGATGTTTTCTACCATTTTCTAAATATTATATAGGTTAGTTGAAGACCCAATAACTAAGATCTAGTTCAAAGCAGCGAAAGGCTTAGCTTGGCTTCTTATGAAACTAGAATTTTCAGATAAGAAAAAGCTGCAAGAGATAGTTGAATGAATGATTCAATTTTACGAACATTAGAGCTTTAGAAAAAGGTAGGTGTTTATTAAAACAATGTACTACATATTGCATACCAACCTATTCCAAACTTATTTCTACCAGCTACTATACAATCTTTGCTTCGATTAGATTGTAAACGTCAGAGTAACTCTAGCAATAGTAATTTAAAAACTTAACTAAAAATAGAATTTTAATAGTCTCAAGTTACTAGAAGATTTATACCAAGTTCTTAAAAGTGACTGCAGTAAAGAAGTAAAAAGAATAGTTCAAGAAATAGAAGAAAATTAAAAGAACGTAACCGAGGTTTAAGGGGTCGTTAGACGCTTTTAATAGTACGATTCAAAGTAATGAGAGTAGATTTATTTTAACACCTTCTAAAGAATGCCAATAAGAGGAAATTTTATGCTTAGAAACGTCTTTTATGATTCAGAAGGTATATTGCTTGAAGACAAAGAATTCTTCTTAGCAATTGAGGAAGTGCAGTAGTTAGTAGATGACTTAATTTCTCGTATTGAATAACATTGTAAAATAATATTATTTTAAATAAACGCTTCAACCTTAAGCTCTTGTTTAATATACGAATACTTCTTATTTAAGTTAATAAACTATTAGTTTATTCTAAGTAAACCCTTTTTGCTTAGTTAAAGGATATTTATCTTTTATATCTTCAAATGTATATTTAAGCATATCTTTCAGATCGTTTAGAAATGCTTAAATTGCTTATTTTAGTTTTGCCAATTAGCTTGGTTAGAACTTAATGTTCCTAGGGATAAGAAAATATTTTAGAATGATGCTTGGATTCTACTTAAATTTATAGCTTCCTCAACTTTACTACTTTGTGCGTCTATGGAGAATTTGATATGTATTTGACTTGTTAGTGTGATGAAGGATACACAGATTCAGGAAGGGAAGTTCCAGGATATTCCATTCATTGTGATGAAAAAGAAGAAATCGAGTAAGATACTAATGATTCAAATTTCCAAAACTAAACCCTTGAATAATCAGAGGAAGCTTAAGAGTATATAAACAAAACTAGTTGTAAGTCTTTATTTAGAAAACTCAGACTAAATTTTTATATCAGGAAGCTACTCCTAAGAAAAAAGTAAATATCCTATCAATTTATAATGACAAATCATCATAATAGTTTCCACATTCATAGTATGCTGCATATTTTCCACCTGTTTTCTAAGGATTTATAGAAAGACACTAGAATCTAAGTATGGCACTCCTACTAAAAACAAAGTTTGAATTAACTTAATGATATAATATATCTGATACCTTCTGCTTATTTAAATTACAAAGCATTACTTAATTAGAATAACCTTTATATATCTTTAAACCTAGCAAATATCTAATTCCTTAATCTTATATTTTATATATTTAAATGCTTTTCCTTATACTCTTCGATTTTGATATTTTCATTAAATATGCCTAATTATGAAAAAAGTAGATTTATTGGCTACTATAATCTTTATATTTTCGATATAGTTTCTAAGCACTAGGACATAATAAACTAAATTGATTTAATAACCCTTAAGCTAAAAAGGGTTAATAAAATAAGAATTTGTAGCTATTCTTAACAAAAGAATAGAATATGAAGAATAATGCTTAGCTTTCCTAATTACAGCAAGCTATTTGCTAAGTCTTTTACATTTAATTAGTATCAAAATGTTAAAATACCTAAGCTAGAAAAGGTAAAAAATACTTAATTACAAGATAAAAATTGAAATTTAGAATTGAAGAGCTTTATTAAGGCAATAAAGGATGGTAAAGAAAGATAGAAGAAATATTATGATTAAATAAGGAAAGAAAGAAGAATAAATGGAATATTTCACTTCATAATTAACTTGATTTATTATTTTACATCTAGAGTTCCTATAAAAGAAATGAGTTTCTGTATAAAATATGGTAGAACATATTTAGATATATAAATATGTTATTCCTACTTATAGATGTATAGTGCTATTATAGCTTTATATTAAAAATATAGAGATAAATAAAAGAAAGTTAATTTAGGTATATTATGATTCTATCTAGTTTATAATACCAACAGATTTAATCTTATAGCAAACTTAATAGATAATCTTATAATAATTAAGTCTTATTATTTATTAAAAATAAAATGGTTCATAAGAAACAACATACATCTTTTAGCAAATATCTTAGAAAATAAGAATAATAGAACATGCATACTGAAAATAACCTAACAGTAAGAAAAAATATCCTTAAGAGTAGTTTGAACAGATAGTGCATCAAAGAATAGTAAACCTATAGCAAGAGTTAAAATAATAAAAAAAACAATTGAAAAATTATACTTATTATAGATAAATAGGCAAAGAACTAAGCCTTTAATTTTAATTTTTAGAGGAGACTATCAATAGGATTTAATCTCAAACTAGATGAGATTGATTAATAATTTAATAATATCCTCAAAAAATGAAGGATTAGTAGTTTTATTTCATATTAAATATAGAGCAAGCAGTGATGAATCTATTATAGGTGGTATTACTATAATTGATTATTTAATTATCATAATTATTCTATAAAAATATAGTTAATTTGCTTTAATATTAAATGAACTCAATTAAATTTTTTTTTTCTAAAGTAAAATTATTTCCCTTAGTTTGCTTATAAATAGAATGTTTCACCTTAGAAAATTTAAATATACTATATAGTAAGTCAAACGGCATTATTTTTGGAATATCAACTCCTGAAATTAAAATTGCTTATAATCGATTATTAAATTTGAATTAAATGTTCTAAATAGTGAGGGTGGGATATTTTAATAGTTTCTTAATTTCATATACAAATGATATCTAAGTTTATTCGCAAGATAAATGAAAGCATATTGTACTAGAAGTAACTATAAGGAAAGAAAGTGCTAGTAATTCCTGTGAATTTTCAAGAAGCAAAGATATTGTATCTACTTTTTTATTATTATATATTAAAGAAGCTAGATTATTTGAAAATATTTATTACTTTTTTTATTATTTTAAACGCCCTTTTTCATTTATTTTCTTTCCAAAGTGACAATCTAAATGTTTGCATATCACACATATGTTAATACTTGGATAATTCAATATAATATGCTAAAATATGTAATGTTTTCTTTTGAACAAGCAAAATCGAGTTTGCACTCTTTCTATATCTATTGGTTCTCTTAGTTGAGAGTTATGATTTTTACTAAGTGTTTTTTGCAAAACTGACTCTATTTTCTTTATTCTTGCTTCAGGGTTTCGATTTATTTTTGCTTAATTTTATTTTTTGTAGTTTCGCTGCCACACTATTCAAAAATCTTAATCTAGTTCTTCCATCTCAGCTTCTAACTTCTCTTTGGAATTAAACAGAGTGCGTATATTATCACGACATGAAATTCGATCTACTGTTAGAGAATATGCTATAAACGGCGACTTATGCAATATTAATACCAAATCCTTAGAATGAACTGGAATCAAGCCTTTAAAATAGTTTCCGATTAATAAAAATTTACATGAAATTGGAAAAAGAGTTTCAATAACTCTAAAATGACTCCTTTCTCAGTTATTTTTGCTTTTTAGGCTTATTTTTTATGTATTTGAAAAATGCTAATCTTTACATATTTTTCTTAAATGAATGGTAGAGGTGGTTGGTAATATAATTTCTGTTCTTTTCTCCTTTTTAGATGTTAATTAATAATTGAGATATTTAAAGCTAAAATGTGATTTAATGAAGAGATTTTTCAGATTTTATCTCCTTTCTTTATGATATCATTATAAAAAATTTTCTGCCATTTTATACTTAAAAAATGTAATGAAAATGCCCTAGTATTTGTTAATATATCTAAAAGTAGCTATTAGCACCAAGGATGATCTTAATGAGAAAGTTAAAAAACATTAAACTGAAATATTATTTACAGATACAGTAGTTAAAATCAGTGCTATTTAGTCTATATTTTGAAGAGAAATATAATAAAAGCAAAATGTATGAAGATATAAATAGTTAAGCTGCTAAACCAATATGAAATTATATGCATATAAATGCTAAGAACTTTTAGCTTTTATTTTAGTGTAACCCTTAATCAAGACATTATTAGTAAAAGTACTCTATAATTTAAATTGTAAGGATTTTAACACTTATAAGCTTAGTTAAGGAAGTAAATGCAACAAAATTTGATTAAAGAAATTAGAAAATTAAAAATTGATAACTTACGAAGCTTATAAATCATAATCAAAGCTATTTTAGTAATAAAGTTCTTAATCTAAGACAGCTTTAGTTAATTTACTTAGAATTAAAGGTTTTTATTCAAAGTAGTTTCGAAGAAGAAATTTAAGATTTAGAGCGAAGTTACTATGAAAGAAGTATTGGATTTAAATTTCTACTACTTTGATATCAAAATTAATATAGATTTAATTTAAGAAGGTATATGAGCATGATTTCTGAATAATATAATCTGCTTTTTTCATCAAATAATATGGTAAATTTTATTAAATCTTGCTATTTTTATTATAAATAGATATTTATTAATCTTATTACTTATTTTTCCTTTTATTTATGTAAATAAATTAAGAAATGCTCCCCTTTCTTTATTTAACTAGACTAGCTTAATTTTCTCTTTATCCTATATATTTGCCTATAATAAAGTTCAGTATTTTACTCCTTGAGCATAATTCCTTTTCTTAATATCATTGTAAATAGTCTACTTTATAATCGCATGGCAAACTAAACTATAGATGCTTACTATATTATTTGGATTAAGCAAAGAGAGGAATCTTTTTATTTAAAAAGGGATTTAGTAAATATTAGTTAGATCTTACATAATAATGGGAAACTCAAAAAGTAAGAAGATTTAGTCAATTGTATATGCTATTTAACTAGGCAAAGATGATAGTGCTATCAAGTTACTTCAAAAGCAGGACAGTTTCAATAAGCCTATCAACTAATTTGGAGATACTGCTCTACATTATGCAGCACATCTTGGCAAATTACATTTAATCAAGTCACTTATAAAAAAAGGAGTAGATGCAAACATTAAGAACGATGAAGGCCTTACACCCTTAGATGTAGCGAGTCATAACAAGCAAGTGGAATGCGTTAATTATTTGATGTAGAATAAGGCTGCGAAAACTAAACTCTTCAATAAGAATTACAATAAATGAAATATTATACTCTAATAATTTAACTTAGAATGCTTAGTTAATAAATATGTTTAAATAAGATAATTAGAATAGTCAAAGCTTACGTATAATATAATAATATGAATATCCTATTTTTGAATAATGTATGATAAACCATTTTACTATTATTAGTTTTAAATGTTTATTTAGTTTTATTTCACTTATTGGCTCTCATTAATGAATCAGGCTTCTTAGCTATTTCTGAAGGAGTGTCGAAGTATAGCAAAGTTCCTTTTTCCATCACCATGATTCTGTCATAATCTTGAATAGTGTCAATTCGATGAGCGATAGTAAGAACTGTTCTGTCATTAAACTTAGTTTTTACTATTTCCTGTATGATTTGATCTGTTTTGAAATCTATAGCTGCAGTTGCTTCATCCATAACTAGGATCTTTGATTTCCTTAAAATAGCTCTTCCAATACAAATCAGTTATCTTTCTCCTATACTAAGGTTTGAGCCAAACTCCTTAATTTCCTTATTAAGAATGTCCTCTTCTGGGAATTTAGTTCTTAACTGAGTTCATTCTAAAACTTCAATAATTTCCTAGTCTTAGTATTCTCTAAAAGGGTCTATGTTTTATCTTAATGTTCCACTAAAAATTACTGGATCTTAGGGAATGTAACTCAAACGAGACCTTAATATATGTAGGTCAATTTTTGAGATATCAACATCATCTATTAGAATAGCTCCTGCTTCAAGCTCTACAATTCTAAAAAGACAAACACATATGCTTGATTTTCCTGAGCCAGTTCTACCTATAATTCCTATTTTTTCTCTTGGCTCTATTAATAAGCTGATTGATTTCAATACTAATGGAGTTTCTGGTCTGTATTTCATCTAAATGTCTCTGAATTCAATTTTTCCCTAAGAAGGCCATTACTTTGTATTTAGCTATTCTTCTGCCTGCTTTTCTCCAGCTATTTGAGTATAATGATAGCATCTTTCAACTGATACCATTTTATTCTCAGTTTCGGCAATATTCTATATAGTGGTTAGTAGTTAATCAGGTAATGGAAGTAAATATGCTATCAAGAGTCCTACTAAGCCTGAGCTGAAATTACCCCTTAATGAAATCAGGGTGTAGAAACAAACACTCAGTAGTAATACAGAAACAAAGGTAAGATACAAAGTAGTTCACTACTGAAGAGCTTTTAGCTGAAAGTTTATTTTAATTTATTTTTTTATCAAATTGGAGAATTTATTCTTCATCTGCTTCTCAGCTTAAAAAGACCTTATTGTTTTCACCCCACTAGTAGTCTCACTAAAACAACTTACTAATGGACTCTAAGCAATACTCTCCATTCTTTTTAGCTCTCTCGAGCAACACACATATACTTCTTTGATTTTGTGCATAATATAAAATATAAAAGGTACTGATATGGCAGCCCAAGGTATGCTATATAAACATATTAAAACTGCTCCTATACACATTGAAAATTGACTTATAGCTCCCCCTAAGTTAAAAATAAGATCTCCATCAATATTACTTTAATCTTATGACAAACGGTTTATTATTCTCCCCACAGGAGTAACATCAAAGAACAAATTTATCGGGGCTTAAACTATTTTACTTAGCTACTGCTTATGAATCTTTATTGACGCCCTATATCCTGCAACTGTCAAAATAATTGTTCTTATTAAAATAATTAAGCATGCTCCTAAAGTAGAACCAATGTAAATATACAGAGCAGTATTAGTTTCTATATCTATCTTATCATCCATTCATTTCTACAACCAAACATCAGATCCAATTTTAATACTTATCCAAAGAGAGAGCATCAAAATCATAAAAATAATCATAATAAGTCCTCCTGCAAATTTAAAGTATTGCTTGTAGACAATCAACTTAACTCTTCCATACTATCTGTCTTCATCCTCTTCTAGCTTATTACTTTTGCTGTCCTATAATATTACTTCTTCATTCTTTTTCTCACTTTCTTATTGAGAAAATCTAGTCATTTCCT
Source organism: Loxodes magnus (assembly GCA_946699065.1). NCBI lineage: Eukaryota > Ciliophora > Karyorelictea > Loxodida > Loxodidae > Loxodes > Loxodes magnus. The sequence goes on from CAMPDV010000013.1 coordinate 1,289,018, forward strand.
CACTTATTGCTAGTTATGTCTTATAGAAGGAATTTTAGTTAGAGTTCAGTTCTTAGTAAGTTCCATACTCTACAATTGTTCCTTTATCCATCACGAAAATTTGATCTACAAATGGAAGAATATCTAAGTGATGTGTTACTAGAATTCTAGTTTTGGTTTTTAATTCTCCTAAAAGACATTCGTTAAGTACTTGTTATGCTGAGAAAACATCTAGAGAACTTATTGGGTCATCAAGAAGTAAAACTGGAATTTAGCTATAAACAGCTCTAGCTAAGGAAATTCTTGCTTTTTATCCTCCACTAAGATTTATTCCTTTTTCTCCTATCGATGTCATATCTCCTGAAGGAAGAGCATTCAAATCTGGAACTAAAGCACAAATTTAAAGAACTCTTTAGTACTACTACTCATCAAATGGTCTGTCAAAAAGAATATTGTCCCTTATTGTAGCTGATTGAATAAATTATTCATGACCTCCACAAAATGCCATGGGTCTCTTTATCGAAACCTCTGAACCTCTTTCTTCTAAAGCATACAATTCACCAATTATAGCATTGAGTAATGAGGATTTTCCGCTTCCTACTTTTCCTACAATAGCTACAAACTATCCACTCTCAATTTAAATATTAATATCTCTTAAAATTATCTAATTTTCCTTTTTCTCCCCTTCATCTTTTTTATTCTCTAGCTCCTTTTCATTTTCTTATTCCTTTTTATTCTTTTCTTTGTTATTCTTCTACTCTTCTTGTATTTCAGACTGATTTTCTAGCTGGCTATTATCTTCTTAAGTTGCTGATTACTAATTTTTGTTTTATTAAGTGCTTTCGTTGGTTTAATAGTGAGATATGAGTTCATTTACTGATTATAAATTGCTCCTTTTGAAGTTGGTTTTGATATCTTTGCTGGTACAAAAAGATGTGTTTAAAATCTGAACATCATATTTATTATCGTTTTAATCCCTTTTCTCATCTACCTCGTTACTTCCAATATATCCTTCGTATCTTTTAACACATACATAAACAATAAAAGAATAAGCAATTATCAAAGGTAGCATAAAGAGAGGTCCTCTTATCATGTTAACAACAGAGATTATAACAAAAGCTGAAGTACTATCTAAGTCCTGGTTCATTCAAAGAACCTATGTAAGGAAGATGCTGGCAATCAGGAGAGGTGGAGTGCTATAGAGAACAAAAGTATTAGCAGACCATAAAATGTTGCATATTAGATACAATTTCACCTCTTTTTTCCTTACCTCTTAGATTTTTTCCTCAAAGCCTTATGTTCATCCATACATCTTTATTATCTTTATATTAGTCAGCAGTTCATTTGTTAGCTTTATTCTTTCGTCTTTAGTTTTTAGTATCATTTTTTCGATTTTTGCAGCACATCCTCCTAAAATAAGAGTAATTAGACCTATAAAAACCATAGCACCAAGAGCCATAAAGGTAGCATTTCCGCAGTAGTAGTATATAATAAAAAACCCAATAAAAACTTAGAAAGGTATGAGTAATCCTTGAAGTAAATAAGGCAAAAATCCATAAATGTAGGCACTATCTACTTATAAGTGATTTACTAGTTCACCTTGATTTTTCTTAGCACTTGTTTAGTTAGACTTTAAGCATTTACTCATTAACTAATAGTTCAACCCAATTCTAAGTTTATAATCCATAAGTCATACAATTCAATCTCTTTAGGTTGTAAGGAAGTTGTTAATGATTCCGGAAACTAGCATAGAAGTTACTATTAAGAATCCTCAATATCACTACCAATCACTATCTAGGTATTTTTGCACTAAAGGAATGAAGAAAGGATATCCAGTTTACATGGCAATCGTTAGTAAGTATATTAAGTAATACGAACATAACAACCCTTTGAAACTCCTAATAAAAGTTCTAATGGTAGGCTGAGTAGATCTCCTCTCATCCATATTATGGAAATACTTATACTATTCCTTCCATTTCTTTGCCCACTTTAAATCCTACTCTCTTGCCTATGGCAAATCAGTCTCCTACAAAGGATTCTTTAAACCTTGTTTAATCATAGGATGTAATCAAGCGAAGAAGATTTTAGAGAAAATAGAAGCCTAAACAAAAGGATGAATATCATTCTAATCAATTAAAGAATCTTAAAGAGGAGAATATTCTTTATCTTTACTCATTAATATTTAACTATTTAATAATTATTGTTATGCTTGCTTTTATAAGAATGTATAAGATTACTTATACATTACATACTTTAAAATCTCTATCTCTCTTATGATTTCTGCTATTATCATTTTAACATAAATAGACAAAACTTAAACTATACCAATCTGGCTTATTTAATTGATGGTATCTAAGTAAGTTTGTTTACTTTATTTACAATTGCTTCTAAAGTAATGCTAGAGTAAGCAAATTTATATTAGCTTTAGCAATTTAGATTGCTAATTAAGTAGTCAAAATATGAAAATGCTAAAGATAGTAAAAGTATAAATAAATTGAGATATCATAAATTTATTGTCTCACTAAGTAGGAAATAACATTAGTGCCTCCATAAGAGTATCATATTATATAAAGAATATACTGCTTTATTGTAATATATGCAAAAAGAAAATACTTATATATTTATTAAGAGGAATTTGGAAGATTTATAGTATAAAGGATCTAGATTAATACTTTTAGAATTAAAATAATCTAGCTGAGGAAATTTTATGCTGGATATCAAAGCATTAAGATAATTATACTGATAGCATGATAAAGGCATTATATGAGATATTTTATATAATATAGGTAATTTATCATAAATTGAGATAGGAGGATTCTTAATTTTTATTTTAAGCTGGTGATTATCTTAGAAAATTTTAGAATAAATAGAAAAAAGTAAATTTCAGAAAGTAATTTTAATTTGCATTGCTAAAATTGCATTTTTTACTTTCGTACTATAACAAGGTAAAAAATTTGAAATAGTATATAAGTAATTTAGACTTATCAATAGCAACTGAGTATTTAAAGTTAAATTTCCTTTAATTTTTTCATTGCTATAAATCTACTAAATAAACTTGATGCAAACTGTAAAACTATGCTAAGTATAAAATTTTACTATCCATCTTCATTCATCATGTTATCTATCTACAATTAATCATATTTGATTTGCGCTGACTTTATCTTTTAACTATTGTTTTATCCTCAAAGTAAGTTAATTAATATCAAGCATATTTTATGTCAGCTAGAGTAAATCTAATTCTTAAATGATAAAACTTACAGTATATTTGTAGTTGAATCGTTTATTATAGTTTCCAACTTACTTTTGTATCTAAGATTTAAAGTAGAAAATCATACTATAAATCATTCTCTTTACTTTATTGCTTTTTAATCACTTTTCCTAACGCTATGCAAATTGACTATTTAGTATAAGATTAATATTCAATTCTAATAAAACTTTCATTTTATTTGCCCTTAGACTCTTAGATTGACACCTTTCTTTAAGATATTTTTATTTATCCCTTTGAAAAAATATTTGGATCTGATAAAAAATGTTAAAAAGAAGATTTATAAGAAAATAAAATACCACTGTGTAACCTTGAGATTAGTTACTTTTAATTTAAAGCAGAAATATAACATAGAAATGGCTTAAGATAGCTAAATTATTACATTAATTAAACTTTATTGCAGGGAACCTAATAATATCTTTCTTATTGTATACTTTCTTTTTTTCCTTCTCTTTCTTTATGAATTCATTCACTTCTTTTCCAAAATCTTTTTTATTGATAGAATTGTAATCTTGCTGTGTTTCAAATCCCTTCAAGTAATTTTTGGATTTTTTGTTAACCACATGCTTGTTAATTTCTTTAAATCTGTAATTTGTTGCTTGGTGAATCTCTCACAAGTTATGTTCTGTAGAATGAAGCTACTGCCAATGTTTAAACTGCTTATCCTTGCTTTTTAATTTTTGTTTAACTTACTAAGTCGTTTAAGTTACTTGCTGGCCTTCTTATTCCTAAAATGGATTGAAATATTTATTAACAGATAGCTATTACTTGGTATTTGTTGCCTTTGCAATATCACGATAATACTCATTGTTCTAAAACGCATGCTCACTCATTAATTTTTAGCTTTTTTACTTCAGAGGTGTAATGTTAAACTTTTCTCTCTCAGTCTTTTAAAATATCTCAAACTGTTGCTTCCAATTACTAAGTGCAAGACTTTTTCTTTATGTTAAAGTTTATGGGCTTTCACCTAAAAACCCCGTTCTAAAATCTACAGAATTACATCTAAAAGTTTCAGCTGTAAAGCGTTTATTATCACTACTTCTGGAAGATTTTAAGAGTTATAAACCAGGAGAACTATTTTCAACGCTTTAGCATTCTGACTTAAAGATTTTAGGATAGCAAGCTCTCTGCAGTTTGATTTTTAATTTTTCTCACTTTTCTTTTAGATTAATTCCTTTGTACCGTTAAGAGTTCATTTTATAAAATGAAGTTAATCGCTTTATGGAAATTCTATTTTTAGTTTTTAATCTTAAACTAACTTTTCCAAGAATCATCTCAGTTTTCTATAAATTACACTATACCCTTATACCTTATAACTCAAAAGCTGTTCAGCCTTTCTGTTTTATGAGACTATAGTAAGTGTATTCTTTTCTATCCTAATTTAGTTTGAAATTTTATAATTCACTAACTAGACAAAAGTAGAAGCTAGAAAGTGTCAATACTATCATAATTTATGTATAAAGCTTATTTTAAATGCTTAAAGGATTATTATTATAGCTGCTTCTTAAGATGTTAATATAGTAATTTACTTGGATAAATAAATAAGTTATTATATAGCTCTTTCAGCTAATTAAATTAGATAATTTTACATACTTTCTACTAAGCTTAGAGTTTCCTTCTAGTTTACTAGGATAAAAGCTTGAATGAGATAGGAAAGTAAGCTTATTTGCTAGATATAGTTGGTATCATATTACCTAAACGCTTCTTTCTTATTAATAGTTCTCTTTATTAGAATGCATAAACCTTTAAGTGCTTATCAGAGCTTTGCTTACAGTCCTAATAATAGCTTTGTGAGAATAATAAAGAACTAGAATAAAAAGTAGTGATAGAGTAGACGATAAACTGACATTTGTTGTTTTAATGATACAGAAGTTAAATGCAAACTGAGCTTTAGGAAAGACAGATATAGCAAAGGAATTATCTTTTGGCAATAAATAAAATAATACTTCTACTAATAAATGTTGACTCTCTTTACTAGCCATTATTTAAATATACCAATATCTTAATGAAGTCATGCTCTTAATCTCAAAAAAGAGTATAATTTATTGCTATTTAATTATGGTAGCTAAAGATTAAAATTACTAACTATATAATTAAGCTAATAAGGGTTTAATTGACTAGTGCTTGTTTATTTGTTAAACCTTATTGAAAAATGAAGTTTATTAATTAAGTTTAGTAATCAGGTTGCTAGTGAGAATTATTACTATAAGGTTAGAGTAGCTAAGTTTAAAGGAATAGAGTTGAACCATTTTAATCAGTCTATTACATTCTAATTGAATCCTTGATTCACTCTTTGTATTAGAAAAAGTATTTAATTAATAAGCCAAAAGTTATAAGTAAGATAATAACTAAGAAATAAGAAGCAGGAGGAATTGTATGTAAAATTATATGAATAAGTCTTTGTAAGGTTATATAGTTATAAGCTAGAAAGCTTTTTCTACTTACTATAGTTTTCTGTTCTTTCCATATAAATTTTAAAATCAAGTTATTATTTTTGCTTCAATTGCTGAGTTTTAAAAAAATGGAAAAATCTTAAAGGCAAAATATGCTAACTAACGGAATGATAAAAGAAGAGAAAGAAAATATGGAAATAGAAAATGCATTCAAGGTTATTTTAAGTGGCATTGCAGGAGATTATTTGCCTGAAACACCAGCGAGAGCTGCAAAAGCTTATATGGAAATGCTTGAAGGATATAAGATGGATTTATGAAAAGTAGTAGGAAATGGTATTTTTCCTTCAACTAGTAAGGGTATCATAACACTTAATGACTTAAAAGTTAATTCCGTCTGCGAGCATCATTTTTTGCCTTTCTTTGGAAAATGCCAAATAAGCTATATTCCAAACGAAAAGATTCTTGGACTTTCCAAATTTAGTAGGATTGTCTAGATATATTCTAAAAGACTCTAATTACAAGAAAGGTTAACCTAACAGATCTACGATGCTATTTAAGAAGTTTTATAGCCATTAGGCTTAAAAGTATAAATTGAGTGTTAGTAAAATTTTAAATACAGACACATGTGCATGAAATTACGAGGAGTGGAGGAAGAATGCGTAATTACCAAAACAAATGTGCAGGGAGGTATATTTGGTTCAACTCCAGATATATTGAATTAGTTTAATCCTAATCTGAATAAAAATTGAAGATATATAATAATTTAAAATTAATTTGCTTATCTCTAGCACATTCTTTATAATTCTACTATCTAATATAATTCTAACCTCTATCTTGCGTTATTCATAGCTTACTATCTTCTAATTCCTCAACTTTATAATATAGAGAACAAAAAATTAATTGCATCAATATCATTAATAAGTCATTTAAACTAAACATAGTTAGCTATTAGTTTATCTCTTAGAGTTTATTTTGTCTCTTTTGAGTAGTTATAAAGGTATAAACTAAGGACTTTGTTTTTTAAAGTACCAATATTTTAGAAAATAATCAAAAAAAGTAATCAAAAAATATTTCATCATTGATTAACTCTTTTAATGAGACAACAAGCTAGCGATGTGAATTCTAAAATAGTAGAGGAAGAAAAGTTAATTCTGCTTATAAGAGAATAATTGAAAGTAAAGAAGTAATCATAAATAACTAAATCATAAGCTATAGGTAACATAACATAGCCATAGTGCTAGTATTACTATATATAATGAAAAGTCCTATGCAGCTAAATTAAAAAGTAATTATAATAATTATCAGTGTGATAGTTATTAAAAGAGATCAATAAATAGAAAATGTAAGTAGTTATTTGTTAGCTATTACGATAAACAGTGATTTTAGCATAAGAATTAACAATTTACTTTACCTTAAATTTAAAGTTTAATTACCAACTTCCGTTTTTTAATTATAATATATATGATAAAAGACTTCGAAACAGTTTAAGATTGGGACTAATAATATAAGGACTTTGGAGTGGAAAAATAGAAACTAGTTTAAATTGTTGGACTGTATGCTGATAGAATCCTAGCAGAAGATTTGGAGGAATTTCAAGAAATTGGAGGGACAAAAGGATTAATAGAAAAACTTAAAACTGATGGATCTAAAGGAATCAATGAATCAGAGGAAGATTAGAAATGTAGAATTGCTTTTTTTGATTCTAACTAACGAAATATGGGAAAACGAAAATCCTTTTTTGCTCTTTGTTGGGAAGCTCTGGATGATCTTACTTTGATTATTCTATTGATATCAGGAATCGTCTCATTAGCATTCGGACTTGGTTTTGATGAGGAGCATAGAGAGACAGGATGAATAGAAGGTTTTGCAATAATAATGGCAGTACTTCTTGTAGTAATTGTTACTTCAACTAATGATTACCAGAAGGAAAAGAGATTTTAACAACTTCAAGAGTAAAGTATGAAGAAAAAAGAAATAGCTATAATAAGAAATGGGGAGAAAAAGAGTATTAACCCTAGACAAGTACTAGTAGGAGATTTAGTCATTCTAGCTTAAGGAATGATATTCCCTGCTGATGGAATAATAATAGAAGCAGATGATATGGAGGTAAGTGAAGCTGCATTAACGGGAGAAAATGATAATATAAAAAAGTATCCTTTCGAAACATGCTGGCAAAAGTATTAAATGTGAAAGGATAGAAATTATATTAAATGACAAGCATGCACTGAGAAAATGAACAAAAAGAGAGAAATTTCTAAAAATGTTTTGATTGAATAGGAGACTACTACTTAAAGAATCAACACTGGCGGTGATGAAGATAAGATACCATAAGAAGTTAAAGAAGCAAACAATATCTCATTAAAGGATTCAGATCTGAAGCACGAAATTCCTTCTCCTGTTGTTTTGGGTGGAACAACCATTGAAAAAGGATTAGGAAAAATGATAATCACTTGTGTAGGTGATAATTCTACTGAAGGAAAGATAAATGCCCTTCTCGAATAAGATACAGGAATAACACCTTTACAATATAAATTATAAAAAATAGCAAAAGACGTAAGTAAATTAGGTCTTTTTGCAGGTATAATTACGTCATTGGCTCTTTATTTACGTTTTATAATTGAGATAGGAATTGGAACGCATGATTTTGATAAGAGTAAAGATCCATCTGACTTAGTTAGATATTTTATAGTTGGAATCACGGTTCTAGTTGTTGCTATTCCTGAAGGCCTTCCACTTGCTGTTACAATCTCTCTTGCCTATTCTGTAATGAAAATGCTGTAAGACCAAAACTTAGTTCGAAAATTACATGCTTGTGAAACAATGGGAGGTGCAGATTGCATATGCTCAGATAAAACAGGAACTTTAACTACAAATTAAATGGCAGTAACAATGATGTGAAAGGAGGGAGAAGCCATTGAAATTTTAAATAAGAACCAAGTTAATTAATTCAGTGAAAAGTGCTATAAGCTACTAGAAGAAACTATATCAATTAACACTACTGCTGACTTCGTGAGAGAGGATGAAAAGGAGGAACAAAAAAATGAATCTACTTACTCCCAAATTTAGAATAATAAAATAAAGCCTGTAAATACTGCAGAAGAACTGGAAAAAAGATAATTTGTTCTTAAAGGTCCATCTAAAACAGAAATTGCACTAGTAAATTTTTGCATTCAAAATGAAATGTAATGATAGGAAGTAAGGAAGTAATTCAAGATGGAAAAAGGCAGTTACTATGAATTTCCCTTTAATTCTGATAGAAAGAGATCTTCAGTTGCAATCTAGTATTAGACTAATAAATGAAGATTACATATAAAAGGAGCTTCAGAAGTATTACTTAAATAATGTAAAAATTTTATAGATTTTAATGGACATATTGAAGAAATTAATCAAACTATTAGGAGTTAGATAGAATAAACAATCGATCATTTTGCTTCAAGAGCTTTGAGAACCCTGACCGTAGCTTATAAAGAAATCGATAAAGCGCATGAAATAGCTCAAAAAGATGAAAAAGGCTGACCAAAAATTGAAGAGGGGAATTTAATTTTGATTGCAATTTTTGGAATATAAGATCCTGTAAGATAAGAAGTTCCTGATGCTGTCCTTAAATGTTAAAGAGCAGGTATTAAAGTAAGAATGGTAACAGGAGATAATAAAATAACAGCAAGGGCTATTTCACAAACTTGCCATCTACTCTAAGGATAGACTGAAGAAGCAAATAACTTAAGAGTAATTGAGGGATAGCATTTTAGAGAAATTTGCGGAGGAATAATTTGTAAAAAATGCATGACTGAATAATGCTTATGTCCACGAAGCAAAAGAAAAGCTAAATAAGGTTAGGAAGTTAGAGTTGATGTAATTAAAAATTTAGAAGAATTTAAAAATATGATTTACAACTTAGATGTACTAGCTAGATCTTAACCTTAAGATAAATACATGTTGGTAACAGGATTATAGTAACTAGGACATGTAGTAGCAGTAACAGGAGATGGAACAAATGATGCTCCTGCTCTCAAAAAAGCAGATATTGGTTTCGCAATGGGAGAAGCAGGTACTGAAGTCGCAAAAGAAGCGAGTGATATTATTCTTCTTGACGATAATTTTAACTCAATTGTTTCAGCTTGCAAATGGGGAAGAAACATTTTTGACAACATAAGAAGATTTTTACAATTTCAATTAACTGTTAATTTAGGCGCTGTTATAAGTGCAGTTATAGGAGCATTTACCATAAAAGAATCACCTCTCTCTGCTGTTTAGATGTTATGGGTTAATTTAATTATGGACACATTCGCAAGTTTAGCTTTGGCTACAGAACCTCCTAATGAAAATTTATTGACTAGAAAACCTCATAGGAGAACAGAATATATCATCTCAAAGGTAATTTTTTATATTTAGAAAATGTGGAAGCATATTATTGGATAATCTGCCTACTAAATAGGAGTTACTTTAACAATCCTTTTTACTGGCGAGTATTGAGTTCCTGAGGATTCTGACGACCATCGCATGTATCGAGACGAAAATAAAAGTTACGGAACTATTCGTTCTGGCAGAGATAAGACATTTGAAGGAAAAGATGATTATAAAAGTGTATATGACGATTTAGGTCCTAGCAGACACTTAACCTTTGTTTTCAACACTTTTGTGCTAATGTAACTTTTTAATGAAATAAATGCCAGAAAGATAAATGATGAAATTAATGTTTTTAAAGGCATTTTTGCAGGGAAGATGTTTGTAGGCATTTGGATTTTTACAGTTGCTATTTAAATAATTATGGTCTAATTTGGAGGATATGCAATCTAGTGCAACTTAGACGTAATTTTTTCATTTTAGGGACTTTCTGGTCCACAATGAGCTATAAGTTTCGGTTTTGCAGCAAACAGTTTACTAATTGGGCTTCTCTTAAGATTTCTTCCTTCAAAAATTTGTCCAGAGGTATTTTTTAATAAGTAGACAGGATAATCAGAAGAAGATATAAAAAACAGTTTACACGTAAAAAAGCAAAGAACAGACACATTTACTAGAAGAATATCTCTCAACAACTTTCCAGTATGATACTTTCATTTTCAACATTTAGTGTATTCTTTTATTTCATTCTTTTAGTTAAATCCTAAAAAAGTTATATTTTAGAGTATTTTCTGCTTAAATTATTATTTCTTCATTAATTCTAAGCAATTAAAAATATAGTTAAAGATCATAACTTCAACCATCTTTTTTAATATATCTAGATAATAAAATTCAATAAAGTTAATAAGTTAGTGTACCTTTTATTATCGAAGTTAAGAATAATTTATACTATAGCAAGAAATTATTTAATTGAGGTAGTTGAATTTCTTAATTATTAAGTGTTTTAAGGGAATGGATGAATAAAAGACTATAAGAAAAAAATACATTTTTATTTAATTAGTTTTTTAATGCTTTTATCAAGCGAAATTTAAAAAATGGATGCTTGCTCTTCTCATGTCAAATTTCTGTGAAGCCTAAACAAAAAATTTTTTTTAAACGAATTTGAAAATTGATATTTAGTAGTATCTGAAGTGATCACTAGGCTATATTGGAATCCTTCAACTATCATCATTTTTTGTTTTATTTATCCTAATTTACTATTAATAGTTCCTTTAATAACAAAATTATTTTAATTATTTAGGTTTTCAGTATAAAGATAGCCTTCTTATTATTAATCTACTACTAATATTATTCCTCTAAACTCTTCATTTAACTTCACATATCATTAGCATTCTTTATTTTAACTCTTAACGTAGGTACTAATTGCTTATTTTCGCTTCTAATATACATTTACTCTCAACTTATCAAGATATCTAGCCACTAGTTATTAAGAACTTGTATTAGGATGATTATTATTTATAATTATCCTTAATCTATTGATTCTTATAATAACAGATAGGTATCCTAACCAAATGATTTTCCTTAATATTTGATAAAATCTTCATAATTAATCTTTGATTCTCTCATTATTGTAGGTTGTAAATTTAAACTAGTAAAATTAATTTTAAACTCTAGCAAATTACTTAATCTAAATTAATATTAAACTAAGGATTATAAGTAGCTAAACCATCTGTATTTACACTTATTTAGGATCTTTTAGTTGATAATCTTAAGATTATTTATTTCTTTGAGTGTCTACTATTCTCGTCTTTGAAATCAAAGATAATATCTATAATTTGGAATTAGACTAGATAATGATTATTTTATCCGACTGAGTAACATAGAATAGTCACTAGGATTTATTCCAATTAGTGATGCTTATTAGGATTTAAAGATACCTTGACTAAGGAATTTATAAGATAGAAGAATACTTAATTTAGTATATTTATGCTACATTTTATCTTTTAAGCTTTATATCTTTTATATCAATGCTAGTTATGCTTTACGGATTTTGGTTTAATTTGAGGAACACTATTTCATGGTATCTGCCAATTAATTGTAATTAGTTATTAAACGAATTTCTAAGTTCTTTAATTATTATGCAACTTAAAAGAAGTTAGAAGCTCCAAGCTCTTTAATTTGATTTATTAACTAATCATTAGTTTTTGACTTACTCCATAAGTTAGCCAATATTAAAATGAAAAAGCTTTAATTTGAAGCTTAAACTTTTTTGATTGATTTTATAATTATCATACCTTATTGATAAATATAATGATATGTTTTGAAATAGCCTGCAAAAAGTATCAAGGATAGCTCAATTACTATGTGAATTATTTGTCGGTATTACTTGAATAAAATGCTAGCTCTTATGGTTTAAAGCATATTATATACCATTTATAAAGAACATCTTATTGAATAATAATTTTACTCTTAAGCTTCTCTAATGGGGTTATAACCTTATCTATCAGCAAATGTTTACTTATTCTCCAGAGAAAAATGCTTCATAGTCACTTTAAAATGAAATTCACTTAAATCCCATCTAAGTTTTCATAGTTTTCTAGAATATAGCATATGAGGATGCTTATCTAAGGAGTAAGATTAATATAGGCCTAATTTTCATTTTATTACTAATTTATGATTTAAATTATGTATACAAAGACTTCAAGCACAAGTAGCATGAAGCAGTATCTTTACTATTTTAATCTTCCTTCTATTCTCTTCTATTGTATAGTTTCAACTATTTCATTCCCTTTTGTAAGTTAGAGTCTGAATTAAGCCTAACCTCATAATTCTAATATACCAATTGTAGACCCTAAATTCTTAATGCTTACACAAATAAGAATAAAGTAAAAGGTATCTAAGATCTCAGTTATATCTGCTAGACTTAGTTTAGCTCTGTTTTTTTCCAATTAAAGCAAAACAAATCAATAAAGTAATTAAATAAGGCTCTTAATATGAATAGCATTAGCAAAATTATACAATAAAAGGTCTTAAATATACTTACAGATAATAACTCTTACTTTCTTTATCAAATTAGCCTTTATTTTCTCCTAATACTTAAAATCCTTTTAAACTAAGATTAATATTGAAAATTACCTGCAAAGAGATGTATTTCTATTTATAGATTTAGATAATAGTTATGTTGAGATTAAAGAGCACATTATCTTAAAACTTTCTAACGCAAATATAAAAGTATCGAAGGTATTTAAATTAGAGCAATGCTTAGCACTCTAGTTATAATGAAAGCTATAAAGAGTATGTATTTTAATAAAAAAATACTAAGTTCCTCATTTATAGGTTTGTAGATATCTGCTTAGCTGGTACTATATTTTTATAAGAGTATTCATTTAAGTGAAATAGAGATATTTCATAGATTCAAAACTAATCATGCAACCATTATAAAATCTATAATTAAGCTAGCACGTTATGCTAACTCTGACTTATAATGTCTATCAAAGGAGCATAGGACTCAAGGTTAAAATATTTGAAGAACATGCTAAGGATCTATATTAATAAAGAGTATTCAGTTACTTAAATTTATAATAAATTCCTAAGATTGATAAGTAAAAATTGATCAGAAGTAAATAGAATAAAAAATTAGTCAGACTATATATCTTAAGGTATCATCACAAATTACTTAACTTTTTTAATCTTTATTAAGTCTAAAAATTGGTACACGCTTATAGTATCTAACATATTTTTAACTTTGATAGTAATTTCATTTTCAATATCATTCTCATATTGAAACCTATTATAAGACACCTTTACCTTAATTTCAAAAATGCAAGGGATAAAAGAACAGGGTTAAGTCTGTTAAATCTAAGTGTAAGTAGGAGGGTAGAAAAAGGGATAAAAGCTTAGTGAAAGCAAGAGAGAGAAATAGGTTTAGAGGATAATAAAAGAGTTGAGGTTAGGAATATTTAATTATGTTTAATTGCATTTAATTTAATAAATTTAAAATATGAAGTTTGTAGACCCAGAAAAGAAACCTAACAAGAAGGAAAGAAAGCAGAGCATTCGAACGAAATGGACTCCTGAGGAAGACTAGTATTTATTAGAGTTAAACAAAAACTACTCTAACTCTTGGTAAATTATTGCTTAGGAACTTAATTCAAAGTTCCACAAAACACCTGTAAGGAAAAACAACTAATGCAGAGCGAGGTTCTTAATCATAAAGCAGAAGCAGCAGTAATGGAGTAAGGATTAACTTAAAACGCTCATTATAAAACATTTCGAAGGTTACAGCTGGAGCTAGATAGCTGAGGAATTCCCTGGAAGAAGTGAGGAAATAGTTAAAAAGTAATATAGCTTCCTGAAGACTTATAACTAGTCTTTCAAGAACACAGTATTAAGGCAGTACACTAGTTTGTAAAAATAAATTGAGTGCGCTGAAAGTAATGATGACAGCTAAAAAAGTAATGAATACTATTAGATAAAAACAATCGAGTAATAGCTAACTCAAGAAATAATCTAAAATGTATAGAAGGATTATAATTTTTTGCCTAAGCTTCCCTCGTTTCAATCTGTAGTATATAGAAACACCTTAAGTCATGACACTTTGTTTTACCATTGAGTATCTAAGGACTTTTACTATATTTACTAATTTTTTTTCTTTGTTGATTGTTCCTTTCATAGTTACTGGAATTCCAAGCTTACGATCATTTTTTGAGATTAAAATTTTACTTTTAAAAGAAAAATGGCAAATGAAATACTTTCTTTTGCGTATTTAAATTTCTTTAAATATTCTACCTAAAACTTTAAAAATGCTTTGGTATTTTTCGTTAAAGTAATCAGCTCAAGGATACCTTAGTAGCTACTATACACACAGCAAGCTTTACTTTTTTTAAATCTTAAAGAATAAATAATTTCGCGATTTTCTTAAGATTTAGTTAAAAGATTTTAACTTATTCATTTAGAATTTAACCTTCATTTTGACAAATAGTCATGATAAGTAAATGAACGCATATAACTTTTAAGATAAATTGATTTCTATTTTTATTTGCTCTTATTTAGATAAAATAATCCATTTATTTTTTTACGACTTTCATTATTTTATTCTCTTTAAATATCTTTGTTGGACATAAGAAATAATCTAATTTATTTCACTAAAACATTAATTTTATCTTAAAAATTGCGCTTTTATTTAGAGCTAGGTTGTCTAAATTTGGAAAAATTGACTAAGAATAGAGCGTAACTTTGGTATTACTGGATTCTAGATTCAGTCTTAGAAGTTAATAATTTCAGTTTAGAAATAAGTTGATTTTAATAAATATAACTGCTTCTCTTTTGCAAATTATTGCTTCTATAAGATCCTCACTAGTTGATAAGCCAACTTTATATGTATAATTTCTAATTTTTAAATTAGAATGTAGCATAAGCTGATGATTCAGCAATACGTAAACAATAACTTAAATCCTATTAGTGTATTGAAGCAATTTACTTCCTATTTCTTCTGTTCTCATAGAAACCATTGTTCATTTGATATTAACCTTTCGGCCTAAGACTCTCATATTTTGATACCATTGCTTCTAAAATTCTCTTGACAGAATGATTTAAATGCATTGCAAACTAGATAATGCCTAAAAGAGTCCTTTACCTTGCATGATTCCACTGAGACTTAACTAAATTAAGCTGTAAAGCTATAAATAAATCTTAAAGCTTATTTAAAATTAATATGCAAGAGACTTAAAATACTTCAGATTTTCCAGCCTCAGTTTCTAGTTAATAAGGAGCATAAAGAAAAGCTAGTAATAATAAGTAAGATCCTTAGCTTAGTAATAAGGAAAAAGAAGATAACATATTCATAGAGATTGATTAGCAGGTATAAGGTAAATCAGAGTAGTCAGAGGAATAAATAAGAAGCATTTCAACTTCTCAGCAGACCACTGGCATAGATACCTTTCAAATGCTAAGAATTAATCAAACCACTTAACTTCAATTATCACCAAAGATGTAGAATAATCCTAAGAGTTTAGATCTGATAATGTAGAATGAAATAAATTAAGTTTTCCAAAACTTCTAAGAGTAGGGAAAAATTCCAAAGAAGAAACTTGGATGTGCCTTTAGAACTTTAAGAAAGATAATAAGTGATGAATATATAAGGGACATAGTAAGCTCACTTTAAGAAGAAATGATTGATAAGGATACTTTCATCAAAACCTTCTTAGAGATAAAAGAAGTTAATCCTTAAGACATCTTTAAAGCTTTCCAAAGTATAGACGAAAAGAAATTGGGTAAGCTTCATTAAAGCTTGCTTAGTGAAATTCTACAGAGGTAAGAACTGATTTTCTCTTAAGAAGAAATCGAAGAAGCTTTGAAAAATTTCATAGACAATGATAAATAGGTAGATTACAGTAACATGATCAGCAAAATATATCCAGAATTTAAAGCTTTGTAACTTTATCCTTCAGAAATATTTAAATTTCTTTAATTTTTTAATGTACAAATTAACTAAAATAGACATACAGTTTAATAAGGGGAAAGCAGCATAAGTACATTATAATTTTAGGTAGTTGAATAGAAAGAGTAAGGAAGGAAAGTTTAAAAGAGGGAATTAAAATAAATAGGTTTTAGACAAAATTAAGTTATTTATTAACTTACAGTTTCTTATAATATATATGGCTGACTTACTTAAAGCTGAGTTAGTTTTTAGGGAGGAACATGTCAGACCTAGAACTAAGAGAACAGAATAGTTTCTTGCCAATGAAGAAAAGAGAAAATAGCAACTTAAGGAGTAAGAGGAACTCCATGAAAGGCTAAGATTAGAAAGAGAATCAAAGGAAAAAGCAAAAAAGGCTGAAGCTGAAAGATAGAGGAAAAGAGAGGAATAAGAGAGAATAGAGTAAGAAAGGCAAAGAGAAGAAGAGACGAAGTAAAGATCAGAACTAAGAGGAAAAACAGCTAAAATAATGAATGATTTGAAGGAAAACAATTCTTAGCTATAAATTACACTAGCTGGTGTTGATTTAGGATCAATAAGATGCAAACTTCTAGCTAAATAGTTAAAATCTAACAGTAGCTTAATAGGATTGCATCTTTCAAGAAAGGAACTTGGAGAGGAGGAAGGAATGGCCTTAGCTAAAGCGCTTAAAAAAAATACAGCCTTAGAAAAACTGGAGTTGGAAAGTAATTCTCTAGGAAGTAAATCAGCAAGAGCTTTCGGAGAAATGTTAAAGGAAAATTCTACTTTGCAAGTATTAGATTTAGAAGGAAATAACTTAACAAACGCTAACTAAGATCCAGATGGTATAATTATCTTGGCCGAAGGAATAAAGTAAAATGATACTTTGGTTTCTTTAAATTTAAACTCTACATGTTTGGACGATAAATGTGGTAACTATTTAGTAGATGCAATGAGATAAAATACTTCCATTATTCATTTAGACTTTGCAGGGAATAAGCTTAGCTTGGAGTAGAAGAGAACTTTGAAAGACTTGTTGGAAAGGAATAAAAAGGCATATGAAGAAGAGAGAATGAAAGAATGGAGAGAAAGATGTCACTTAAGAATTGAAGAAAGTAGAATGAGAGTTTATAGTATTTGCATGGAAGCTTCTAAGAAAGAACATTAAATTATCAAGGAGAGAACTGAACAAGCTGAGATGGAAAGGAAGTAGAAATGGGAAGAGGAACTCCTTAAGCTACAGGCTGAAGAGTAGAAAATTACGGAAAAACTGAATCAGGCATTTTTGGCCAGAAAAGAGGCAGCAAGTAAGAAAAAAGGCAAAAAGAAGCCAAAGAAAGGAAAGTGAGATTTATTTTTATATTGTTTACTTATATAAATCTATTAAATTATCATCAAAGTCATAACTTTAACTTTATTCGATTCTTTACACAATTTCTTTTCTTCTAGAATAGCCAGAAAGAGACATAAGCAAATAGAATGTATCAAAATATTAAATAAAGCCATTATATAAGTTATATTATTTAAATAAAATGAAATAACTATTAAATTAAGAAATTCAGAGTGTATTTTTAGTTTTAACTAGAATGGATAAAAGAAGATTAATGGATTACAGAATGTCATACTAAGCTTTTTATATAACTAAAATTTAGATTATGAAGATGTGAGAAATATTTAGGATATAAGCTTAATTTGAGAACTAAATTAATCTAAAAATTAGCTTCATTAATCAGATTTAAGCTTTTGAATCAAATTAAATTAAAACAAGTATAAAAAAGTGAATATGCCGAGCTTCAGGAGAGATTTTTTTGTAGCTCCTAAGAAATTGGAGTCTGGCACCCAGCATCAGTATAAGGAGACGAAGAGACAAATAAAATGACTCATACTGATATAACACAAACCTCAAAGGAGAAACCAAGGAAACAGATGAAGTCTGCCTTGCACCAACAGGTCTCAGAATTAAATCCTTCTGGTTAGATAAGCATGAAATAATTCGATAAGGTGGTGTTGAATCTCTAGGAAGAGTTTAAGAAACTTTGAAAGGAAAATATCATGCTGAAAGAGTAGAGCTAGCACGTACTTTAAGATATTCTTGAATTGAGAAAGGCTAATTAAGAGAGGGAACTTTAAGTCTTATGGATTTACCAGCAAGAATAACTCAGCCAAACAAACACCTAAGTATAGAACATTAAAAAACAAAGTCAGTAGATTTAAAGGCTCCTATAGAGTCAAAAGAGCAACTAAAATTAACATAATCAAGTAGACCACAATATGGATATTGAAATGAATATTGAAAAAGAACAGAGAAACTAATAAAATAATAATCACCTAATAAAAATAAAAATCTAAGAAAAGATGTTACTACTGTAACTACTAGTAGCATATGTATAGAAACTGTAAGAAATTTAATAAATTCTAGAAATAATATTGAAACAGATAAATCTAAAAGACTCAAAGATTATGGTGTAATCAGGATGGGAGAATCTGCAAGAACAGACTTATGATGATCCACTCATAAATGGAAAAGTAAACATCAAGAAGAAGGGGAAAATATTTTTCAGCAAAGAATAACACATTTAGGCTTATTTTTTGAGTGGCGGATTACTTGAACTGCCCCAAATAATATCTTCTATAAAATATAAATATTAAATTAAAATTAAAGGATTAAGGAAAAAAATATATCTTTAATAATTTTCCTTCTCTCTGAGTATTCTTTAGGTCCCCGGATTCTCTTGCTTTATGACCAGTTCAATTCTAGGATTATGCTACTTTCAAAAAATGATATTCTTCTTCCTTATCTTCCCATCATTTTTGTATAAAAGGTAGATAATTATTTTCATATTTTTTTGCGGATCTTTTAATTTTAGACACAATTCTTCCAGAGGTATCATGACTGCAACAGACGTATTATTCCTTTCTAAAAATTTTAATTTTTTGCTTAGATTATCTCTATTTCAAATGGAATCTTTTAACTTATCTCTTGAAATTGTTATTATCCTTTTTGATTTTAAATTATTTAAATTAAATTTAAACTAAAAGAGCTTTTTGACGTCTTTAATTGCAAGAATTGCTTCTTTCAATTATAGACGTTAGTAAGTGTTTTTAAATTATTTTTAATCTTGTTTACATCTCATCATTTTTCTTTAATTAGTTCTTCTTTCTATTCATCTTTAGCTTCTTCTTTTTTTGCTTTCTCCATTTCTAGAATCTCAAGTCTCCTTGTCATTAGCTACTTATGAAATATTTTGATCTATAAGTCTAAATACTCCAATTTAGACCTTGAAAATGAGTTTAGATATTCTTGATCGTATAGTATAAGACGCCTTAAGTCATAATTTCCGATCTTTTCCGATAATCACTTCATTATATTAGAATAGTACACACATTTAAAGATATGCTCGAAAGTTTCATACTCTCCACACATACAATAGGGATTATCAATGGGGTAATGACGATCTTAAAGATCCTTATGGAAATTATAAGTTTAGGTTCTAAGTTTATATATACTGATAATTTCTCGTCTGTACTATTTGTTTAATTTCGTATAAGTAATTTGTGGAAATTGTTAAAGATTACCAAATTATTCAGTATATACTTTAGCTGTTTTCATTCTCATAAATTTTTTAGTAGCTACTTTGTAGAAATATTGTTGTATTTTTTCTCTTACATGTTTAGTAAAAGTTTTAAGATTGGTATTATTCTATTAATTCTGCAGATTGATATTATAAAGGTCTGATAATTGCTACACTTAATCGTAGTATTGAAATCCTTTTTTCCATATATTAATGAAAAGAGAGCCTATTGTTGATCTTGGAAAATCAATACTTTCTTATTTAATTTTATGGTAGAATCTGAAGAATTTTATAGCCATAATGTGCTTAAAGGGTAATCAATTCAGGTCTATATAACATGATTCATTAAATGTTGAAGTTGCTACTTAAAAAGCTTTTCTTGAAATTAATCTCATGCTTGATTCTATTCTGTTCAGAACTTCAGTTACTCCTTTTTGAATACTTCATGGTACTAAGTCTCCTCCATATTCTGCTTTAGGTAATGCTAAAAGTCTACATAAAGTTTTAAAATGTCAAGGAGTTACATTCTTATATCTCATCAGTTAAAAAACAGCTTTCTTCATTGCATCTATATATTTGAATGCAACTTCTTTGCAATGGGGATTCAAGTTCTTCTTCTGATGTAGAATAACTCCTAAATATGTTACTTGTTCTTTTTAAGCAATTGGTTAATTTCCTAATCATAAATTTAAAATTTGTTATTTCTGATTCTTCTTTAGAAATTAGATGCATTCGGATTTGGTAACATTAATCTTTAAATGTGTACATGCAAAAACTTTATTTCCTTCATTTATTAAATTCTACATCTACTTTGCAGATTTGGAAAGAAGAATAAGATCATCTGCCCATCCTCTACAAGCGAAGCTAAAACTTGAATCCTGGCATTTAAATCCCAATTATTACTTATTTTAAATTATTTATATTTTCTTGATTTGGGTTTCTTGTTCATAATAATTTTTTTCTTGCTTCATTATGTCTTTTCTCTTTATTGTGCCATTATTCACAAATCTCAGTCTAGTTTTTCTTTTTTCGTCTCATATTGTTTCTTTGAGTTACTAAAGGGTTTATGTGAGTCTAAATCTGTTGATTGAATGTCAATTTTATGTTGAAGTTATTCTAGTTCTATTAATTTTTTCATTTAGTACTAATTAATCTGAAATCATTTTTTGAATCTGATTTAAGTCCGTTAAATGGACTTGTTCTTATGTAAGATCGCTCCAATCGTCATTTATGAAAATTTTTAAATCTAATCCATTTCTCCATTATTTTTTCAGAGGTACATTAGTTTGTGCTGTCAATAAATGCTAGTACTTGCTGGCCTATCTTCGAAGAGTGGATGCAAGAGGTGGATTATCAATATCCTTTCTGGTCTTCTTCTTCTTCTCCAATGATAGCCCCAATAATTTGGCAAATCACTTATTTTTTAATTTTTTGAAAGATATGTATTTTATTAGTTTGATAGAGGTTTAAAAATTCTTAAAAATATTGCTAGTTTAAGATTTTAATATTGATTAAGAAATCTAAGAAACTCTACAAACTTTGATTAAACAAACTTCTATCTCTTTCTGCCTTAAATTTAGTTTTATTTATTTTATTAACGAATCTTCATTTAATTCTAGCATTTCTTTTCTTTCCTTCTTAATCTTGCTTTTAGTTAAGTTCAAAATTTTAAGCTAATGTTATAAATTTAAGATTGATTATAAAGCTTATATCTGATAAGCAGCTAAAATTATAAAAATATATAAGCTTTTCCTTAAAATTTCAAA
The DNA here is from genome assembly GCA_946699065.1 of Loxodes magnus. Classification (NCBI taxonomy): domain Eukaryota; phylum Ciliophora; class Karyorelictea; order Loxodida; family Loxodidae; genus Loxodes; species Loxodes magnus. The sequence goes on from CAMPDV010000013.1 coordinate 1,310,773, forward strand.
GATACTGATATTTAATTAACTTTACATATATGTTTAAAGTAATGAAGGCAAAAATATACAGTCAGCCATTAAGAAGGATTGCTAAATCACTCTATTTAATTAGAGTCTTATCTACCTCAATAGAAATTTGATGAAGTTAATTGCTATCAATACTTCTTAATTACCATTAACTTTAACCTTTAAATCTCTTTTGTACTTAACTTACTATTTAAATCTACCAACTTTTGAATTTTAATGGTAAATTGGTTTTTTCAAAATTAATTCAGCTTATAAGGTAAAAATAAAATAAAGTAGAGTTTGAAAAAAGTAAACCTAAATAACATAAAATAACAGCTAGATATTATTGTCTATTTTTGCCGTTCAATAATTTATATTTAGTCTTTAAGTAAGGTTAATATAAAGTATGAACAATGAAAATTAATGTTTATTAAATATTATAATTATGAAATCTAATACTAAACATCTTTTTGAATATTTTTCTTTATCTTCTACTTCATTATACTATATTTTCATTTTTACATTAAGTAATCTTCTTATCTTACTAAAATTACACTCTTTCAGTACCAATTTTAAATCCTAGTATGCTTATCAATGAGATATTTCCAAAGTTAGATCTTTTAACTTGAATATTTCTTGCTAAGTAAGTATCAACTTTATGAGTTAATACTAAGTAAACAATTTTAGTAGAAGTTAGGACATAAGAAGCTTAAAGTGTTTAAAAGCTAGTTTTTCCAAGCCATTTAATTAATATAAAGAGCATTCTTTCCAATTTTATAAAAATAAGAGAAAGGAATTGAAGTAATTGCTTAAGTAATTAATACTTATATACAATCCTTTATTTTAATCTTTCTGAATCTTCATTACTTATGTCTCGATGTAAATCTCAAGATAGAATACGAAATCTCTAGTTTAAAAACAAGAATAAGCTGATTAATGATAATAAGAGATAGAATAACTAAAATGCTTCTAAAGTTATATATTTGTAAGATTTATACTTTTAGTTTCTATAATTTAAGCTTGAAAGAAATTGCTTTTAGCTATGTAGAATAAGTTAATTTCCATTCATTTAATAGACTATTTAGGTCTATTAATAAAGTATTTCACAGGATTTAAATATCAATAAATGTAGATATATTAGAGTAGAGAAAATTTGAAAGATTACGTACAAAACAAGGGTGATTAAATAATGACGAGATCATAATGGAATTTATTTCGATCGTTAACTCTTTAATTGGGGAAACAATTCTTCAATAAAAGACTTCAAAAAAACTCGCTTAGTTTATAAATTAGAATACTAAGAATTATTAGAATTAATTTAAAGTATCTATGATGTTATTTCAATTATTAGCATGCAAGCCATTTAGCCGTTTGAGTTCCTTAAATTTAGATTTAAGTACCTAAAAATAACTTAAACATAGCTTCTTATAATGATTTTAAAATTTAATTATTCTAACAAAATCTAATAACTCCTTTAGCTTCTATGCTCTAGCTTCATAACCAAATGACTTTATAATTAAAGTAGCATCATTATATTAATGCAGTGATATTTTAGTTCTGAGCTAGCTTAATAATCTTAAAGTTATAATTAAAATAACATATTAATAAAATATCATAACTTGCATTAATAATATCTAACCCCAATTAGATATTTGTTATTTAAATACTTAATAGATTAAGTAATATTAGTTATTCTACATTCTATTTAAGATATTTCTACTTCTGCTTTTATCACTAAACTTCGCTAAATAGCTTTGTAAAATAAATGCTTAATTTAAAGAGATATAATTGAGAATTCCCTTCTTTAAGATACATTTATGCTTTAAATTATTTAAATGGTAGCAATTTATTTATTAGAGTTTTAATATTATTTATTTAAAAAATTCTAGTATTTGATGAAGTCTTTTCTACATACAATTTGTTTATGAATTTTTTATATTACTAGCAATATAAAACATTTGAGGTTTGATAAATGAGTCTAAGTAAGAAATTATAGAGCTTAAAGTCTTATATTTGAACAAAGATAAAATATTTCAGTTAAAAGATAAATAAAATCTTTATTATTTGAATTTTCTTCAAATAGCTCCTAAGCAGCCTAAACTTTAGAAGTTAACTCTATAAGCTTAATAAAAGTATTTTAAGTCAATTTTAATATTGTCTCTTCTATATAGAGCGACAGTAAAATTAAAAATAGCATTATCAATTAAGAAATTTAGATTAATTAAGACTAACATCCTTAAAATAAATAATCAAATAGGGTTGTTTCGAAAATTAGCTTGCTTTTTATCCAGATTTTTTACAGTTTCCAAGATATTTTATTTTCGCGTTTAAATATAATAAAGATGCTTAAATATGGTAACTACAACAAAATTAGGAAAGCTATAATGATTAGATTTTATAATATAAATATCTTTAGTATTAAAAAATATTTAAAAAAATGGAAAAAAACCAGGGAATTTAAACCTTGAATTCTAACCTTAAAGATCAATCTTAAGTCTCAGTTAACTAACAAGAACCAAGAATTCAAAAAAGATAAATCTACTCCTGTTAAGGATTGGGAAATACGGAATTTCCTAGCAAACTGAAAAAGCTTGAGAAACCCCACGAGCAAGACATTATTTAGCTTTATTCATTAATTGAGAAAATGAATACAGAAATATAGATCCTGAAGGCGGAAAACTTGAATCTTCGGCTTCTTTTGTAAGATAGAAAAAAGGAAGATCAAGATTTGGTAAGTAAAGTTTAGTTTTAAATTGAAGCCTTAACTTCCTAATTTGAACTATTAGAAAAAAATCTAAAAGCAAATCAATAGAAAATTAAAGAAGAAATTCGATTGCCAATCAAAAAAAACTAACTTCAATCAGAAAAGATGGAAATTGAAAAAATGTAAACAGAATAAAAATTTTAATTCAAACCCTTAATAAAACGTTGCTATTGTTGTCAAAAGGCTGGACATTTTTGGAGGTAATGTAAAGAACTATAAGATGTATTGGATTTGGAAAAGGATAAAACATTTAGAGCTACGAAGATTAAATCAAAGTTACACATAAATAGAGAATAATGATATAGAAAATGTTTGTATCATATTTTAAATAATATTGAAAGGCCAAAAAACCAGCATAAAAATCTATCATTAAGCAATGGAGTTAAAAATTTATAGAATCAGAGAGCAATACATAACTATTTTAAAAAAATGTTCTTGATATGCTTACGGATTGATATCTCTAGGGTTTTTTAAAATCTATAAAGATGACGAGGAAGATTTATTAAATTTTTGCATTGATAAGTCATTTTTGAGTGATTTATACTTATATTTATTCTTTTGCTAAATTTCATTTTAAATAACTTAGTTCTAAACTATATACTTCTTTCTGCAAAGCTCTTTTATAGAATGTAAATTCTATTACTTTATTAAAGAAATTTAATGTTTTTTCTTACTATTTTTTTATATTTTTTGCATATTTTATATTTGCTTTTTTATATAATTAAGTGCTTAATAATTATAAATTCTCAGCTCAAATTAAAACGACTTTGATAACAGTTTTCTTAACATATCTGAAAAATTTTATGGTTTTCGTATAGATGCTTTTCTGCTTAATTTTCAGGATTATAAAAATCTGCATAGTTTGGTACTGATATAATAGCCCTAAAATAGAAATTTAGCAAAAAGCAATAATTTTAGAAGTATTTAAGTTATTATCTTAATGATAAATATATTCATTTTCTAACTTAGCAGCAATATAGATTTTTAGAATTCTCACAGAATACAAACTTGCATATGAAAGCTAGGTTTAGATTAAAATAATAAGCTATTATAGAAACATTATTAACTTATCTATGTAGCAATATATTATAAATATATACTTTAAATGCCTAATTTATTACTCTCTCTTCATTATAGTGAATAAAGCTTCTTTTAAATATAGTTAAGAACTAATTTTAATAGATATAATAAGTATATTGTATAATATAGTGTATAATTATTATTTATTCCTAAGCAAAAGGAAACTAAACTATTATATAAGATTTAATTGATTATGTATTAATGCAAGCTATATATAGAATTATGCTTATGAAGGTTTGATATGACATATAATTTATTGGCTATTATACTTTTATTAAATGAATCTAACTAAAATCATTATGAGAAACCATTATTTAGAAGAGTAATGGGAATTACAGTCACTAAATTATAAATTCTATTTAATTTAAGGCTTTAGTTTCTTAAAAAAATAATTAAGAATAAATCTATCTTATAATAAATAAATTTCTATTTATATACTAAAACTTATATTATATCAATAGAATACTAAAATTATCCATCAATATAAGAACTTAAAAGAGGAAACAAATTTTGGACTTCAGGAAAAATGTTTAGAGACTCCAAAGAAGTAGGGGCCGGAAAACTAGCAGCAGTTTGAACAGACCAAAAAGCAACAGAAATCAGCTCATACTGCTATAACGCCAAACTCGGGGGAGAAACCGAGGATATAAGCAGTTATTCCTACACAAGGAGGTCTCAGATGTCAATTTTTCCGGCCAAAATAGCATGAAACAATTCATCAAATAGTAATAAACCTCCAGGAAAAGTCTAAGATGCTCAGCAAGGAAAATTCTAAGCTGACTGAATATGACATAACTCACATTTACTTTGCAATAAATCGTTATTTTGATTGTTCTAGTTCTGTCCATCATTTTGATGGAATTTTTACTAAATAAGAAATATTATTTTGACATTCCTCATGTACATACATAAATGATTCTTCAAAATTAAAAAGATATGGATTAAAATAAGGATTTATGCAGCTCCAAAAAGTAGTTTTAACAATATTTTAGAGAGGTTAGGATCAGGATAAGAGTTAAAAAGATCGTTTACCAAATTGAATCTCTCATCTCTGAAGAGAAGTTAAGAAAATAGGCTAAAATTATAATGCACTCAGAATTTTTTATTTTGCTACCAAGCAGTAAATAAGCTATGATTAATTGATTAGAATGGTGCTATCTCAAGAAAGGGATAAAAAAGTTAAAGAAAAACAATCAAAAACTAATAAAAATACTTGAAATAGAATTGAGACTCATGATCAAAGAAAGAGACCTTAACATTTCTGAAATTTCTAACAAGATCAGAACAGCTAATCATAAAATTAGTGATAGAAGCAGAAAAAATTGAGCGATAGGAGAGAAAAAATAGAAGAGAATAAACAAAAGTTTCAGTGTTAAATGGTACTAAGAGAAAAAGGAAATTACCCAATGATAATTGAAAGAGAAAAAACTTAAGATTTAAATATAAACAAGAAATAAAAAGAAGAGACAATATTAACTATTACTAAAAAGTGAAAGATAAAGATAAAGATAAATGTTATATTACAAAAATTTGGAAAAATATATAAGAAAAATGCCAAGCATTATCTAGACGAAAAACATCAAGGACCATATAAATTAGCAAGGAAAAAAGTTATAGAACTTTCAAACTTTTATATTTAGCCTCTAGAGTATTCTAGAGGTTGGTGGGAAAGTGGTAGAAATACCTCCAAGAACTTCAAATATTTAATTTTGTATTTTTAACTGATTCTAGTAAATTATTATGGAAACATTAATTTATTTTCTTGCTTATTAGCATGGTAGCAAATCCAACATTAGACATTATCTTTAGCTAAAGGGTGGTGCTTTGAACTTAAATTGAATTTAATGTAATCAATTGATCATTTTTAAATTTAAGCTTTTCTTAATTTCTAAATCTTTTAATGTAGTTTAACTACGCTTAGTATTTTCCATATTTTATAAGCAAAAGTATAGAAATATTTTTTAATTTAGATATATTAATTAAGATAAGCCTTTTGCATAAATAAGTAAATAATTCGAAAATAATATTAATGCTATATAATGTATATTAGTTATAATCAGTTTATTTCATTTACTCTGTTTTCTTTTTTTACTCTTATATATTATTATTGATTTACTTCTAAGATCCTAAACTAAATTGCTGAAGTTATCATTAGTTCGTTATTTTTTCAAGTCTTTCCTATTTGTTGTAATTCTTGGATTAAGTTTCTAAAGGAAAAACTTAGCATAGAAGTTAGTGATAACTTAATTTCTCTATTTTATTTGTTAGATTTATAAAGATCAATCTAAATTTAGTAACTAGGCTTTCAAGACTAAGATAGAATAGTTTAGCTATAAATGTGCTCTTTTTAGCAACTTGATTATTTATTTAAAAATAGACATCTTCATAATCATTTTTAATTATCATTAACTTTGGTATCAATCTGAGAGAATTAAAATAGTAATCCCTCTTAACCTGCTATTACAATATTATAAATCTTAATCTTCTATTTACTGCTTTTTGCTAAAATCCAACATTACCTCCTTTAAATTTCTTTTTAGCAAAGTTGGTGATATTGTGAGGTTTACTGCTTTGGTTTACTTAAAGTAGTTTTAACAAATAAAAGATAAGTGCTTATTTAAAAGAATAAAGAGTAGTTGGCTTTTAAATTCTTATATAACAAGAGATATAAAAGCCTCTTAAGCAGTTTAATATTAATGAAGAAAGAAAAAGATTATTCTGCTCTTTAAGATTCTTTAATAGATCAGAATGATAGCCATCTTTATAATAAGGCTTCATTCTTCTCTAAAATCTTCTTTACTTGACTACACCCTATGATTAAACAGGGTCTATAGAATCCTTTGCAAGAAAATGATCTGCCTCAGGCAAGAGAATAGGAACTAAAGTGAGCAAAAAAATGGAAAGAATAATATAAATATTTCCATAATTTGGATGAGAGGAGATCCAGTCAACCTGCCTTGAGAACTTTTATTAAGTGCTTTAAGGAGATGCTATGTTTTTATTATCTAGCATACTTACTAACGATTGTCATTTAAACTGGATATCCTTTCTTCATTCCTTTAGTGCAAAAATACCTAGATAGTGATTGGTAGTGATATTGAGGACTCTTAATAGTAACTACCATGCTGGTTTCCGGAATCATTAACAACTTCCTTACTACTTAAAGAGATTGAATTGCACAGCTTATTCAATATAAACTTAGAGTTGGGTTGAATTATTAGTTAATGAGTAAATGCTTAAAATCTAACTAAACAAGTGCTAAGAAAAATCATGGTGAACTAGTAAATCACTTATAGGTAGACAGTGCCTTTATGTATGGATATTTACTTTGAATACTTCAAGGATTGGCTATTCCTGTCTAGGTCATCATTGGATTTTTTGTCATATACTACTATTGTGGAAATGCAACCTTTGTAGCTCTTGGTGCTTTGATTTTGATTATTATAATAACTCTACTTTTAGGATGATATGCCACTAAAATCGAAAAAATGATACTAAAAACTAAAGACGAAAGAATAAAGCTAACAAATGAACTGCTGACTAATATAAAGATAATAAAGATGTATGGATGAACATAAGGCTTTGAGGAAAAAATCTAAGAGGTAAGGAAAAAAGAGGTGAAGCAATTTCTATTATGCAACGTTTTTTGGTCTATTTACATTTTTTTCCTATACTGCACTCCTCCTTTACTAATTGCTAGCATCTTCCTTACATAGGTTCTTTGAATGAACCAAGACTTAGATAGTACTTCAGCTTTTGTTATAATCTCTGTTGTTAACATGCTAAGAGTACCACTTTTTATGATGCCTATGATAGTTTCTTATTCTTTCATGGTTTATGTATGTGTTAAAAGATATGAAGGATATATTGGAAGTAACGAGATAGATGAGAAAAGGGATTAAAACGATAATAAATATGATGTTCAGATTTTAAACACATCTTTTTGTACCAGCAAAGATATCAAAACCAACTTCAAAAGGAGCAATTTATAATCAGTAAATGAACTCATATCTCACTATTAAACCAACGAAAGCACTTAATAAAGCAAAAATTAGTAATCAGTAACTTAAGAAGATAATAGCCAGCTAGAAAATCAGTCTGAAATGCAAGAAGAGTAGAAGAATAACAAAGAAAAGAATAAAAAGGAATAAGAAAATGAAAAGGAGCTAGAGAATAAAAAAGATGAAGGGGAGAAAAAGGAAAATTAGATAATTCTAAGAGATATTAATATTTAAATTGAGAGTGGATAGTTTGTAGCTATTGTAGGAAAAGTAGGAAGCGGAAAATCCTCATTACTCAATGCTATAATTGGCGAATTGTATGCTTTAGAAGAAAGAGGTTCAGAGGTTTCGATAAAGAGACCCATGGCATTTTGTGGAGGTCATGAATAATTTATTCAATCAGCTACAATAAGGGACAATATTCTTTTTGACAGACCTCTTGATGAGTAATGGTACTAAAAGGTTCTTTAAATTTGTGCTTTAGTTCCAGATTTGAAAGCCCTTCCTTCAGGAGATATGACATCGATAGGAGAAAAAGGAATAAATCTTAGTGGAGGATAAAAAGCAAGAATTTCCTTAGCTAGAGCTGTTTATAGTTAAATTCCAGTTTTACTTCTTGATGACCCAATAAGTTCTCTAGATGTTTTCTCAGCTTAGCAAGTACTTAACGAATGTCTTTTAGGAGAATTAAAAACCAAAACTAGAATTCTAGTAACACATCACTTAGATATTCTCCCATTTGTAGATCAAATTTTCGTGATGGATAAAGGAACAATTGTAGAGTATGGAACTTACTAAGAACTGAACTCTAACTAAAATTCCTTCTATAAGACATAACTAGCAATAAGTGAGGAAATGACTAGATTTTCTCAATAAGAAAGTGAGAAAAAGAATGAAGAAGTAATATTATAGGACAGCAAAAGTAATAAGCTAGAAGAGGATGAAGACAGATAGTATGGAAGAGTTAAGTTCATTGTATATAAACAATACTTTAAATTTGCAGGAGGAGTATTTATACTTATTTTTATTATTCTGATTTTGTCGATTTGGATATTTATGAAAAGTGGATCTGATATATGGTTGCAAAAATGAATGGATGATGAATTAGACGTAGGAACTAATACTGCTCTGTATATCTATATAGGCTCTACTATAGGAGGATGTTTGGTAATTTTGATAAGAACTGTCCTTTTGGCATTTGCTGCTTATAATGCATCAATAAAGATTCATGAGCAGTAACTAAGTAGAATAATTTAAGCCCCGATAAATTTGTTCTTTGATGTTACTCCTGTGGGGAGAATAATAAACCGTTTGTCATAAGATTAAAATAATATTGATGGAGATCTCGTTTTTAATTTTGGAGGAGCTATAAGTTAGCTTTCAATGTGTATAGGTTCATTGCTAATATGTTTATACAGCATACCTTGGGCTGCCATATCAGTACCTTTTATATTTTATATTATGCACAAAATCAAAGAAGTATATGTGTGTTGCTCGAGAGAGCTAAAAAGAATGGAGAGTATTGCTTAGAGTCCATTAGTAAGTTGTTTTAGTGAGACTACTAGTGGGGTGAAAACAATAAGGTCTTTTTAAGCTGAGAAGCAGATGAAGAATAAATTCTTCAATTTGATAAAAAAATAAATTTAAATAAACTTTCAGCTAAAAGCTCTTTTATAGTGAACTACTTTGTATCTTTCCTTTGTTTCTGTATTACTACTGAGTGTTTGCTTCTACATCCTGATTTCATTAAGGGGTCATTTCAGTTCTGGTTTAGTAGGACTCTTGATAGCATATTTACTTCCATTACCTGATTAACTACTAACCACTATATAGAATATTGCCGAAACTGAGAATAAAATGGTATCAGTTGAAAGATGCTATCATTATACTCAAATAGCTGGAGAAAAGCAGGCAGAAGAATAGCTAAATACAAAGTAATGGCCTTCTTAGGGAAAAATTGAATTCAGAGACATTTAGATGAAATACAGACCAGAAACTCCATTAGTATTGAAATCAATCAGCTTATTAATAGAGCCAAGAGAAAAAATAGGAATTATAGGTAGAACTGGCTCAGGAAAATCAAGCATATGTGTTTGTCTTTTTAGAATTGTAGAGCTTGAAGCAGGAGCTATTCTAATAGATGATGTTGATATCTCAAAAATTGACCTACATATATTAAGGTCTCGTTTGAGTTACATTCCCTAAGATCCAGTAATTTTTAGTGGAACATTAAGATAAAACATAGACCCTTTTAGAGAATACTAAGACTAGGAAATTATTGAAGTTTTAGAATGAACTCAGTTAAGAACTAAATTCCCAGAAGAGGACATTCTTAATAAGGAAATTAAGGAGTTTGGCTCAAACCTTAGTGTAGGAGAAAGATAACTGATTTGTATTGGAAGAACTATTTTAAGGAAATCAAAGATCCTAGTTATGGATGAAGCAACTGCAGCTATAGATTTCAAAACAGATCAAATCATACAGGAAATAGTAAAAACTAAGTTTAATGACAGAACAGTTCTTACTATCGCTCATCGAATTGACACTATTCAAGATTATGACAGAATCATGGTGATGGAAAAAGGAACTTTGCTATACTTCGACACTCCTTCAGAAATAGCTAAGAAGCCTGATTCATTAATGAGAGCCAATAAGTGAAATAAAACTAAATAAACATTTAAAACTAATAATAGTAAAATGGTTTATCATACATTATTCAAAAATAGGATATTCATATTATTATATTATACGTAAGCTTTGACTATTCTAATTATCTTATTTAAACATATTTATTAACTAAGCATTCTAAGTTAAATTATTAGAGTATAATATTTCATTTATTGTAATTCTTATTGAAGAGTTTAGTTTTCGCAGCCTTATTCTACATCAAATAATTAACGCATTCCACTTGCTTGTTATGACTCGCTACATCTAAGGGTGTAAGGCCTTCATCGTTCTTAATGTTTGCATCTACTCCTTTTTTTATAAGTGACTTGATTAAATGTAATTTGCCAAGATGTGCTGCATAATGTAGAGCAGTATCTCCAAATTAGTTGATAGGCTTATTGAAACTGTCCTGCTTTTGAAGTAACTTGATAGCACTATCATCTTTGCCTAGTTAAATAGCATATACAATTGACTAAATCTTCTTACTTTTTGAGTTTCCCATTATTATGTAAGATCTAACTAATATTTACTAAATCCCTTTTTAAATAAAAAGATTCCTCTCTTTGCTTAATCCAAATAATATAGTACGCATCTATAGTTTAGTTTGGCAGGCGATTATAAAGTAGACTATTTACAATGATATTAAGAAAAGGAATTATGCTCAAGGAGTAAAATACTGAACTTTATTATAGGCAAATATATAGGATAAAGAGAAAATTAAGTAAATCTATATAATTAAGCTAGTCTAGTTAAATAAAGAAAGAAGGAATATTTTAATTATATTAAATGATTAATAGATTATTACTGCTAATTAATATCTCTTTCTTATTAGTTTAGCAACTAAATAATTAAGAACAAATCATAATAGAAAAATTATAAACCGCTTAATAATTTAAAAAGGCTTTTATTATCTCTCTTATAATTAATAGTTAATGCTTTTAAATTTTTTGTCACTTCTATTAAAGTAAACGATTTCATTAATTAAAGTAATTTCTATATGATTAGGCTAAAATATTTAGTAAAGTAAGAGAACTACCAATAAAAACTATTTAAATGCTTTAAAGTTTATTATGCAGTTAGGTTTGTTCTTGTCAGAATGACAGTAAACAATACGAAAATAGAAGTTAGATTTGAGAAGGAAAATAAGTAAGTATTAAAAATATTAATAAGCAAAACAAATCATTATTATATATTATCATTTATCTACTATGAATTATCAAAATTACCTACCTCTCCTGAAAAAGATTCCTCATCAACTTGAAATTAGGAATCTTTCTAATTTGGTACTTAAATACTTTAATTTTAGATAACATTGCTTTCATCCTAATCACTTGTACGACTTCTTTGTATTTAAGATGAGTTTGGTCTAGGACTACCGAAGTTATGTGGTCTTTTAGGTCTTGGGGAGTAATCTTGAGTGAAAACCTTGAGTTTTCCTATCATTGTATAAGCAGGAATTTCTCTATCAAGACCTTAATTGAATTCATTTGTTTTCGATTCTTCATTTCTATAATTAACGATTCCTCTATTAGGATAAATTCTTTCCTATCTCTATAATACTTGTATATGAGTAGATTAGTTCTACTCATTAACGTAACTAACAGATAAATTGTTGTTGCTATGATTGTTTTGCATCTATTGGTTTTGGATTATTTTTGAGGCATCTAATTCAATGGTACTTCCATCGGGATTTTACTTATCTAAAATAGTTCACTTTTCCATTTTATACTGAAAGCAGCCTTTTTTAATCGTATTTATTATGAGACATATTATTACGATAGAACTTAGTAGACAAGCTATTATCAAAGCAATAACATAACCCTTTTCACTTCTATCCTTTGAATCCTTTAAATATTGACCTATTAAAAGTACTATTATCAAAAATAACATTCCAAGTATTATCAAAAGCAAGGGAATGAACACACACTGATTTATTCCTTCTTTACAAGCATATTTAATCTTACATTTTTTAACTATTTTAAACTCCATTTAGAATACAGTATGACATAACTCACATTTACTTTGCAATAAATCGTTATTTTGATTGTTCTAGTTCTGTCCATCGTTTTGTTGGGATTATTACTAAGTAAGAAGTCATGTTTTGAGGCATTCCTCATGTACATATTTTACAGATCCTGTACATTAGCACGGAGCAATTAGTTTGTTTTCTTGCTCATTAGTATCATAACATATCCTACATAAAGCATTATCTTTAGAAGCAAGTTCCTCTATTTTAATTATTTATTGAACTTCCTATAGTGGAATTGATAAATTTTATTGACCTTATACCTAAGAAATATCAAGGTTCTGCATTTATTACCCAAACTAATGCTCGATATTGTCTACTTGTTTAGAACTTTCCATTTTAGGAGTCTGACCCATAATTTATCCTTAATCTCCTGTATTATCAAATTGAAACTCTTCTATCTAGTTTCTTCCCATTCTTGCAGAGCTATTAATCTCTTCTATACTAATAGGAACATAACGATGACATGGCTTTTAAGCTTAATTTTCTTCATAACTGTTTTCAAAGATCTGAGGCTTCTTCTAGTTCATTAAAAAAGTTTAGTTCGATCAAATATAAAAAGTTGTTTTAAATAGGAAGTAATTAAAAGGAGAATTTTACAAATTAAACAAAATTAGATTAATATAACTGTTAATTCACCTATTTCCCAGCAAACTATCTGTTAAATAAACTTACTCAATAGTTCATTTTGGTCTCCTTTTCATCTATTATATCCTGTAAGATTATTATGTACTCTTCGAGTTCAATCTTCTTATGCAGAAGATAATCTTCGTTTGTTTCTGGCTTTTCTTTCTCTACAGATCCGGCTACTTGTCTTTGCACGCCATCGTCTAAAGTTAGCTGATCTTGATTCCTGCCGTAAATCTCATCATCGTCATAGTTAATTAATTACTCTTCAGTTGATACCTCAACGCTGAAAGAAGAAGGGCATTGATCTATTTTCTTATATTTAACTACACAAAGCTCAGCTCTTTCTACATCCATGCAGATTTCAGCATCTGCACACCAGACACACTTGCTCTTAATAAGGCAATTAGTACAATCAGTGTAGTCTAAGCATTATATTCCAAATTAAGAATTCCATTAAATTAATTCAGCATTAACATCTTCAAGCTATTATTACTTATCCTAAAGCAATGCTTTAAGAATAATAACTGTATCAGCATTAGTTTCGGATTAAATCTCATCTAGCTAATCTTCAATCTATTTAATTATTTCGAGCTAATATGAACTGTATTTGCTAAATGTTTCGTTCAGCGTATCTTAAATTCTCTCATATAGTGCATCTAGATCTTCTACTTTAATACTATCATTGTCTACTTACTATATTATAATTTATTGGCATTAACTAGTTTCGCTTTGCTAATCAGTGACTGTGCTACCTTAAAGACTTTAGTCTGCCACTGTATTATCTACTGTTTGACCAGCTGCAACATTTAAGTTTATCGAGTTATCTAGTTGAGTTGCTTCTGCTACAGCATCAGGTGTTTATTCTACACTCAAGGGAATATCTGAGGATAATGTTTAGTTAGCTTATTCGGGTTGTTAGGCAAGTGTATCAGCACTTTATTCAGTAATCTGAGAGGGATCCTGAATAGTGGTTTCTTAAGGTTATGTTTCATTAGTTGCTATAATTTCTTATTCTGTTGTTTAAGAAACTTCTTAGCTTAGTTAATTTGCATCTTAAACTGGTTCAGTTGCTTAAGAATTTTCTTGAGCTTAGGGCTATTCTGTGGTCTAAACAACTTCTTCGGCAGGAGCTTCAGCAACTTACTCAACAGCCTAAGTCTCTTAAGGAGTTTAAGTATTTTCTTCAGGCGCAACATCAGTAACTGATTCAGAGCTCTATGCAGCATCAAGACTCTCGACTTAGGCTTATTGATCAGAATTAGCAGCTTCTTATTAAATAAGCTTAATTGTATCTTCATACCTCTAAAGAAAATGTAGAGTCTACTACTTTTAAGTTCAAATCGCAAAACCTCCTTCAAGAAGAGCGAGCATAAGGAAAGCAAGGATATGAGCAGCTTTCATTTCTTTATTATTGATCACTCTGAGTCTAGCTTTAGTTTTGATCTGTTATCTTATTCGTTAATATCCAGTTTATGCTAATGAATATTATACCTGATATTTTAACTAAAGGATTACTAAATAACACTCCTATAATATAAATTCCCCTTAAACTATTAAAATATTAAAACTAGCAATTTAAATTTAATGCTTATGTTAATTAATCTCTAGCTTTAAGTAAGAAAGTAAATTAACTAAGATAATTAAGAGATAGTAAATATGATTAATGTTATTTTAAGTTAAATACTATTTCAATAACTACATATATATAAACTTATTAGAGTGGTTTTTTATCAGATTAGGAAAAAGAAAAACGGATATTATTATAAGTTGAAGAATAAAACGGAAAAAAATCCTAGTGAATATCTTATTTACTAACTGAATTATCTTACTATTAAACCATAAAGGTATACTTATCTAATCTGCTATGTTTAAATTATATCTTTTCTTAGTCTAAAAATTAGTTGATATGATAATATATCTTCCCTTCCATTTCCATGAATATTATAAAAGAAAATAATATTAATGATTTTCGTTTGCGATATGGCTATTGAATTTTTATAAAGTTTCTATGTTCTTTATAATAGATAGGAATTAAAGATTTCCTACTTATTAGGAATCAATGTATATATTTTATTCTAGCTTTAAACTTTTATTTCTATAAATTTACCTAACTAAATGTTTCTTATATATTATCTTAATCAATTTACCATTTAATTTTTACATTTAAGTTTAGTAAAAAATTCGGTTTAATAGCTTTTAAACCTTTCAAGATCCTACTAATTTTAAGAAGCCTCTATTATATACTTTGCAAATTCGATTTTTATCCAGTTTCTCTATTGGTTTTCCTATTTATATTAGTGGTATAAATGTTTCCCATTTTTGAGTAAAGTTATAGGACTAAAGTATGATAATAATAATAAAGAAGTGTCTTTAAGAAGGGAGGTTTGAGGTGTATTTATTAAGTATATAGTAGATATATACATTAGTATGGATAGCATTTGAAGAATATTAATACTTTAACTTAAGGATTTATATCATATTGTCTATTTTCATTTCTTTCCCTCTTTTATTTTCTCATGCTTAAAATTACTGTCAAAATAAGGATTTTTTTTACATATTTTGGCATATAAATTATCAAACCACAAAACCATTTAGCCACATAATTACCTAAATTCTTCTTGCTCGAATAAATATAACAAGGAGTAGGGTGGAAATAGTTTATCACTAATCTAATCATTGTTCCTCTAGAATATAATTAAACATTACTATGCTAAATTATCCATCCTAATTCATAAGGATTTCCTAAGTATCTATAGCCTGTTACTTCTAATCTTTCTTCTGTACATTCAGTGATAAAATCAAGACAATCTATTATAGAACAGAAGCTATCACCTTGAAATTGTTAATTAGGACTTAAGGTCCATCATAGAACCTTTCATCGAAGTTTTTCAAGTAGATTGGATTTAATAAGATCTATTAAATCAAATGTTTACTAATTATATAGAAAGCTATCATCATTAGCTACCTTTTCTTTGTCATTTTTCTAAATAGATTCTTACTTTAAATATCCAAATTCATCTATCTTTAATCGAGATAGCTCAAAGTTAGTAAGGTAGCCTTTAGGCAATGAATTTTCTTCCGCTGTGTATTTACTTAGAAAATCAAGAAATCTGCCAGGAATTGAATTAATTCCTTCAAAAAAGCTTTTAATAAACTCATATACCAACTAAATGATTGTCCTAATCTATTTTGAGGTTAGTCTATTGTTCTTAGGACATAAGTTTGTTCCAGTTAATTCACATAGCATCAGAATAGGATCTTATAGTATCTTTACAAGTCAACAATTAACAATTAAATTGTTTTCTGATATAAGTTTTTACATTCTTCTCCTTAAATATTTCGCATTTCTTCTCAAACTAGCTTTCTTTTTTACCATTGTTAAGAAAAAAATAGCATAAAGCAATGCTTTTATCTTCTACTTTGCATTAAAAGGTCGTCTGTATTATATTACCTTTTTTTCAGGTTTATAAGGAGCTATACATGCTCATCAAGGAATCTAATCTTAGTATTATATCCCACTAAGAAGCTCAAGGTTTAATTACTATTATCTTTACAGTTTATAAAGCGATTATTATCAGTCAATGTTATTAGGACTTTTGACACTAGGCAAAACCATGCTATTGAAGCTTTATATATTGTTTAGTTAATGCAGATCACTCCAGTTTTAATTGATCATATTATTTGATTTATCATCCAGTTTCTTCAGCTTCTTGTCAATGTTTTAGCCTTCAATTTGAATTTTCTGAAGCTTAAAATTTAGTTTATCGTATTACTTATCATTTTAGTGTTGATTATATAGTTTATGAGCGAAGTGAGGTGTGTAATAGTAATCATATTGCATCTAGTCAATAATATCGTGAAGTCTTTAAGTTCTAGGTGTTTTTTGGTACTGTGATTAAGGTTAGATTGGCTGCTTAGCAATATTATTAGAGTTTGAAGTTCCTTAAAAGCCTCTTAAACCTTAAAATTAAGCTTATTACTATTTGAACATTATGAATTTAGTTAAGAATTCAATTTAGTGTATGCTAATCAAGGTTAATAATAAGTTTAGCTAATACTTAGATTTAAAGTCTATTAGAAGTTTAAAACAAGCAATTACTCAATTTTAGGAAAGCAATGATAGAGTTCTTTAATGAAAGGTATTGGAATAAATGAGATTAAACTAAAATGGCTTGGTAAAGTAAAAGGATTAGAATACTATTGAATATAAAAGATCTGTACATGGCAAGCAAGATAATAGCTCATTTCCCTTGTTTTTATCTATATATTATATGATAAAATGACGCCTTAGAAATAACAGGCCTCTCTAACAAAACCTAATAACTTTTAGTAAGATGTAGAAAATGATATTTTCCTCCTTAGTTAGAGAATAAAGAATTAAAAAAGTTATTGGTGACTTTTAATAGCGAATCTAAGATTTAATAAACTATATAGAAGTTTTAAAATCTGAAAAGTCAATACTACAATAGGAAATAGCTTTGAAGCCATCATGTAGAAATTAAGGAAGAATTTTGAAGACAGAATTGATTGTAAGTGAAATTTATTATACTAAGAATGGTAAACCAGAGCAAACCTAAATACTAAGCGAACCAATGCAAATAAAGCAGTAACCTCCAACATAGGAGATTCTCCACCGAAGAAAAATGATATACTAATATTACAAGTGGCCAGAGCATAAGTACGAGTTTGGTAACAATTTCGATAAAAGTGAAAGAAAATATCAGAAAAATAGCAATATTATAATTTGAAATTTACTGAACAAGAGAAGATTTACTTTACATAAATAAAATGCTCCAGTAAAGAAAGAAACTATCTGTATCTAAAAAGCAATTAATGAGTTAAATAGAAAATGATTGAGATTTTACCTATAAGAATAAATAAAGAAAATTAATCCTAAAATAATCAAAACTCATGATAATGAAGATCCATACAAATTTTGAAGTGCATTCTTTTTTAAGCACTAAACTATTTAATCGTTATGCTTCTATTAATGTTGATAACACGTTAGATAATAATTATTATTATATTTGATAAAATTCTTTTAAGAATATACTTCAAAGTTATTTAAATTCTATTATATTATAATATCAACTACTCTTACTTCTCACATTCTCAAAATACATCGACTTTAGAATAATATAATAAAAGTAAACTTGCCTATTTTATTGTTGGTTAGCTTAAAGAGCTAAGTTTATAGCAAAGACTCTAAGCCTTTATATCCCTTTGTCTTCATTTAATTTAGTATATAAATGTATTTGTATTGTTATTATAATTTTAATTATTGGTCAAATTGAGATAATTATATCCATCATTTAGCATAAATCCTTGAAATTATTTTTAGTTTATATTCTACTTGAGCAAAAAAATCAGTTTTAATATCTTTCTTAGCTTAATTAAGAGGATATTATCTTAATTGAGTTAATCATTTATATTCTTACTAACCATTATCATAGATAGTATAAAACCCTTACTAGACATTAGATACTCATCTCAGGCATCTTAACTTTATATTTTAATTTTATAGGCTCATCATTTTCTAGAAGATTGATTTAATATTAATTAATATTTAATAGAAAGAAAAATAAGATCATAGTTTGTGAATCTGTTTCAATGAAAATTATTACTTATAGACTAAGGAAGAAGGATTAATCATTTATCTTTTTTAATGACTTCTAGATTGCATTAGTTGTATTTAGTACATAAGTCAAAAATATATTTTGGGATTAATAATGTATAAGCATATGGTATCTTAATAAGTTCGGATATATTTTAATTATTAATTAGATTAGATAAATATAGAGTATATATTATAAGAGCAAATAATAATCAAATATAGTTTTAATCTAATTTCTACTCTTCATTTATATCTTCTTTGATTCTACTTTCCTAATTTAATAGCCAAAAATTGGATTTTTAGGTTTTTAGTTTTCTGAAGCTTTGCTTAATTTTTGATTGCTTCTTTTTCTCTTTCTAGATAATCTATTTCATACCCTTGTTCTACTCTTGGTACTATAAGAAGCTACTCTTTTTTTTAATAATTTTTTCATCTGATATCATTTAATCAAACTTAGTGTTTAAATGATTTTTTTTTGGTCTTTAAATATGGTAATAAATACGAAGGCTTTGCTTGTTTAAGTTAATATTTTCTTTTACTGTTTGCTGAGGAAATCACTTTCTTAATTGCTACACGTTTTATAAGAAAACTCCTAATCAAAATTGCTCGCTTTTTATCTTTTTTTATATTCCTCTATTTTACTTGAAATCTATTAGTTCCCTGAATTTAGATGAATTATAAATAAACTAAGTCTTCAAAAACTCTTTTTGCTTATGCTTGATTGCTTTAATTCTTTTAATATGAAGATTAGAATTTAAGAGAATAGCTAAGTTATGGTTGTAAACAGAGTTCATTACTATATTCTGAATCTAGTCTATGCTTTTACCGTTATTCTGATAAGTTTTGAATAGAATTTAGTAGAGGTTCTCAAATAAGTATAGCTAATTCTTCAACTAGTTGCAAAAATCACAGCATATCTTTAAGTCTAAAATTTCTTAGTCTATTTTGTAAATATTTTGCTTGATGGTACCCAAACTTTTTCTAAAATTCCTCTAAGCGCTTCAGTATTTTCTTTTGAGCTGCTTTTATTACCAAGGTTTATCTCTAATCCAATAACTAAAAAACATAGCTGATTTTTTCTACTTAATACCTTAATAAAAGGCCTAGATAAGAAAAGCAGCGTCATTTTCAGTAGCTTTGATCTACTTTTGAAAGATTTCTTGGCTAATAAAGCTTTAAGAATAAGTTGAGAAGCTATAGAATACCTTTTAGACTAAGGTAATAAGAGTACCTATAGAGCACTAAGATACAATTATGATAATTGTGATTAAAATCCTGCTGAAAATTACTGCCACATATAGATCTCCATATCCAACTGTAGCCATAGAAACTATTAAATTTCACAACACATTAGCTTCATAGTCGTAAGAAGAATCGTAATTTCTGTATAATTTATTACCTTTCAGTCACTCTTATACAAGGAAAAAATACTGAAATAACCACACTAAGGAAGATGATATTAAAGAATTAAGGATATGATGCCATCATGTATTTTAAGTGAAACTTAAAATTATATTAGCAAACATTATATTCACACAGTCGAAAGGCTCTATAATCATAGCTTAGTGGAATTAGTAGCAGCCTCAATACTAAAAAGGATTTAATCATAATTAAGCATGAAAGAATTTCATTATAAGAAATCTTATGCTTTTGCCATGCCTCATCTACAGTAAATAGATAATACATATTAGGAATTGGAGGTTTCACTATTGCACATATAACTAATTCAATACATAATGGGATAAAAAGTTATTTGCATTGAGAAATTGCTGTATGATGATGTACTATTTAGATGTATTTGTAAAACCAAAGGTAAAGGACATATCTCTTAAATATGAAAAATATTAGTAAGACACTAAAAAATATAATTAATCATTGAAGTATGAAATTTACTGTTTAAAAGTCGTACTTATTTTTGTAAAGATATTCATTCTGTATAAAGACTTACATCAGTAAAGGAAAGGGTTATTATAATTATTGCTAAAATTGCATTTATTAAATCATATTTTATTAGGTTTCTCCTTAATGTTTTCATAATTTAAGGATTAGGGTTGTAGTTCAAATATATTTGTTTGAAAATATTTTCTTTTTATTATTAATATGATAAAGAAGTTAAATTTTGATTCTATTCAAGCTATACTCTTAAAAAAACTTCTTCCTTTATTAAATCTTTTTCTTTAAGTTTTATTTATTGTGGAATTCCTGAAATCTAATTACTATCCTTATTTTATTTTTCGATGCTGTCTCTTATATCATTTGGAAGTATTTTAGTGTTTTTCTTTTGCTTTTTTTACTAACTTCTTAGCAAGTCATCTTAATAGTCATCATTTTAAAATATCAAGTTAGAATGCTAATTTAATTATTGTTCTGCTTCATTTTATTGCTTTGATGCTCTTAAATTATCAATAGAAATCTATTATTTTTCAAATATTTACTTTATATTTATTTTACTGTTAAAATTTTTGAACATACTTCTTCTTTACTTCATCATACTATATGCAGATGATAAGAAATTTAATTTATTTTCTTATTACTCAGTTTATTATAAATCTACTTTTTTAATCCTTTCCTCCTGCTGTTTTGTTTCATTTTTAATTGGAAATTTTTATATCTAAGTGATATTTTATTATTATAAATCTTTTTTATTAGTCGAAGATTAATCAACATCCTCAGTGCTATCTTAAGTAGTAAATGCTTGCTTAGAATTTTTTTTCTTATTCTAACTAGCATTAGTTATCTATTTATTATTATTTTCCATTTAAATCTCCTCATCTAGATTTCAATTAAAATTTAATACTTTAGGATAAATAATAGAGCTACTTTTCTTGCTACTAAGCTAGCTATCTTAACTAAGTCTATCATTATTTTAATCAGATGAATTTCATATATAGTTTTGCTATAGTTAAATTACGTTGCAAGAGCTATAAAAATTCTATTAATAAGCATTTGAGTAATCTTTAGATCCCTTTTTCTCTTAATCAATCTTAACTTTATTATTATATTTGCGGTTCTTTTCTAGACGAACTTAATAGTCGTTTTATTCATCTTCGAAAGCTTTTTCGAAGTCGTTAAGAGTATCCAACGTTTTATGTAAGGTCTATAAAGGAAACTGAATAGAATATCTTAGTTTTTATTTCTTTTTTTCTTGAAACTATTTCTTTTTATTTAGTTCCTATTGCATCCTTCTTTCTTTCCTCAATTATATTAATTCATTTTTACTATACTCTTCCATTTTATTATGTTCAATTATTTATTATGAAGTAAAGAGTCTTTAAAACATTTATTAAGAGTTTACTATTTAATATAAGTTTCACTGTTAAGAAATGCAATATATTAATTAAAATTTTAAGATTAATACTCTAGTTTTGAAAAGCATTTATTATTATGATTTTAAGAAAAATATTAAATAAATCTAGTAGCTGAAGTTTTCATCTCCTAGCATATACTTCTTATTTATTTGAAGGCTTGTACATTTAAACTCTTACAAGCTAAGAATAGTCAAGATAATTACTTATATAGAATCATTTTTTATAAGAGAGCTTGAGAAAATATCAAATAATTATAGCAAGATTATCTAAAATAAGATTTTTTTATTTAATTTTAGATTAAGTTTGATTAATAATTTTTTCTTTAAATTCAAGTGAAACTTTTCCTTTCTTATTATCAAATAAATTTTAAAGGTTGAAAATCTCAATTTTCCAAACTCTTTTATATGTGATTAACGCGATTTAGACTAATAAGATGGAATAAACTTAGTTTTGCTCATAAATGAGTATCTATTAATTTTTACTATCGTTTCTTCGCAACATGATTAACTTTTTTTCTACTTTGCTTTTTTGGTTTTATTTATAAAAAAACAAAAGTTCTCTTTACTATCTGCTTCCACACTTCTTTCTTTACTTATTCTACTTATAATAGATATTCCTTATTTTCCTCTTTTATTCTTCTCACTACTTCTCTTCACGTAATTTAACAACTTTAATTATCTTATGATGAGCATTGACTTATTAGATATCAATTATAATCTAATAAATCGTCTATTTGATCTATACACTCTTCAATTTTCTCATCACTTTTATACTTTTTGTATTCATTTCTCTATTTCTTTACTATATAGCATGACATTAGTAACTAACTCACTTTCAAAACACTTAAGTTTTGATTATATTTAGCCGACTTTTGCTGATTTTCTATTAAGTATATTCTGGATAAAAAACTAGTAAAATAAAGTTATTTTTCACATAAGCTAAATTTAACTTTAAATTATTGATTAAGCATAAAATGTCTTCTATATTTCTATATTTTTAATAGTAAGAACTTTCATTTAGAAATTAGCTAATTTTTAGTTGTTAAGAAAATATAAAACTTCAAGTTAACAAATAATCAGGGACATTCGCATACACCTAAAATTTAATGGTAGTTACTTAATTTAAGATAAGTAAAAGATACTCTTACACTAATTAGATATTTTCTTTATTCATTGATCAATTAAAATATAGCATTATTATTAAAGCTTTAGTAAGTTTTAGAAAGATATCTATAATCTGGTTATTAATTAGTTGCTACATCTATTAGAAATATATTTATTTAACTATATCCAGTAACAAACCAGCCTTTACTATTTTAATTACCTACTTTTTGTTTACTAGTCAATCTTTCAATTCCTTACCTTTCCATTTTTTGGTAATATTTGAATACCTTCAGACTCTAGCAAATTTTTTTATAAATATAGAATAGCATCACTGAATACTTTCTTAATTGAGCTTCTAATAGCAAATACTTATAATATAAAAGTATATAAAAACATAAGTTTGAGTATCTTTAACGATACTTTTTTTATCATCCTAACTATATTGATGCTGTACTTTATTGAGCATGCTGACTTATTCTTTTATAAATATTTAACTTGTAGATACATATAAAAGACTTTCTAAATGTAATCAATACATTCTATTAGCTAAATCTCCTAACAGTTTCCTAAATCTAAAGAGTTGATATTAGTGTGTAGATAGAGATAAGAGAGTAGTTAGTTTGGACTAATAAATAGTAAAGAAATAAAAGCTTTAGAACTAAATGGAGGAAATATAACTATTCTAGGAAAGTCTTTTATGTTCAGAAGAATTAGCTGACTTTACTATACAAGCTATTATAGAGAAAGGAGGAGCTCTTTTGTACAACCACTATATTGAATCAAAAGTCACTCCTTATACACTTGATAAATTTACTGCTTTCATTCTAGGAGCATGTGAAATGGAGACTCCTAGAATTGACTTTAGTGATGAAAATTATTGAGGAGAAAGTGTAGAACCTAAGAATTGCGAAATTGATACATGAGCTAGAAGCACTTTAAGTATAAAATAGAAAATAAAGCATGTTGCAAAGATTATGCCATAATAAGAAAAAGAACCTTCTATCTAGAGTAAGCAGAGTAAAGCTTCTAAGACATCTACCTTTAGGAAAACTGGAATGAGTAAAGCCAAAAAAGCAAGCGAAAAAACTGGATAAATGGAAGCTTTGGAAGAAATCGAAATAGAACTTCCTGATACTGCCTAGAGTGGGTAAGAAACAGAAGAAGAACCTCTAAGATAAAGATTAGAAAAGGAGATGAAAAAAATAAAAGATGATGAACAAAAAATAAAAAATAGACAAAAGGAGGAAGAAGAAAGGAAAATGAAATTACAAAAAATATAATAAGAGTTAAAGCAAAAGGATTATACTTTTGACCATAATGGAACTATCATTTATTCTCAAAAGTTGAATGTTGATAAGTTGGTTCCTGATAAATATTAAATGAAATATGTCTTTTCGGATGGATTTAATTAAGAATCTACACTTGGCACTCTTAGTCGCCTGGGTAGGGATTTTTCTAAATCTAAGACAAAAATTTTACCACCAATTGAATAACAAAGATCGCAGAAGTAAAGTTCAAGTGTTAAACCCTCATAAGAAAAATTAGCAAAGAAGACGCCAAAGTAAGAAAAAGATTTCGTTTAAAAAGTGACGAAATCATAAAGCTCAACCTTTACAAAAGAAGATATAAATATCCAAATATTTGATAACATAAAATTGGCATCAGGAGTTAATTTAAAAGAAAGCAACAAATCGAAAAAGGGAGTTGAACCTCCTAAATCTAATCGAATAACTCTAACTGAGTATAAAAAGCTAGTTGAATAAAATCTTTCTGTCCCTGAAAATAAATAGTTAATTTCAGCTATTAACGATACTACATCCTTTGAAAAAGAGAAAGGAACTAGGAAGTTTGCTTCAGCAAGAAACCTCTGATTATGTAATAGACTTTTTTTCTTAATATCTCTTTCAACTAGAATTTCTCCTATTTTCATTAAAGCGATTATTTTTATTACCGTTACATATTTAATGAATATCATAAAACTATAGCAGCAGTAAGATCACCTTGATTAATTATTTCGCCCTTTAATTATTATTCTCCTTCTTATTTTACTAACTTAGAAACTTCTTCTCAATTATCACAAGATTCCTGATATCCCTATTTTTCTTAGTCTTCAGAACTCAAAACCTTATAATCACTATAGACTTGATATAAGCAGAATCTTTCCTTTAATATTTCACTTAAGTATAAACTATAATTTTCTAAATTTGCAGTAGAAGATTAGTATAGGTATTTTATGCTAATTTCTAGATAAGAAAAATTAAACAATAAATGAAGTCAAAACAAGATCTAACTGATGAGTAAGTAGATTCTTATTCTATAACCAAAGTAGTCTTTAGCTAGAACTTAGATGGAGATTTTAATTGGTTTGCTAATAAGATAAAGCATCCTACTAATATTTAGCAAGCAAATAAAAAGGAAATTGATAAGAAATAGTTTAGCTTTGAAGATATAAGTTCACAGGTTACCACTACCTTTAAAGTATCTGGATCTCCAACCGAAAGCATTTCTAATAATTTATATCCAAGGAAGATTTAAAGTTTCCAAGTTGCTAATTCAAAAATCTAAAAATTTAAGAAAATTAAGAAATTAAAAACTTAGAAAGAAAAGAATTAAACCAATCTTATCAGAGAAAGCCAGGCAGAAGAACTATCATCTGAAAATAAGGATAAGATAGTTGTACTTCAGCCTTGATAACTAGCTCCATATAAAAGAAATGGTAGATAAGTGGTTCTTCACACTAATAAAGGATATTCTACCACTCCTTCTTGTGGGAATATAGATGAATACTTAAAAAGCATTAAAGGATAGAACTGCAAAATTATTTAAAAATCCCTGTTTAATGTAGATTTTAAGAGAAAATAGGTGAATCTAGTACGAAGGCACTCAAAACCTAATACAGAATACATATTTTAGCATGAAAAATAATACGATATAGATCCTGAATATTGAAATGATCCTTTTAACTAAAAATGAGATTTGCAAATACTTAATAGTGAAGAAAGAGTATCTCCTATTATAATCAAAGTAATAAAAACTATTAGAATTAGAGAAAAAGGTATCTACAATAGTTTATAATGTAGTAAAAGAATTGATACTTAAAAGCCAGAATAAAAACTGCTACTCTAGAAGTTAATATAATGCTTTCCTTCATCAAAGCAGAATAAGTAAATAAAAAGATTTTCTTCTATTGATTTAAATAGGAAAAGTGCTTAATTGAATAACTCTGTATGCTCTCGATTAAAATGTTATTCTTCGCAAAATATTCCTAAATAAAATGTACATAAATAAGATTTATAAGATAAGGGAGATCATCCTTAAAATTAAGCTATAGATGATAGCCTATTAGGAAAGCATCATATTCAAAATTAGCAAAATTTGAAGAAAATAGTAAAACAGAGATGCTAAAGTGTTTCTTAATTTAAGAGAGTATCTTCAGAACTAAAACCATATATTGAAGCAAAAGTTGCCTAAAATCCTATAAATTTACCAGTTCTATAAACGATGAGAGCTACTTCTCCTATGGTTGAAAATAGAAAAATGAAAAAATCTACTAAAAGCTGTTCCAATTATCTCAAAATACTAAATAGCTAAAATAAAGAAAATGAGAATATTAAGACTAATAGATAGGTAGAAGGTATTTTAAAGCATAATATTAACGAAATTAAAATTATAGAATCTGCGTATAAAAAAATAAGCAACTAAAGACAAAGTCCAAAACCAAAATCTGTAAGAGAAAGCTTTTTCGAATAAAGCAGGATTAAATTTAATCTTGATGGGGAACTTAAAAAATAATTAAAAACTAAGAGATAAAAAGTCAAACTACAATCTGAAAAAGATTGCATAGAGACAATAAAAAAGATATATCTAATTTAAGTAACTTAGCATATCTATTTAACAACACTTTACTTTAAAGCTTTTATTATTTAGAACCTCACATAATAAATCCATACTAATCAACTATTTATTACTATATCTTTATCTTTCTAGTACAAACCTAAGAAGAAGGTAAAAATATTTATGAATGAACTGTAAATAGAAATAAGATAAAATTGAAGTTATCCATTTAGATATAGAACTACATAAATGATATTAGTAGCAATACTTTAAATTAAATATATATTATAAGTCTACTATTTCATATTAAATAACCTTTATTTCTGTTTTATATTTATTAAAATAACTCACTACCAAAACATTTGCTTACTTATTTTGAGAGAATCTAAAAATCTAAAACCCTCTAGTAGTATAAGCAATGATAAATTTTAAAACTGCTATTTGGTAACTTTATAGGTATGTAACTTTAATAGAAAAGGAGTAATTTCAAATCTCAACTCACATTTTTACCAATTAGGGATAACTCTAAAGTTAGAATTCCTTTCAAAAATAAATAATGAAAACGATCAAAAAGTTCTTAATCTGCTTAACTAAGAAAAGTCTTTTAGGATCTGGTTGCTGTCCTTCTAAAAACTTAAACTAAACTTAAGATATTATGACAAAACCTAATAATCGCGACTCTTTGCTTGATCATAGAACTACTTCCTCTTTTTCAAAGTTGGATCCAATTTCATATACTATTTAATCAGACTCTCTAAAAGTTTAAAAATCACTTTCCTTTACTAACCAATAAGGATTCAAACAAATCAGCAACTATATTCTTTAAGATAAATTGCAGAACACTGATTGCTAAGTCTACAATGTATAGCAAGTAACAGAAAGTAAACTGAAAGATAAGGAGCTTTATATAAAGCAAATACCTCTAAACATTAAAATTAAATCAGATAAAATCTATTCAAACTACACAGCCATAAAGCATAAGAATATCCTCTAGATATATGAAATAATTTGTACTGATAATAACATCTACTTGGTGATGGAAAAAAGTGAAGGAAATATTAAAAAGTATATTAAAAGCAAGTTGAACTAGTAAAGCATTTGTTACTTTATGAAACAGTTAGCTGATGCTTTGAAGGAAGTTTATAAAATTAACCCTGCTCATGGAGATTTGAAGCCTTCTAGCTTGTTGCTGACTGGAAGTTTCGCTAATCCTATTTTAAAATTGTTTACTTACTTAGAGTGTAGAGCTGTAACAGATATTTAGTATAAAGCACCTGAAATAATATAGCATAAAGATAGAATTCCTAATATGAAATCGGATATGTGAAGTGTAGGTGTGATTTTATATGAACTTTTAACAGGAAATTAACCATTTAAAGGAAGCTAAGATTATTAAGTATTAGGAGGTTAACTTCTTAGTTTCGATTTAAACTTGTCTAACTGCAGCTGTGAAAATATAGTAAAAGGATTGCTTGAATTTGATGTGGAAAAGAGAACTTCATTTGATTAGTTTTATAATAATGAATGAATGAAAGAATGCAACAAATTTAGTCTAATATTATCAAATAAAAAAGAAAAATAAGATATTATTAAACTGGATAATCCAGAACTTGCTTATTAGAAAATCAGCAAAGCCATTGAAATTGCCTAACATTTATAGGAGTCGGCTAATTATATACAAAACTTAAGCGTTTTGAAAGTGAGTTAGTTACTAATGTCATGCTATATAGTAAAGAAATAGAGAAATGAATACAAAAAGTATAAAAGTGATGAGAAAATTGAAGAGTGTATAGATCAAATAGACGATTTATTAGATTATAATTGATATCTAATAAGTCAATGCTCATCATAAGATAATTAAAGTTGTTAAATTACGTGAAGAGAAGTAGTGAGAAGAATAAAAGAGGAAAATAAGGAATATCTATTATAAGTAGAATAAGTAAAGAAAGAGGTGTGGAAGCAGATAGTAAAGAGAACCTTTGTTTTTTTAGAAATAAAACCAAAAAAGCAAAGTAGAAAAAAAGTTAATCATGTTGCTAAAGAAATGGCAGGAAGTGAAGAATTATTGTCAAGTAAAGAAGTAGTAGATAAATATTCATGGAACTGATAAATTACGTTTAATAATTAATTTCTTTAGTTTAAATATAATGATTAGGTAAATTTCTCAATAATTTAAACTGCAATTCTTTAAATTTTACAAAAATTTTTGCATTTTCAATATTAATAATTATCATATATAATCAGAAATGTCTTTTCTATTCTTTTTTAAAGTAATGTTCTTCAATTTTCGTTTTTTGGCTTATTCATTCAAATTATCAATTTTTTATAAATAATTCTAAGATTTAAAATTTTAAAATTAATTTTCTTTCTTTTTACTATTTTTTTTATTTTAATCTGTATTTTACTTTCTATATTAAATAATTAATAAATTTCTCCATACTAGTTTATAACAAATTTTCTTATATCTTTCTTTTTACTCTGATTCTTAGTTATAATTTTTACTTTATTGGATTCAGTTATTATATTCTATAAAGCTAAAAATTAAAAGAAGCTTTAATATACAATATTTCATATTTTTAGATACCAATTTGCTAACAAAGAATTTACTAAGCAAGTTTATTTAGTAAATATTTATATAATTTTTACTTTATAAGTACCTTTTAAATGTTTTTATGATATTACTAATTTATATTTCTTAAGCTTTAGAGTTTTCGAAATCTTTATAATTCTAAAGATTAGTTTCAACATAATCTTAGTTTTTATTATTTTGTTTAATTATTATATAATTAGCTCTATATATTAATTAATTTAGATACTTAAATTTTTAGTAATATTGACAAGCTTTTACTAATGCTATTTGTTTTTTTCAGAGGTTAATATTATATTATTATAGTATATCTCAACATAAGATTATTTATATAAGCTAATTTTGATGTTTTTCATATAGCTAATATCTTTTTGCAGATTCTATTTAAGTTAATCTCTTTAATAATCAAACAAGTTATTTTTTATACAGTTTATGTCTAAAATTTTCTACCATTTTATTTGACTAATCTAGATCCTTTAAAAATCAGGACTTAAATTATATAAATAATTGTACAGATTCTTCTAATAAATATTATTAAGAAATCTCTTTTTTTATAATTATCTAATTATTATAATTTTAACTATGATTAAACAAGAAATTTTATTATTATTTACCGCTAAGTTTCATAAAGTTTATCTACTTTTTTCGTATTATTTTTTTAGTTTTTTTATACATAAAACTTTCATTAACTCCCTCTAAATTAAATTTACTCATAATATCAGTGAAAGAAAAATGATAAGCTTATTTAACTTAGCTTAGTTATATTAAGATTAATACTTCATTTTATTATAGTCCTAGATCATTTTTATTCTCAGCATTTCAACATCTTAATAAATAAAATTACCTAATATTGAGTCAAAAGCATTAGATAATTAGATAAAAGTAATTATGCGTTTTGGAATTAAAATTAACTTTTGAAAAGTAATAAAAAATTCCTTCTTTACATTTGCTTCTTTTAAGCTATATCATGCTTTTTTTGCTTTAATTCTTTAATTTCGTTTAAACTTGAATTCTAATTTTTTTACCTACTTATTTTACATTACTTATATATTAGGTATAACTCAATTGATATCACTTAGAATATATTCATTAAGGTAGTTATCTTTTAATTTCTTTAACAAAATTCCACTAAAAGTCCATTTAGAATGTATTAAACTGCCAAAATTTGTTAAATTTATTTAATTAAAGGAGGAAAGAGCAATGATATTTAGAGAGTAGAATATATAAATAAATTAGTATTGAATTAATATTATTAATAAAGTATTTTAAATGCTATTTAATATCTTGTTTTTACTTTAAATCTAAATGCTAGTCTTATATTTATCATTGATATATTCGTAGCTTATATATGGAATACTTAATTCTCCTATAGACATTTTGCTATTGAGCTAATTTCAATTTCTGTTAACTTGATTAAACAATAAATCTAATATTGCCTTTTATGATTTTTGGCTTTTGGTATATGAATTTAGAAGATGCTTATTTATATAAAGATGTTTAATAATAGAAAAAGTATATAAGTTTTAATGGAACTAAGTTTAAATCAATATATTGAAATTTTTTTTGTCTTCGTATCTCAGAGCTGATAAACCTAGACTTCGTAGACAATCAAATCAGCAGGAACATTCAAAGGCTCGGTACAGCATCCTGAAACGGAACAAGGCCAATTTCCACCTATTGCTAAGTTTAGAATTATATCGAATGGCTTATTAAAAGGAGCATTTCCTGGATATTTGTTTCCGTTTTTATCTAAAGAATACCACTGAGAGGAAGGAATTCATTTAAGATTTGTGCCTACTATTGCTCCATTGCTGTCTATGTATGAATCGTACCAGAAGCTGATGTAATCATACTACCATTCTACACCAAACCAGTGTTCTTTAGTCCAGTCTACACTTACTTTATAAACATTATCTGGCCATTACGGAAAGAAAACATTCTTTGGCCATGGACCTCCATAATGCAAAGTATGATATGAATCACTGACAGAGCAAATAGTTTCCATTATATCAATTTCTCCACAAGCAGCCCAGCCTCCATATTCCGTTCATCCTGGAACAGGCAATAGCCAGATTGCAGGCCATAAGCCTTTTCCCTTTGGAACTTTAGCTTTTATATTATAGAAGCCATAAGGTCCCTATTTCACCTTAGTATGAACTTTTCCACTTGTATAGTTATATCCATTATAACTTTCCTTTTAAGCATGAAGAACCAGAGCAGATACTCCATTTACAGTTGTAATGTTTACATTATTCCAACTATTAGTGTAATGCTACCACTCATTATTTCCAGTACTTTATCCAGTTTACACATCTATTATCCAATTATCTAGGTTTTTGAAATTGTCTTTAAAAACTAAATGATAGTAACTATAAGCTTAAATTACTATTCCCAGCAAAATGAAGTAAGAACTTCCAGCCATTTTTATAAAGATTATACTTATAACTCTATAATTTATATTCTAATTCAAAAGTCAAAATCAAAGAGGATTATCTTACATCCTTGAATTAAATAAACTAATCATTAGAAAAATGAAAGAAAGCTCTAATGTTACATGAAACTTGCTATTATCGATTAAAGATATACTTACATATACTTAGTGTATGCCATAACCAAAATATATAATATTAAGTAAACTTAACTCAATCAAAATTTGATTAGTAAATATATAGTATTGATAGGAAAAATACCATTTCATTTTGTAAAATTTTCTGCCATTGATAAATAGCAAAACATAAGAATCTATTTATTTCATAGTGAAAATTTTTATGACTAGTATTTAGAGTAAAAGCTCTATATTCCGTGCGTAGCTAGTTATGGCTTTTAAGCGTAACTAAATATTAAACTTAGTAAACTTTAATGCCTATTTTTATTTTTATTTATTTATATTAATAAAGAGATGAAAGTTAGAACAGCGAAGTAATAGAAGATATATTATTTCTCTAATTGAAAAAAAACTAAAAATTTATTACTTACTTTTTGTTTTTTTTACGACTAAATAAGAAAAAGCAAAATTTATTTAAACTTTAAATTACTTTTAGTAAAATATGCTTCAAGCCTAGTTATGAGTGAATTAAAATAAAAATATAATCTAAAGCATTACTATCTTTATTTACTACGATAAATAACTTTAGCTTTCTTTATTTGAAATAATATTTTTAAATATCTAAATATATTTAGCATGATAGAATAGTATTTAACTTCTATTGATATTCAAATATGTTTTTTAAATATAAATGATATAATAATTCTACTAACTATCTGAGATTTTTATTTTAATTAAGTTTTCTTTGAAAACTTTTGCCATTTTAATATCTATTTTTTCTTGATAAAAATTACTTCAATTTCTAGAACTGAAATTACCTACCAAGTTTATAGTCTGGAAGATGCAATGAAAGAAACTTTTTAGATACAACAATTTTGTATTTTTTTAAGTTTTCTTATAAAAGCTGAAATAAATGAATTGCATATAACTCAAACTAAAATGAGATTCTGATTTAAACACAAGTATTCTTATAAGAGATAAGATAATTCTAAAATATATAATATTTTAAATAGTTTCTTTTTCCCTAGAACTATAGTATATTTCATCTAAATTTATAGAAGATCTAGTTATATTTAATACCTAAGTTTAAGTGTAAATTTAAAAATAAAGAATAGTAATATTTTATAAAAGTAATAGAGATTCACTTATAGAATGCTTATTCTTTGAAGTATAAAATTCTAAGAAAAAGAAAAAATAAATTTCCCTAATTATATGCTAATTTTCCTATCTTTCATTAAGTTCTTTCACACTTTCTAATTATTATACCAAAGAGAGCTTTAAATTATCAGTCTAACTGTATATTGGCTGCTTAGCTATTTTATTTTTAGTAATAAAGCCATATAAAGTACATAAATTAGAGTCTTTAGTGGAATTATTTTATTTATATCTATACTATTAACTATATATTAACTATTGAGATTTTAAGATCTTATTCATACTTTATAATTAGGTTTGAGTAATTATAAGATAAATATTAAAATTTAGTCAAATATTACATTAATATACCTAACTATTTATCAACTTAATTGTAGAACTACTTAAGTGTATTACAAGCAAGATATTTGAGAATACTTTTTGATCTTATAATAAACTTTATTCAAGGAATTGATTTATTCACTTTATATCATAGATTGAAGCATAAATACTAAGAATAAATTGAAAGGGGATTAGATAAAAAGTAGTGATACTATCTATTTTATTATGCTTTGAGATATATTAATATTTATTATCTTTAGCAAAAACTTAGAAAGTTTGATATATTTAGTTATTTATTCAAAAACTATTTTAAAATAAATAAGCTATGGTAACCAGTTTTAAACTTAGCAAGTGATATTTACAGAAGATATAGATATTTATATTAAAGAAAATTTAAAAATATTATCTTTTTTCAGAGTATCTAAAGAACAGAAGTATAGCTTTTATTTTTTGTGAATATTTAATGATTTATATTTAAATGATATACTAATTTACAATAGCATAATTCCAGGATTTAAAATTTGCTCCAACAAGTTAGAACATAATTCATTAATATATTTCAAATTAAAAATCGAAGATATTCATTAAAACCTGACTTTTCTTCATTCTCAGAGTTAGATTAGCTCATAAGTTAAATTATAAGATTTATTGATTTAATTTTCCTTCTTTTTATATATTAAGAAGTATGCTTTAAAAAGTGGATATATTCCAAGTAGATTTTATCTATTAAACTAATAAAGTTACAGCCAATCTTCCTTGTTCATCTAATTTCTCTCCACTATGAATTTCCCCTCTTTATAGGTTTAATCCTATTCAAACGCACGCTCATATTTCCATCCGACTGGCGACCCACAACTTGCACAAAATATGTCTTTCACCTCATGCAATCCAGTCATTAAGGTTCTTTTCTCAAGAGGTCCGTATTATACATTGTAGACCGAATTAAACAAATAAGCTTTTCCGAATCTCCCATGAAAAGTTTTGGATATTAATTCTTTGTTAGTAGTAATATGAGTTTTGCAAACGTTGCAGGAATATATATTTGAATCTTCTATTCACTGTAGATAAATTTTCCCCATTTCTTAATGTAGATACTTTTATATTATTCTAAAATAAACTTATGCTAAGTTCTGAATGCTTTATCTTATATTTTAAATATAAATGCATTATTATATCTTAGCCCCATACCTTAGACGCTTTTTCTTTGCAAGAACTGATTAATTAATGTCGTTTACCTTTTCAGAAAATATATCTTTTTGTTTGCAATATAAGCTTTTAGTTTTACATTTACTAACTTCTCCAAATTCTTTAAATAATCATAATTCTAGCTTTCTTAATTCTTAACAAGCTGCATAATCTTGGTGAGCATTTCAAGGTAATAGAATAAATAAATAAAATGAGGATTTTAATATCTAGACATATATAAATAAACAAGCCTATTAGCTATTTTATCTTTTATTAGAAACTTCCTTTCTTTCCTTTTAATACTTTCTTAATAAAGATTTTAATTACAACTTAGACAAGGAAAGTTTAATCATCAACATTCTAGAAATAAAAAGCATTTGAAAGCTATTTTGTTTTATTACTTTTAACTTCATTCAATTTTCAAGAAATTACTTATTTTACTGAATGATGTTAAAACCCTCTTTTTGTTTAAAGTTTTTAAGCTTTAATGAATTACATTTATATAAACAAATGGTAAAAGTATAAAGTTGAGATAGATATTAATACTGCGCTAATTAAGATTAACTTCCATAATCTCAAGTTTTTCGAAAGTTTAATAACTTAAAAATTTAGCTTAAGTTATCTTATCATATAAAAGTAGAATTTGCATAGCTCTAGAAAGTAGAATATCTAATCTATGTACATTTTTAAGTTTTTCTTAGTACTAAACATAAGTATAATACCTCCTAAGTTCTTAGTTCTATTATCTTTAAATTAATAAATTTTATCTTTAATTTCCTAAAAAAGTTTTTCTTTCTCCTAAATAATATTAAAGAACATATAGATTTTGATGATAATTTCCTTTTTTCTTTATACCATAATGCTTTGGCTGAGCAAATGCTTTATATTCTGTTTATCTAGCTCTTTAGAATAGTGAAATAAATCTTAAAGCACTATGAAATGTTACTATTTGTATCCTATAATTTTATATGTAAGTTCCAATTAACTATTAAAATTAAGTTGAAATAACTTCTTTAAAGATAAATCTTAATAGCACTTCTAATAGTATACAGTTCTGCGAATAATGAAGGCTAATTGTAATAGGAGATATAGGTATTTTAGGAATTTTAATTTATTCTTCATTTTAGATTATAAACAGAAATGTTGTGGAAGCACTGAATTAGAGGATTTCTTCAATGTCTTAGTGATGTATTTATTTAATAACAAGGTACTCTTTTATAAGTATAATAGCTATTTAATTAAAAGAATGAAGGAACTATATTTTGGTTTTTCTGATTATATATCCATTTTTTAGAAAGATTTGGTTGTATCCTAGAATTTACAGAAAGTACGTATGTAAATTATCCAGTTTTGTAGAGATTTTAAATTTATAATCATGAAATATGCATTCAATATATATAGCGGCTCATATTTTCAGAAAATTATAAGAATATCTTCATTTTGTTCATCAAGAGGCCGTTGAAGAATACCACACAGAGAGATTAACCTTCCTAAAAATTACCAACTTAATAATTAATAAAGAATAAAAGTTACTTTAATGATCTATGGTAGTGGAGAAACACTTTAGTATAATTACTTTAAAGGTATATAACACTATTAAAATATGGATTGCTGATTAAATTAAAGAATATAATCAGAAGTAATGTAATAAATCTAAATTATTTCTAAAAGATAATTAGAATCAGATTTTTATTAAGAGTCAAGCAAATGAAATATTCATTATTACTTAACAATTTATTTAAATATTTGCTAGATATATCTTTTACAAATTCAACTAAAACAATTTTTAGCAGAGTATAATTTATAACATTAACTAATATAAAATCAAGATGAAATTCCCATAAACCTAATAGTCTCTGTAAATAATCATTCTAGCAAACCTAAGACAATTTTACAAGTGTTTAGTAACTTGATTTGTAATTATAAGATAATTAAAACATTTAAGCAGAATAAGCTTACTTACCAAAAATGATTATATAATGATAAATTTAACTTTTTATTTGAAAATAAAATTGCTAAAGTGGTAAAGAAGGCATAATAATCAGTATATGAGCTATTAATATTAGTTAAATATCTTAATGAACTTAGTTAAAGGTTTCTTATATTAGCACTAGTATGAGGATTTGAAAACTACTTCTATTTTAAATAGACTGTAGCTTGATATATCTTAATCTATATCTTTTCTTTAAATAAGAGAAGTTAAATTTAAATCCTCTATAAACATACTTAACACAGATCTTAATGAAGTAACATGGTGAAATATGATTAAGATATATGAAATGAAATATAATGCAATAAGTTATGTTAATCTGGAAGTGTTTCGCTATAGCCAGTTGTATTGTATAATTAGTAAACATTTTTTTTAACTTTAAGCAAGTTTTTCTATCTTGTGTTCATCTTATCCCCTTGACTTGGTTTCTTTTTTATAATTTTATATTCCAATATACTTTTTTTCCTAGATTTATGAGAAAGTTCCTTAGTTAAAGTATTTATTTTTGTATCGAATTTGATTTTTGTTTCAGTTTCTAAAGTATTTCTAGCAGTCAATGGTTTATATATATTTAATTTCTTAGGTCTTTATGACTTAGTCTTATAAAAATAGTCATTACGTTTTTCGTTATTATATCGGAAATAAGTTTCGAACTTTTATTATTTACTATCTCACAAGCTTTAATTAACACCTTCTATTTCTTTAAACTTCTTCTTACCAAATTAAAATGAATTATTTACCTTACTGTTAATATTAATGAACTACTCTCTTTCATTCGATGGTGGATTTGGTTTCTTTTGCTTATTCAAGAATCTTTAATAAGTTTGCAACTAATCTGGATTTTTAGGTTTTCTTCAGTTATAGAGCATTTTATAATAATTCTGGATTTGATCCGGATTTTGTTCTAGCTATTCAAAGACTTATAAAGTTTCATATTTAACCTGCTTGAGGATAGGAGATTTCCATTTCTTAAAATATAGATCTCTCTAATAGTCAACTGTTTTTCATTAATCATCATTGTCTTAATTCGTATTTACTGTATCCAACTCTTTGAATAAAATATTCTACTTCATTATCTAATCGGGAAAAAGTTCAGCATCGCTATGATCTGACTATTTAAAGTTTGTTAAATTTCTTACTCTGATCAATTAGTATTCTAGTAGCTTCTGCCTTAGATCAGTACCAGTTGAGTTTCTCTTGTGGGTATTATTTATTAAAAAGCTTCTTTTTATAGCTTCCATTTTGATATTGTCTCTATATATAAATGAACATATAGATCTTAAGGTTAATAATAAGATATGAGTATTTAAACTTAAGTTACTAACTTTAATTATAATCATTATTTATTAATTTCATATCTATATCTCATTTATCCTTCACTTTTCTAAGTAGCTTCATTTTACCCTTAGGATAACCTTACTTACATAAGAAAGGTAAGAAATAAATTAGTATTTAAATACTAAATTCATATTTATAGTAGTGCTAATATATTAAATAAGTATCTTCCTTATGAAGATACTATATGTTAAGGATGCTATTAATATATAGAGCGGTATTTATAAAATTACTGTTTTCTAATATGATACCTTTAGCTTAATTAATTCTTAGGATTACCAAATTAATATTATTAATGGAGAATGAAAATTCTATGTTTCAATTTGAGGCTAACTAGCATATCAAATTGTTTAATAAGAAGGATAATAAGAAGTTATATGTTTCATATTATATGTCACTTAACTATCCTTTTTTCTTTATAATATCTTATATAAATCTGGTTTAGCTACAATAGCTAGAATCCCTTCTTAACTGTTCGTTTTTATTAGACTACATATCTCCAAGAAACTCTACATGATCTCTATTTTAATAGAATCATTACACTATGCTAAACTATTTTGTAGTCATTATTTTAGTTACTATTAGGAAATATTTACTGGTAGTTAAAATAGTAATTACGCCACCTTCCTTCATTTACTTATAGAATCATTAACCATTACATCTCTTTAGTATTTCAGTATCTAAACTTATCCCTAAACAGTTAATCTTAACAATCTAAAGAGATTGAAAAGCTATTCTCTTCTATAAATACAAACTAATTAAAGATACCAAAATCCTGGGTATTAAATAAGAAAAATGTTCTTGTCTAATATGTTCTATAATAAGAGAAATGAAACGTTACAGAACAGAAGAAAACAGAAAATATTAATAGAATTAAATTAGAAATTTGGTATTTAATATCAATCTATCATTGAGAAGCTTATTGACTAGCATATTGACCTATTTGATCAAAACTTAAACTTCTAACAGATTGAGGATAAAATATCTTAATTGTTCGTTGATTATTTTAATTAAGTTAATAATGAGAAAGCCCATAGCAAGGATCTGTAGTAGTATATAAGTCCAACTGGTGTAAATAAAGGTATTTAAAGCTAACATCTTAGTGGTACTCAAATACAGGAAGATGTGAAGTCAAGCCCAAAACCTTAGAATAGCACAATTTCATAATAAAATTTACAAACTCCTGTTTCTGTTAATAAGCCTAAAGAAATATTATAGAAGAATGAGAGTCCTTAAAGAGAGTTAGGAAAGAGCTAAAGTATGTCTGTCTAAGTATCTGAGAGAAAATTAGTGTCTTAAAACTTTAGTTAAAACTCTAACCAAAATTAAATTTTACCTTCAAGACATTCCTAACAGAAAATAAATACTTAAAGCAATTTTTAACCATAAAACTAGAGTTATTAAGGCTCTCATACTTCTCATAACTTAAAGGAGAAAATATAGACAGGTAACTTAGCTCTTAATTATCAAAACTTATAAGCTAACACACACAGATAAAAATCCTTTGACGATAAACTAGTCTAAAATTAGATAAAAGACTAGCAAAATGAAGAGAATGCCTAACAAGCTTATGAGTTCAAAAGCATTTTTGACAGAGATAACCTCAGAGTAAAAGCAAGATAAATGGCAAATGAGCAGTCAACGAAATTAAATTAACTATAGCAGGAATATAGCAAACTTAATGCTTAATCACGTTATCAAACTCCAAGGACATTTAAAGAAAATTTTGTATCCCATATTGACGACCAAGAAATAAGAAGGAAGGAGTATATTCAGCAATTCGAAAAAAATTAAAATGAGTTTCTTAGTAGACTTCTAAAATCAAAATAAATAGATCAAGATTAAATCAAAAAAATATCGCGATCACAGTAGAAAAAATTGCAAATCTATCCAGATTAATTTTATATAGAAAACTAAGAAAAAAACTGAAAACAAAGAGAATAATATGAGAAGCAGAAGAAAGAATTAATAAAATAGTAGATGATCTAGGATTTTAATACCTAGATAGAGAGAAAAAACGAAGAAAAAATAAAAAATAAAATTTTATAGCTTGAGGATTAAGAGAAATTGAACTCAATTGAAAAGATTAACAACTTGTAGCAAAAAGAATGGGATAATTATACAAAGAAAAAGCAAATAACTTAAAAATTCTCTCTTGATTAGTAAATTTAATACTAACAAATAAAGTAAAAAGAGATGTAGGAATAAATTTAGCAAAATTAGGGTAAAGCTCAACAGTATCTAGGAAAAGCATAAATACCTGGATTGGATGTTTAGTTAAAACCCTTACAAAATTATAATTAAAACTAGAAGGGAAATTATAAATATAATTAAGTAATACTTCCAATATCAAAGTAGGAAATATGGAATACTGCTAAAAGTTTGCATGATAGTTCAAATCATAGAAGCTCCAATTTATCTTAATTATTCTATTTTATTATTTCCTGTTTAATTTAAATTACTTAAGCTCTGATAAATCAGCAGATATGCTTGCTTTTATAGCATCAGTAAAGATTAAAGACAAAAAAGAATGAAGATTATAGAATATATACAAATTTAAAATACCAAGAAATCGGAGTTTGTCTTAGCCTATATTTAACGTCTTGCTAGTGTAAAATGAACAGCCTATATATAACAAATAATTTAAATATGATCAGACTTTAGTTCCATTAGTTTTTAATATTAATTTAAACAAAATTTTAATTATAAAAATATTAAAAACTTTAAGAAATCTCTTAATGAAATTAGAGATAGATACAAATTTTATAGCAGCAATATTATAATAAAACGACATCTAACTAAAATAAGAGCTAGTCAATAATGTGTTCATAACACCTTAAACATTCTTTGTTTAACTAATCCGAAAGATAAGGATTTAGCTA
This sequence comes from Loxodes magnus, assembly GCA_946699065.1. NCBI lineage: Eukaryota > Ciliophora > Karyorelictea > Loxodida > Loxodidae > Loxodes > Loxodes magnus. The sequence continues at coordinate 1,351,797 of CAMPDV010000013.1, forward strand.
AATAATTTGAATATGATAAGATCTATATAAGAAAGATAATTATTATGTATTTGCTAACAAATTATATTATTTCTTCTTTCTTTTTAAGTTCTTATTCAGTTTAATAAAGTAAAACTAATTTTAAAGCTTTATTAATAAATCTAATTCTAAAATTAGTAGCACAAAGAATCTAGCATATCCAGATATATTTTTCTTATAAATGATAATCTATTCTTAAAGAAGTTACTTCTAGTGAATTAAATTCAAGTAATAAGGTAAAAAACATAGAACTTTAATTAAATACATAAAGATGCTACTTAATACATGGAAAAAAGCGCTAGATACTTAAAGTCTGTTTTTGAATGAAAGATAGAAATTTAAAGAATATTTATCAATTAAAAAATAATATAATGGCTATTTATATACTTGCAATTTTGTTTGATTCAAAGTTTTGGCTTTAAAATTTAGTTGATTCCTAGATTTGAATATGAGATAGAATACTAAATACTTTTCCTTCAGAATTACTTAATTTCCTGATTAGTTTATAGTAATCTCTACACTAGAGCTTGAATACGGTTTTTGAATCAACCAAGAATCTGCTCATGCTATTTTTATACTATAAAATTCTTCTAATTAGAGTTTAATTTCGTTTGAAAAATCTATTAAAAAATGAATTATTAAAAGTCTAGCCAACAGTACAGCTAAAATTTATAAGTCCAAGAAAATTAAAGTAAAGTAAGCTAGAATTAAAATTCTTAGTTTAATAACTCCTAGAGTTAAGGAAAGTTAGCAAAAGCTAAAGATCTATTTTTCGAATAGGTTAATTAAATGATTTGCAATCCTAATATCTTGCTTGATAAAAAGACTTAGTAATAGAATGATATGATAACTATAATCTAAAGTGAAAATATGACGTAAAAAATATCACAGACTTTAGTAAATACAAGGTACTTAAAAAGTTAAAAGTTAATAAACAGACTTAATGACTTAATGTAGATTGAATAGGAAATAGAGGAATTAAATTAGTAATTAGAGGAACTAAAACAGAAATAGAATTTTAAACAAAGCTAGCAAAATGTGTAAGCCAAGTAGGAAAATTAGTCAACCGTTAGATATTCTAGCTTTCAATAAACTAATAAAAATTACAACTAAGGAAATCAGTAAAATGAGTTATAAAATACTAAATGTGTATAATAAATATTTGAAATAGTAGAATTCAATGGTTAAAATTCTTAAAATTCAACATATAAAGCAGGATAGTAAATTTAACTGTATTGGATGATAAAAAATATTTCTAAAAATCCAACTCCTGAAGATTTAAAGCTAGTGCAAAAATCTTCATATCCACTTTCATAAGAAAGAGTTTAAGAAATGAATGTTATTAGTGCTGAGGATATATATACGATAAAAAAATTAGTTTAGATGCCTGATGAGGAGGGATTTATGAAGTTCGAATGAATTTTCCAATTGAAAGATATTGAAATATAGCCATAGTTAGTCTTTCAATGCAATGTGAAAAAATGAGTAAAATAATTAAAATAGAAACTTTTATTAAACTAAACTTTAATTTTTTATATTTTAGATTTTTTATCCAATTTAATGCTAAAATATTTTATAACTAAAATCAAATTGATTACTTATCAACTTTTCTTAATCTGCTTATAAATAAAACATAATATTCTCTACAATCAATCAACCATTTAACTTTCCAAATAGGGTCTATAATATAATTTTCTTATATTATGATTTAAATGAAATATTGAAATTATTTTAATTTGCAATTATATAAGTGTTTAGCAAGAAACAATCTAATTATCCTAAATATTTATTATATTTTTAACTTTTGAAATCTTATGCTTGGTTAATTTTAAATTTATTAATAAGACTAATTAAATTTATTGTAAAACACAAGGCTAGAATTTCAGATCTTTAACGCAATAAGACTTTCAAGCAAGTTTAAAAAGATTTGCTATGGAATATCAATCTTCGGCGCTGAATACAATCTCTTAAGATCCACTCTTGAGGGTTGAAGCTTAACCAAAATTATTGCATTTAGAGAACACCCTAGTAGCACAGCCAAATCGTTGCACCTCAACTACATCTTTTTCTATATTCATGGTACGAGATGTCATCAAAATAAAAATATTTATTCCATACCCAATAATTCTAGTTAGGGTAGCTTGATAGCCTCTATCAAATTAATATCATCAATTTTTATGGACTTCTTATACCTATATATGCTTAAGTGGAAACACTTGAGATTGAAGAAGAAACTGAAAAGAGGAGAAGAAGCATAAACAAGAAATAAGTGAACTAAAGCATTATATTAAGCTCAAATAAGAATACTATTTAATTGAATTAAAAACTAATTGGTTATTTCTAAAACGATACTCTTCCTGCTTTTACAAAAATAAAGTTTTTATTTAAATTATTTAATTAATCTCACATTAGATCATTCAAATAGCAAATATAAAATATATCTCTTTTAAAGAAATATTCTCAAATTAAATCCTAGATAAATATTATCAATCAATACACTTTAATAAACTATTATCTTTACTATATTAGTTTTAACCTATTAACCTTACTTGTTCATTTCTCATAACTCTACTAGTTATAATTATAATTTAATAGATTATAAATCACAATAAGGAGGATATATAAAATCATACTGAAAGGATCTACCTCAAATATAGTACTTGAGTTTTAAATTTATATAGAGGATTTTTAATATAGAGCAAATATTAGATTTATTAAGTGCTAAAGAGATTATTAATTTAAAAATACCTATTAAGCATTTTTATTTAATTTTACTTACCCATTCTAGCACATAATTGGTATTATATTTAATTAGATCTATTACTTCTTAGTTATAAATCATGGTAATATTATTATATATAATATTAAGCATGAGAAAGCAATTTTTAATATGGTAAATTTTTGAAAAAGTTAATAGAATGATGAATCATTTTTGTGTAATTGTCAAAATAAAAAATTTGATTTTTATTATGTTTCTACTTTCCATGCTCCATTAATACCAATTCCTGCATATCCCTCTGACCAGGTTTAGTCCTCTCTCTTTAATCTCATGTATCCTCCTTCTCCCCATTCTGTTCCCCAGTTATTCTTGATTATGAAAAATTTCTGATATTATGCTTGTAAGAAACCTTTATTGTCTTAAAATATGCAATTTAATATACTAGAATTCAAAGGATTAACTACTTATCCATATCCAACTAATGTTACTGGATGCTTTATTTAAGATTCTTAAATATAATCAAAAATTCCTTTATCATATAACTCAAAATGTTTCGTTCTGAAAACTTCAGCTACTAATGTTTAAAAAACTAGCTAATCAGTAATAGCTTTTTCATCGTATTAAGCAGTGATACTGTATTTTTATACTTCTATCTTTTTACTAAATTTAGTATAATCACATTGCTATTTCAGTTAAGTTTAGTCGAAGCAATTTTGTATATTTTAATTATTTCTGCATATATCATCAAGAGGATAGCTATTGGCAGTATCAAGTCCATTTTTTGATGCATATTCCCATACAGTATCAAAATAACCTCCTTGACATCCTCTATAATTCGTAAAATTTTTTCCACATAGTACGGGCTGCATTTCAGCTAATTTTTCTAACGTTTAATTATGTTATATAGCATAAGCAGATTCAATAGCATCAACACCCACCAAAGCTCAATCTAATTTACATTGAAATCCAAAAATATTTTAAGGAGACTTTGTTTTCTCCTTTTATATTCAAGAAATACAAGTAGGATTATCCTGACTATTATAGTTACTATGCAGAATTTAGTCCGCTTATTTTCTAGTTTCCAATATATCAACTTCCTAGTAAAAAAAATCTCTTTCAGAATCTAAAATATCAGCAAATTAATTTATCTTCAATCTGTAATTTTTATCACTTTAAGAGTTATGCCTCTTAACTATCTCATATGACTCTGCAAAAGACTCATATCTCAGCTTCTCCTCAATTTCATTCATATAATTTTTCTAATACTTCTACTTAAAATTTTAGAACTCCTTTATCACTTTTTCTTTAGAAATGAATAAAGATTGCTTAGACTAGAAGTAAAAAATAGCATTTAAGTCTAGCTTCATTAATACAAAAATTGAGCCTGAGAACAGCAGAATTAGAAATATCTTAGAAATTAGTTATTTTGGCTTTTGCAGTGATAATGTTCCTTATTTCTTTTTCATTTATTAAGTGTAATTTATACTAATTTATTACTAGCTATACCAAGACTATAGGCATTAAATGCTATAATCAAATTACGGCTTTTCTTCAATAATTCTAACACACTTGAGAGATTTTTCACTATAGTTAGATAATTAATGAGTGATCCACTCTTAGAGGCTTGATTGAATAAAGCTCAGAAAGTAAATGTTAAGAGATAAAATTTAAGGAAAATATAAAACTAAAAGTGAATATGAAGAATTTGGATCTAGATTAGAGCAAAAGCTAATTAATAGAAAGCTTTTAAATAAATTAGTAGAAGAAAAGAAAAAATAGCTATAATTACTATGATTGAGACCATTTAATTAATTAAAATTAATTACTTTTATATGGAAGATACTGAGACTTTTTGTGACTATCAACTTATACAAATAGAAATAAAAATTTGCATGATTATAGGAGCTTTGATTAGAGGAAGGATATTAAATGAATGCTAATCATATAAAACAATTAATTTTTCTAAATAGTCTAATATTTACAAGGAAATAAGTTAAATTAGAATAACTAGGAATATTTATATTTTAAGTTATTATCCATAGCAGTGCTAAATTTAATTTATCTAAAATTGTGGACCAAAAATATGGCCAATATAACTAATGAATGAATAGGATTAGATTAGTCTCTCTAAGTATGATATAATTTCATTTTTCATAAGAGATAATTTAGACTAATAGATCTAAAGATAACTCTGTATTAAAAAAAGATTCTTAATAAAGCAATAATTGTCTCTCGATAATTCAAACATTTCTTAATAAAACTAAGCCTTAATAGTGAAATTGACTGCAAGAGAATCAATTTAATATGCAAATAAATAATTTAAGTAAAGTAAAAAGTTGATTAATGATTGGCTATCTATCACTCGTATAGTTATAAGTTTCTCTTAGTCTGATTCACCATCTCTTCTTCTACCACTAATTTTTCGTCCTAGAAATACTTTCCATCAATATTATCCTCATTCCAGAAAAATTTTTAATTAAAGTAAAAAGAAATTAGGATAATGGACAAGCTAGCGCAAAAGTTTATAAATAAACTAGCAACTCCACATGCGAAACCAGCTTCGATTTAGGTATGCTGAATATGATTGATTATTTCATTAGATCCAACGTTTTGGTAAAAGCTATCTAAAGGTTTGCATAATCCTCCTCAAACTCCAATAGATATAAACTAAAACAGAATACTTAATAGAGCCAAAATGTATAGCGCAAAGTTTATATTTTGATTTCTTTTAATTATAAAAGCCTTCAGAACAATAAGCACAAATGACGCTACTTATGATATCAAACTAAAAGTAGAGAAAAAAATATAAATTAAGCCTGCTTTTTCGAACAAAGATCATATCTAGCAAGAAATCTTTTAAGTAATATCTTATTAATGAGTTAATTCATTTTAATACTCAGTATCTTATCTCTTATTTCTAAATTCTGATTGCGTTTAAACGCTAGCTCAATGATCTATAATAGAAACCTCATTCTTTAATTAAATTTCTCTGCTAACACAGTCTTCATATGCTTTATGATAACTATAAGCATACTCTTCTTCCTAGTTTTGTGAATAGTTATTAGTTTTAATGTAATAAAACGTTAAAATTCCATGCAGGTTGTATTTATTAGTTACTCTTTACTCTAAATTCTTTAGATGTAAGTTTCAAGCGAAAAATGGTTTAGCTGAAAGTGAGCTAATAGTTAGTGATATCGAAATTAAATAGATAGATGCAGTTACTAGTTGCATTATCTATATCTTTTATAATGATATTTCCATTTTATTTATTTAACTTCTTTATCTTTAGATACATTCCCTAACTTATACTTATAAGATAAAAATATTAATTAGACTAAAAAATTTCCTTTCTTAAGTTTAAAATTTAACTAATTTTAAATTAAAGATAGAAAAGTCTATCTCTAAATTTAATTCTTTCTCTCATTTTAATTGTGATAGATTCAATTTAATCATAGATATGATTAAGAGAGAAAGTTGTTGGCTGTCAATTGATATTAAGGATATTTAATTACTTTAGTATTTTTTATTTAAGGGAAATTAAAATTAAATTTGTTATAGTGTCTTTCAAATTTAGTTTGATGATTTGTTATATTTTTTATTTCCTACATTATCATCTCTTACCTTTAATATTCTCCTTTCTTAATTATTAATTAAATCTTATTAATTTTTCACTCTGATTTCTACTTTTCCTTGCTTAATAAAAAATCCTCAGCTTCTAAAATCTTTCTTCTATAAAGTTTTTAGGCTTTTTAAATAAAAATATTATTGCTTATTAAGTTATATTAGTTTCTTCTAAAATAAACGATATAGTTGTTGAAATATCAGCATGCAGTTTATAATTAATAGCGTATTTCCTTTGATAGAAGTTTATTGGTAGATTGTACTATCCAGCATTAAATACTATTTTTGTACTATTATTTATTTATTCTTATATCTCTTTGTATTCATAAATTAGCATGCTAGATTTATTAGAAATTTGGCTATAGATTTTAAGCAAGGATAGTTCAATTATTGCTCTAATTTCTATAAGGACTATCATAAATATTCTAATTTTACTCTTTTAGCTATTATATAGGAGCTATATTGTATAAGTAGACATAGGTATTATTATAATGCTTGGGTCTATTATGACTAAGAACATTAATATTCAGCATAGATTACTTATAATACTAAGGCTAATTGATTTTTTTACTTTCTTTTAATTTCCTCTTCTAGACTTCTAAGCCCATAAATAACCTAAGCTTGAAGAATTAAGAATGGTAAGCTTCTTTTCTTCTATTGCTTTTTGCCTTTTAGTTATATTTTATTTGATATTAAAATGGTAAAGATATTGATTACTTAGAGTATGTTAGAAGACCTACCAGAGCTTTAGGAAAAGTATAAAGATAAGTAGTTTATAGAGTGGAAAATATTGAAGTCTATATACCAAAGTAAAAACAAGGAAGCAACAGCATAAGAAGGTTAGAGTGAAAGAAGTAAAAAGGATTTATTAATAAATTCAAAATTTAACTATTCATCAGAGTCTGAAAAAACAAAATCACTAAGAGAAAATAAGGATTTTGTTGAGTTTTCTGAGAATGATCCGCTGAGAGAAATAAGAATAAGAGCAGCTAACAGACCCTATTAAAAAATTCATGATATGCTAGCACCTAAAAAACCAGAAAATTATAAAGATTCAATGAGTTACGCTACTAGTACAATCACCTTACTCTTTATATCTGCTTTAGCAGGATTTTACTTAGCTAGAATGATGGAATTAAGCAACATATGGAAAGCATTACTAAGTGTAGGAATTATGGTTATCACATTATTCGTTGAAGTGTTCCTATTTATACTGAAAGAGCCTTTTTAAAACTAAAAGAAAAAAGACTAGACTAAAACTAGAAAGCCAATAATACGTGATGAAAGCTAGTTTAAGTGATCATACTGCAATCTCATAAATTTCTCTCATAATAAATATTTTAGCTTTGCTATTAAACTTCATACCCTATATCCTCAATTACTATCCTTAATTTATCAGTATGCATAATATAAAGCACACAGGTTGTAATAATAAATGCCATATGATGATATATATTCTATGCTTGATGTATATACATAGTTTATATATTAAGGTAATTTGAATGCTCTTATATATGTTTATGGTATTTAACTGGTATGAGCAATTACTAAATTAATTTTCTTTATCCTTCATTCAAATAATGAGGCTATTCAATTTTTCTAAAATAGAATCATTATAAACAAGACTAACTTATCTAAGGCAATGCTAACTAATTAAGTATCTCTTAATATAAATTTATTGGAAGGCAATAGGACTATAACTCTTATCCTTAGAACTAATCAAAATTATTGTAAACTATTATGATCTAATTATATATTATGAAGTTAAACCCTAAAGCATTCTATAATTTCATCTTACTTTCATTAAATTGGAGTAGATTAATAGAAAAAAGAGATTAAGTTGGCAATAAATTGGCTGCTTATACTTGAAGATAAACTATTAGTGGAGCTTAATGTTAGTAGGCTTCGAATGTTACTTTATTTATATTTAGAAGATTAAAAATAAAAGCATTAGTGAAGTAAATTAACTCTCTCTATATTCTAAATAAAGTTTAAGTGAAGAAAGAAGCTAATTATTATATAAAATATTGGCTGATTAATACAATAATAAGTTTAGAATTTTGATAAACTACTTTACTAAATTTTGGTGGTGTAAGTAATATGGTTATGATAAAGATCTTATTTGACTATCTAAAAAAGAGACTCAGAATGATGGTGTAAAATTAATTGATTGAGTTTGCAGATGCTCGATATTTAACTTCTCTAAGTAGAGATTTAATAAATAAAATATTTAATAAAAGTAGCACTAGGATTAAGAATCTCTATTTAAATGTAATTTCAGATAATTTACTTACATTTCTATCTCATTTAAGATGCTTCAAATTTCTTAAAGTGGAAAATTTATAAAGAGGCATAGAATATTTAAAAATAGACTCTTGTAATTTTACTTTATATTTAGGCCTCTAATTAATCATTAAATGTTATTATCTTCATTTATTTTAAAACTTCAAAGAATGCTAATGCATGAGTTTTATTATTCTTCTAGCATTCTAACTACTTGAAATATGCCATATTATTAATTTTTAAGAAGAGCTTAATTCTTAACTCTAACAAATTTAACATTCTTTCCAAATTACTAAAAGTAAGAATCGCCCTATCTCTTCTCGTTTATCTTAAGTAGCTTCTTGGTTAATTAGAGTTAATTGCGAACTGTAAAACATAGTAGTGTAAGTTAGTGCTAATAAGCATAACTAATAATCATAATAAGATTTATCTTATAATATAATAAGAAAGTAAGCTTGCTTAATTAGTTTCATCAATCTGATAAATAACCTATTTCTAAATTACTTTCTTAGCATTTTATTAAAGAGTTAATTAAAAATGCTTAGTGGGTTTTGCTAGAAATGTAGGCAGGGATTTAATTAATCTAATCGAATGGCGCTTTAACTAGAATGCTAGTGTGAGTATTGTGAGAGTTGCGCTAGTATTTTTTTGAAGTATTCTGATGCTATTTAGTGTTTAGAACATAATGCTTTGACTGAAAGACAGTGAGAGTGATAAGGAGAAATAGAAGTGTTAGAAAGTAAAATAATGATAGAGGGGCAAATTATTTGCCAATTGCATAACAAGGAAGTAAAGTTCTACTGTAATAATGATAATGAATTATTATGCTTGGTCTGTATGTAAGAAAGCCATTTAGAGCATTACATCTAATAATTACAAGATAAATAAAGAGAACTAGCTAGTCAGAATTAACAAAAACTTTAGGGTTTAAAACTATAAGTTGATAGTAGCATCTCAAATGTTCAGAAGGAAAAAGCTAGCCTTAATTACCAATTGTCATAATTAAGAGAATAAGCTTTAATAGCTAAATAAGACTTCATTAAATAAGCCGAAAAATCATACTTCCAAGCTTTGTAAATAAATTTAAACGAAAGTTAGGAAGAAATTAATCACTACGAGGACAAACTGATGTTATTATAAGATATATACAATAAAATAGCTTAAATTGGTTCTTAAAAAGAGGAGAGCTTAAAATAGCTTTAGGAGCAAAATAATCAAATATTTTAGCAATAAAGTATATTCTAAATAAGTCAATAGCAGCATTAAAGGGAATTTTAGTCCTATAACTTAATTGAAAAGTTCAAGCAACAAGCGCTAGAAATATTATTTAACGATTGCTAAATTCTAAATTAATTTAGAAGCAAAGAAATTGCTAATTACGAGACAGATCTAAGTTAGATGAGGAATATAATTTAGTAGGATGAATTTTAGAATTAAAAAATTTAAGAATAACTGAATTTTCAAGTATTTACTTTGAATGAATAGCTATAAGAATAAAGAAATTAAATTTAAATCTTAGCTTATGAAAGGGAGCTGCAAAAATAAAATTATTCCTAATAAATAAATCAGTTAAATAAAGAATTAGAGGAAAAGTAAAGTTTACTGATGTGGTATTAAAAAGAGCTAAGTAAATATGAAAGAAGAGGATCAAATACACTTTAACCAATTGTAAAGAAAAATTAACTCCAAGTTCTAAATTTTAAGGAGAGAAACCATAATAAAAGCCTAGTTATGGCAAACTATAGAAGAATAAAATTCAATAGTAATGTAATTTAAACTTTTAGTTTAAATGGAATAGGAAATCTTTCTTTATAGTTAACATTAGATTTGTCAGCAGTTAACAATAACACTACTTCTTCAATTTAAATTAGTGAAAATGAAGTAATTTTAGTAGGAGGCTGAGAAACACATACATATTAAAATGAAATAATAATGATAGCAAATGGAAGTTCATAAATCCAATAATTAATTTAACCCCGCTCACTTACTTCCTTATCATACAATAACAAGAATTTATTATTCATAATTACTGGAGTTAATGCTTAATAGGAATTAATAAATACATGTGAATGCTTCAATAAAGAGAATGGTAAAACAAAGAGAATCAAAGACCATTTTTAAAAAATGATTAGAAGCGGAGTATGTTATGCTAGTGATTACATAATTACATTAGGTGGCTAGCATAAATAGAATATCTTAAATGACATCTATTTCTATGATATTCTACAAGAGTAATGAATAAGAAACGAATCAGTAGTTCTACCAGAAAAGGCAAAAGGAATAGCAGCTGTTAATGTTTAAGAGAATGAGAACATAATCTTATTCGATAATAGTGACCTTCTAAAGAATACCTATATATACGATTTTAAATAAATAAGTCTAAACGGAAAGCAATATCCAAAAGAAGGAAAATAATGGTCGTTTTGGTATAATGGCATCTACTTAAATAATAGAGTTTGAATGTTTTCAGCAGAAGAATCAAACTTCGACTATCTCAATGTTTATGATATAAATGAAGGGAAAGAGTGGTATAGATTATGAGATAATGCAACAAGTAAACTATTTTATTTTAAAATTTTTAACTCTATTAACAAATAATGCTAGTTCTATCTGAAATAGCGTTCATATAATAAAACTATTGCAGATTATATTTAAAACTATGGCTGCAAATAACTTAGGAGTATATTTATTTTAACTCATCAAAACTAGATAGAAAAGAGAAGTGATGGATCTTAATATATAGTTTGTGAGACTTTAATCATTTATGATTAAAATTGGTAAAAATGTATATATATGAATAAAATAGGATAAAGTAGCCTTTTACAAACGTAAATAGTTAAATAAAGCGCTTTGTATATCAATGATATATGATTGGTTTTCTATTAAAATCAAACTGATACTTTAGGCATATATAATAAGAGTAGGTTCTTTAATATTTAGTTTAAATTAAATAGAAAATAAATTTCTTACTTCATAATATTTATTACATTTCTGGAATATTCTTGTTTATTCTAGAAACTTTTTTATTTACTTCATCGATTTAAATTTAAGTTAAAAGTGCTAACTAAAGAATAGATTAAATTTAAGTAGTAGAAAGTGAAAGAAGCTTTTTATTAAATCTTCTAAGGAAAATATTCGTAAGATGTATTTTAAAGATTAGCTTGGAGTTTATTGGATCACTACATTAATATATGATTAAGCAATATTGTTGAGTTATTAAACAAGTAATCTCTTTCTCTAATCTTAAATCAAATTGAATAATAGAACTAAAATTTATATGTTATCTTTATTATCTACTTATCTATACTTAAACTGTAATCACTCACATTTATATAAGTAAGTCTTTTTATATTTTGCAGAGGTTAAATATACTAAGTACAATTGAATAAACCATTCATTATACTACATAATGTTATGCTTACAAGAAACTAAAATTATTTGCTTATTCTTGATAAGAAGTTGCTTCATATGAATATGGTTATTTTCTTCCTTTGATAATATACTTACATTTCTGATCATTTGCATAATATGAACACTCTATAAAGAGTAATAATTAAATTAAGCAAGAAACTTAGAAGAAAGACTGAATAAATGAATATATTACAAGTAAACAATTTAAATTACAATCAAAAGACTAAGCATCTGCATGAAACACCACATTTCTATAATAGATTATAAACTTACTGTGTTCTAGGATGATTTTTTGTGATTCTTTTTTTGAAATCCTTGTTCAAAAGTTATATCTTACTTTTGATAATTCTTAGCACTGGTTATAGTTGGTTATGTCTCTCCCTAAAAGATTTCGTTACAATTTTGTAACTGCAAAGAGCTATTATCACTATTTTATTGATGCTATTAAATTTCATTTTGCTAATTTTTATTTTGAGTAGTTGAATCTATTTTTGTAATTTGGCTCTGAGGATTTTACTCTAAATTACTAACTTTCTACTTTAGTAATTCAATCTCTTCTTGTTAGTTCTTCTACATTTGTATTAGTAAACTTTCTAAATGTTCTATTTACTTTTATTATATGTCAATTTGACTGTTAGCTTACTAATTTTGTTTTTTAAGTGCTATTATTTTATGTGCTGCAACTATTATCCCACTACGCATCAACTGAATGTCTTAGGATAACGATTCACGCTATTTTGCAAGATTCTGCTTAAATGACGTTATTTTTGCCTAATTGATTTCCTGTTCTTCCTGTATTTACGAATGTCTTTCTGAAAAATTTGAAGAAAGAATGCTTAATCTCTGCTATATCTAATTCTCTATTTGTTAATAGCTTTTGTTTCTAGTGAAGCTTTTTGATTATTTGCTTTCATAATCAAAGACTTTTGTATTTTAAATGCTTTCTTCATCTTCTCCAGTTACTTTCAGATCATAAATTCCTTGCAGTAATTCTTTCATTTCATTTATATTCTTCAGATCCTAGCTAATTTACTTACTCTTTTAAAATTCTTATTTAAAAGGTGTTTGAGCATCCTAAACTTCTTACTGTAAATAGTCCTCTATTCCGGAAATTAGAGATACTTGTAAATCCTTAGGCGAAGCAACTGAAGAAGCCAAAGTATATAGAATATTTGAATCTGACAAATTAGCGAGCACCTTTTTGTTCCCCTTAACTTGCTCACTACTCATTTTTTAAATAGATTTTGACTAATTTTAATGTAAGTTAGTGACATCGTTAGTTTTAGAATTATTCTAGCTTAATTTAAAAAACTCAAGATGATTACAAATTACATTGTTCATCTTCTAGATTTAAAGCTATTATGTCATTTAGTCGTAAATTTCGTAATTTGAATCCTGATTTTCAGAGGACTATTCCTCATAGTAGCTCTAGTTTTCTTACTTTGAGCTATGTCTACTTTCTCTATACTTAATTTCATTATCAAATTAGTTTTTATTTGGAATTCTTAAATCCGGAAAAATCCGCTCTCTGTTTTCCTAATTAAGTTAAGATTGTTTCACATTCCAATTTCCACTTATCATTTCAGGAGCTCTTTCGGTTTTCTGCAGTTCGAACTACTACTAAGAATGGTCGAAGTTATTTGGCTATTTAGCTTCAGAATTTTTAACAGTAGTAGTGATGCTGTTAGGTATATTAATCTCCAAGCCTTAGTTAGAGTCTTTGGTTTGGTTTTGTGAGACTCAATTCTAATGAGCTATAGTCTTCTTTAGCTTCCTTTGCATAGCCTATTGCTTTTTAGTTACTTATTCTGACATATCTATTAATTAGTTTAACTTATATTTAACTGTTTAGTAAGAATTCCTTACTCTTAGAAAATATTAAATCTCTTGCTAGGAACTACTCTTTTAACTTTCAATGCAAGAATAAATTAGAAGAACTATTGGAAAAGAAAAAGCTAATTAAAAGGATAAATGCTTGACTAACTAGAGTATGAATTGACTATATTTTAAGAAAGCAAATTAACTAATCATAGAAGATAAAGTTAACACAGGTGATACTTAGAAGAATAAGGCAGTTTTAGTAATGAAAAAGACAAAAAAGAGAATTAAAATAAGCAGAACTCATATTTGGATTGTATAATAATGAACTCATCAAAGATATTACAGTATTTAGAGTTCATATATCTCTTGCAATTTCTAATATGCACATTTGAATAAATAAGGGAATAAAGTTAAGAATTGTTTCTTTAGTTTCTTTTTATAATTTTAAATTATTAAAGCTTCAAATTTTCTTAATCAGAGACTTTTAATGAATCGTATTATTATTATTTTAAGCCCATAGATTCAAGAAAAGTGCTAATAACATAAATTAATTATAGAATTAGTCTTAAAATTAGATACTTTATATCTTTCTATTTATCTGCAGTTAACTGTTACTTAGATCTATCGAGAAACTCTTCTTAAGCTATAATGTTTACTTATCCATTATTTCATATAAATTTGAATGTAACTAAAATTAAGTTTGGAAGATTTTTCTCATTAAAGAAGAAACCAAATTTAAGGTATATTCTTTTATACTAGCAAGCACTGTCTACCTAAGTAATTGCTACATTGAAATTTATTAATTTTAGAGTTATACTTAGATTACTAGTTAGCATATTAGAATTAATTAACTAGATATAGTTTTTTCACAATCAAAAATCAGTTGCTAGGATTATTTTTACTAGCAGTAAAGTGACTATAGCTATTACTATCTGAATAGTAATTGTTCAGCTATTACTTACCCTTTAGTTTCTAATCTGTTGGGTTTCATTCTATTCAAGATTGCTTAGTATTTCTTTCTCTTGGTATTATATCTCGATTATCTCTTTCTATCTAGCTACATATTAGTTATAAATAAAAATTACTGTTAGTTTTCAAAATAAGCTTTCTTCATTAGTGCACTTCTTTTCTATTCTATTTCGTTTTCTAAATCGCTTTAAAATTTAAAAAGTGATTATTACTAACTTTAGCTTTTAATATTCACATTACCTTAAGAATTATAAGCTTAGTTTTAATTGATGATATTTTTCTTGTGAAAGTTCTTATTTTTTTGTTAATTTTAATTTTACAGATTTTCTTTCTCTTATAGAACACTTTTTTATTGGCTATTTTACTTCAATAACAGTTTTTTATCTGATCCATTATTTGACCAAGTTTTCTTATAAATTAGTTTTGAACTCTTTTATTAATATGAATCTTTGCTTTCTCACTTTTAATTTACTAAGGCTTATTTTTTACTATTTACTTCACTCTTTTTGGTGTTTTATACTTAAACATTTTTTTATAGCATCTAACTATTCTTTTGATTTTGTTCAGCTAAATTCGAAAACTGTGTTATCAGTGATTCTAGGTAAAAGTCACTATCTTTATCAATATTTTACTTTATTTTTGTCTCCGAATCTTAAAACTATCTTGCGTCTTCCTTGCTTTTACTATCTTTTTGCATACTTACATTTTACCTATCAGTTTAAGGAATTATATCGATATCATCTTAATTCTAGCTTTCAAAACTCATATTCATGGTTTAATTTTCCTTTTGGTTAATTTTATCTGCTAAAGACTAGAAAGAAGTACTTTTATAATGTCTTTAAATTACATTCTTCTGATCTATTCTTTACTGACGTGAATCAATACTCTACTATCTACTCTTAGCTTTCATTGTGTAATCATCTTAATCGCTTTACTTATAATTTTTACTGTATCAGCATTTCTTGTTTCTAAAAGGGACTTAGGGTGCAGTTATTTGCTTGGATTTAAATCTATTGACTTATTCAAATTTTATTTGAAGATAAATTGCTTGCTTTGACTTAAATGCTTTATCGTTAAGTGGGTCATTGTTCTGTATAGAGGGAATCTGCTACTGTATGTTTGACTTTGCTAACCTATGTTTTCCTTTTCCCTAGTAGACGATACTATCTAAACCTCTATTTACTTATATAAGAGAATCTCTCTAGCTATGAGACTACTGCTCGTTAAACTCCCCAATATTTTTTAACCCTTTTACTTCGCTTTATTCATCTATTCTTCAAGTTTCAAGACAAGCTAGGTAAAAGTAAAAATGGAGGTAGACATAATCCCCAAATACTAAGTTCTACCACAATATTTCTACAATTCCTTATGAAAATTCCTTCACCTACTAATGTAGCTTAATTGTGAAGCTTTCCTTGGTAAAAATTGTATCTGGGCTTATATCCAAGTTTTTGTAGTATTGGACTGAAGAAATCCCAGATTCGTTGAGCTTTCTGGCTATTTTCTGGAATACCTACTTCACTTATAGCTGGATTCTATTTTAGTTTCACTTAAAGGGATAAGTATGCAGCACACTTTTCTCTTAGCTATATAGAGAGTTTAAATTCTATTATTTCAAACTCTAATCGTAGCAATACAAATCTACAAAAGCGTAGAAAGAATACATTTACATATGCTCTCCTACCTTTAATACGTCAAATACCTTTCGCCATTACTTAGGACTTAGAATAAAAACATAGTTTATTTTCATTAAGAAGTAGTCAAAATCATAAATCTGATCAGCTGAAGGTCCTTTGTTGATAGCACTATAAGTGAGGGATGTCATTTCTTGTGGTATCTGATCATATAGTATTTTCAGTATGTTTTAAATAAGCTCAAAAGGTGTATCCTCAATGCCTTTTTACTAGCTTTTATTTATTCATGTCTAAAGTGAATCACGTACAAGTGACTCCTTATAAGCTTCATTCATCCCCTTTATCTATTTACTAAGTTCTTAAATCATCAAATTTTACTCTTAAATTTGACTCTCACATTTATCAATCTTTCTTAGCAGTTTACTCTAAAGCATCGTATGTAAATAATGCAACTACTTTAGATAGAATTCCTTTAGATGCCAATTCATTTATTCATATCCTTTTGAGTTTTTGGAGTACTTATTTATAATATTTTCAGCAGTTAATCTCTAATCTACCACATTCTAGCTAAATTTGACTATTTCTTCAATACTTTTAAAATTGATTTTCCAAATAGAGCTTTAAAAATCCTTTTGATCCTCTAATGACATTTTAAATATTTAATTATCAAGAAAATCTTACAAACTTTGAGCTTTTATAACTACACCATTTTCTTATTTTTAGTTTGAAGTAAAAAGATATTAATTCCCTATCCTAAAGCTAAGCTAAAAATTGTTAATTTATCAAATTTTTAAGAGTACTACTATATATTAGCTTTGTATGCATTAGCGGAGTGATAAGGTTTTAGTTTATTCTTAATAATGATATGCAAGAGAGCTAATATGCTAGCTTATTAAAAGCTAATCCAAATGCAAAGTGGTGTAAATAAACCACTAAGGTGCTTATAAAGTTCATGACTGATATCTAATATATTTTACTGGTATTATTAACAGCCTAATGGCTTATAATGCATTGGTTGATATCTTTTAGCCTTTAAAATACTTAAAAGGTTAAAGCAATGCTATTTATTTACTTTACTTTCAAAATAATTATCCATATATAAGATATGAAACATAATGAAGACTATAAGGAGTCACTATGAGATGTTGTTATATCAAAAGGATAGTAATGTGAGTATAGTTGATTAAAAGGTAAAAGAAGAATATAAAAATAAATAGAAGTAAAGAATAGTAAGCTAAGTAATTAAACCAAATACATTACTTAGCAAAATTAGATGCTATAATCAAAAAGTTTGTTAATGTAAATGGAATTTATTACTGGCAGAATTTTAGCTATAAATAGGTAAATAAAAGCTATATCAAGCTTGGATATCGTTCTACTAAGAATATTCCTCATTAAGCCCATTTGGGTATTCACACAAAGTTAATAAAAAGCTTAATATATAGTTATTGGCAATATACGATTCATTATTCTTTAGGTTTTCTTCTCCAAGTCAGATAAATAATAAGCTCTAGTTATAAAATCAAAATTTGAATAAGGTAACTTTAACGTATTTTCTTACTAATCTAAGATAAAGCAAAAAAGAAATTAAAAATGCAGAAAAATTATTCGTTAGATAGTCTTAGAAAAGATAATTAAAACTAAGGTAATCTTCGTGACTAATTAAGGAAGGAAGTATTAACTGTCTTGCATAAGAGTTATACTAGAGACTCATCAAGCGTTAAATCTAACTCTCTTTCAAATCATTCCTCCTTCGCTTATAAAACTTAGATATCTTCAGAATCTGCTTCAAGCAAAAATCAAAATCGCTTATAACTACCATTCTCATAGACTTTGAAAAAGGAAACTTAGCCAGAAAGTTGCTTGCATTCTTCTTCTAGCAGTCAGCTATGGAAAGACTATAGAAATAAGATGAATATGAAATCAGCTTGGAATGCTAATAACAATTAAGGTCCAAAGTATTCGAAGCTATTTAAAGAAAGGAGTTAGGCTTAGAAAAATAGTGAAACTTTACAATCGCCAAAGGAAGATATTTTTAAAAACGAGCTTTAGAAGTTCAAGACTCAGATACAAACTCCAAATTTCCATTTCAAAAAAGCAACGAAAGACCTAAAATCTTACATGTCTCAGTAAAATTCCTAAAAACTTGCTTCAAAGGAAGAACTAAAGGAAAAGTGAAAAACTCTCCTACTAGAAACACCAAGTCAAGATCTACAAGAATCCTCAAAGAAGTAAAAAACGCTAGACTACATGATTTATGAGCAGACAAATCCATCCATTTCCATAGAAACAATACAGAAAGTAAGTGATATGTTGCAAAGCATGACAAAGACATAATATGACAATCTTCCCTCAAGGTAAGTGTTAACTTAGGTATCATAACGTATTTAAAGGCCTATATGGAAATTTAAGTAATAAAATAAATGTATGAGTATAAGCAATCTCATTAATTATAACTAACTTTTGTCATCTTAATTAAGATCTTTTCAATTTTTAGTACTGGGGAAGATAATTAAACTGCTTTAAGTAAATTTATAATATCAATCTTGCTATTTTTAATCAAACATTAAGGGAAATCTGTTTTATTTCCAGATCTATTTAATTTTAGCAAAGAAATACTAAAGTTAAGGTTCATAGTTTGTTAACAATTTAGATAAGAAAATGACACTTATAATTTATAGATGGGAGCATTAGAAGTGCTAAAACTTAGTTGAGTGTTTTAAAGTAAACCTTCTCTTGATACCTTCTTTTGAATAAAAAAGATATTATATTACAATCTATCATTATCAATATTGAATAAAAAAGCTAATAATAACAGCTAATAATGATATATCTATTTATAAGAGAATAACATTTTAAGCATAGAAATAAAACTAATTCAATGCATTACTAAAATAACTCTTAGATATCTTAACAGCAATTTATGAATTTCCAAGCTATAAAGCCCTTACATTATTATAGTTATTCATTAGCAGTTAGCACTGATTAATTTAACAAAAGTTATATTGAATAAACGATTAAAAAATAACTAGAAGTTTAAATCATAAAAAGTATCTTAATGTTATTTAATATTATAAGAATATGGATTCTATAGAATAGTATCAAATATAAGGGTGTAGATTATGTTTACAACAGAAATGCTAAACCATATTATTCGCATCATTTGCTATATAATTATAAGTGATAAATCTTCTTAAAAATTTGAGTTTTCTTTTATATAATAGAGCCAATGTTTGCCAATTATTTATATTTTTAAACTTATACAAACTAATGACTCTAGTTTTGTGTAACTAACTTGAAAACTATTTATTACCTAAAGGTTAATTAGCTACTATAGGTAGATTTAAAATTTCATGATAGCTTAGATTCTTTAATTTCCCTAGATTGCTTAGTTAAGTCTAACTTTTCTAGTTCCTAAGATAATTGTATATCTATAAGCATCAAAGACAATGTAAGTGATAAAATATCTTATTAACTTCTAGAAAATACTTATCTTTCATCCTCCTTCAGCTTTATTTCTGATCTCACTTTATTTAAATTAATATATCATTTATTTAACTTAATTCGTTACTAAATCTAGATTTCCTTCTAATGCTTCCAGTTTCTAAAGAAACTAAACGAATCAAATGCTTAAACCTAGCATATAAATACCTATTTAAAATAAGAACTAATTTTCCTATTTTCTTTATACTCTTCACTATCTCAATTTTCTGTTTATTAAATAGATTTATAAGAATACAATAGACTTTTGGCAGTATTATACATACTAAATAACAGCAAGTAAACTAAATTAAGCACAAAATACTTTCTGTTCTATCTATATGATTAGCGCATTGAGATTGAATAAGTTGATATGTATAGTTAACAGAAAAAATGAAAATTGTTAAA
This sequence comes from Loxodes magnus, assembly GCA_946699065.1. Taxonomy (NCBI): domain Eukaryota; phylum Ciliophora; class Karyorelictea; order Loxodida; family Loxodidae; genus Loxodes; species Loxodes magnus. Next base: position 1,372,161 of record CAMPDV010000013.1, read on the forward strand.
TTAGTTAAACAGGAAAGAATAGTCATAAGCTTACTTAGGTAGTATAAAGGATAAATTATACAAATGTTTAGTTTAATTATACTCAATTAAGGAAATCTAGCGATCTATGATAGTATCTCAGATTTCTAGTAGTTTGTGGAATGCATTTATCTCTAAAATTGAAAGAACCTAACAATGACTTTTCGAATGTGTCAATTAGTATTTAACTGGTTTTCAACTTAGAAGATGAAAAATCGGTTGAGGTCTCAAGAGATTTTTACGTAGCATTAGTAGTATTGACAAAAGAATTCATCCTTGTCTTTTATCAATGTTTAGCTGTTTCATTCCTCATTTACGTTAGTCACAACTTTAAGTTTTAAACGTTCTCATCATCATCATAGTTTATAGCAATCTTCATTATTTTCTCATTGTTCACTTTGCTTTTAATTAGAAACTAATGATTCTTTTACTGGTAGTTCTTTTTCAGATTACTCAGTATCAATATCTTATTAGTAACTGCTTAGGGTAAGTAAATGCTATCTTTCTTGTGAAGTATCATTAGTTCAGCTGTACTACTATAAACATTTATATCGTACTTGCATTCTTCGTTTTCAAAAAAGCTTTCCTCTCCAAAAAAACTTCCACTTCCTAAAATTGTTTTGCTATAAATTCTACGAGCCACAAGTTGTTTTCTTAAGCACTCTCCTTCCACAATAAAAAACAAAGCTTTAGAGATTGATTTGTCTTTTATAATAACCTGGTTTTTTCTAAACGTTTGGATAGAAAATAGATGGATAAGCTTTTCTTTCTGCTACTTGTTAAGCAGCTGCGAATTGGGTAAATACTTGTCAATGAATTAAATTTTTTTAGTCTCCATAATATTAAATTTTGAAACTAGAGAAGACATAAAATATTGCTTTCCTATTTAAATAAGCTAGCATCAAGTAGCAGTCCTCGCCGATAATGATCTAATTCCCTAGAATTAACTAAAAGCTTTGTTTCCAAAGCATCTTCCTTATAATAGTCTATTATGTATAACAACCTCTTCCTTTCCTTCTATTACTTCAACTTCGTAAAACTCAACAGTTCCTTTTAGAATTATATAGAATGAGTCTGCAATATCCCTTTTCTTGAAGATAACTTAACCACTTGGTATTTCAATCACCTTGCAGCTCTTAATCAATTACTTCAACTTATCGTTTTCGATATCCTATATAATAGCTTGTAGGTCTACTATCCCTCTAAGGAACTTCAAAATATCTTAGATTTAACCTTCTGTCAAGACACTCCTTTTCAAATACGACACTATTTTTAGTCTCTAGAAATCGAAGGCGGATATTCCTTTTCTTTATTAAAACGATGATTTGAAAAATTGAGCTAGGAGTTATTAAGAATACTCTGACATTAAAATTAATCTTAATTAAAGTAAGATTATTTATACCAATATAATAGCTTTATTTCTTAATACCTATAGAAAAAGGTATACTGAGAATATGCTGTTTATTCGTAATTAAATAAGATAATATGTCTTATTCTTGTCAGTCTTTATTACCTTACTTCCTTGCACTCTGATTCTTATCAAGGATTCTGTTTCTGTCGAAACCTTCCGCAAAACTATATTTTTTAAACTGAGGGCTTAGTTAACAATAATGCTACGATAGGATAAGCTTATTTCCAGCGTTACTGCTCTTCACTTGAAAGCCTTTGCTTACTGCTTTGTTTGATTAACTCTTTTGGATATTTAGATTAGGTTGAATATTTCTCTGTAGTTCTTGCGAAGCTTTTTCAAACTCGCCGCTATTCTTTCTTCTTCCTTTAATAGGAGCGCTTTAAGGTCTTGGTTGCAAAGAGCTTTGCCTTTTAAGCGGTTACTTAAAGTTATTTTCCTTATTTTACTAAGCATGAGATTTATAAATTTGAGAATATGAATCTTATTTTTATTGCCTCTTGTATAAATCATTAAGCATCTGAACTCTATTCTGGATATTTTATAATTATGACTACTATTTCAAGCAATAGTTCGGATCTTAATTACTCTATTACTTTCTGCTAGAATGAGAATGCTGCATTGCATGCTATTCATTGATGTCTCTACTAGATTTTTAAACGTTTTAAGTCTACTTTGAAGGCTATAAAATCTATTGGTTTTAATTATCTCTACTCATTCTACAAGCTAATGGAGATAGTTCAGGCTTGAAAGTACATTACTATATAGCCATTTACTCTTAAATTTGCTTTTGTTGCTATAATTGCCAATTTTTTTATTCTAGTCATTTATTGTTCCTTTCTGCTACTTGCAAAGCGTAATCATGCTGTTTGTTCCTTTGTTCTTCATAATGTTATTTAGGTTGACTTCTTGGTGACTATTAGTTAGGGTACCATCGAGGATCGTATTGCTATTGTAACATCTATCTGTTTTCAACAGCTCTCATAAGCGCTTCTTAGCTTAATTTCCCATTAAGATTAGTAGGAGGGTTTTTAATATACTGAACCTTTCCTTTTTCAGATTTAGTAAATCTTTCTATAGATGAAGGAGGAACACTTAAGTTTTATTGAAGGTTGACATAGCATAGAGGAATCTCCTTATTGCTCTATGAAGATGAAGGCATTAAGGCACCAGGATAATGCAGTTGCAAAGCCTTTAAATAAACTTCTTAAGTCTATTGAAACTCTTGTTACTAATTTCTGGGAGAATGATATTATGACTATGATTTTTATCTTTAGTTCTCAGACTTAGATTTCTGTTTCTATTAGTACGCAGGCTAAAACACATTTTACTACATTTATTATGAGTTGTTAAATGTAGAGTTTGTCATGTTAAGTTACATTTCATCAGTTCTATTATCTGAGAGCATTAATGTCTGAAAGTCGTCTTAGTTTTCCATTCTTTGATCCTAAACATATAAGTTTTACCCGCTTTAGTCTAATCTCTAAGTATCTATGAATTACTAACCTCTTTATCCAAAAGAATTTTCTGCATTCTCTCTAGGTTAGTTCATACTAAGCATTTTTAACTCTCATTCTTTTGCTTTAATCTGTTCGATTCTCTCAACTATTTTCCTGCTTTTTTCATTAATCTTTGGAGTAAACTTGAAGTTTTACCTTTTTCTTAGTTCTTACTCTAGCATTTGCTGCTTCTTTAATTTAATTTCTGAACTTTAATTTAATCCTTAAGTAAGCAAGCGTTCTTCAACTATCTTCTTAGAACTTTCTAGAATGTTTGGGTGTTACTACATCTAAGTTCTTTCTAACTCTTCTTTTTCCTATCTGATTTTAAGAATTGTATCCTACGCTTCTTTATGTCTTCTTATGGAATGGCCTTACAACCGCTAAGCATCATACGCACTTAAATTTTGTTTCCTCTTTTCTTGGGAGTTCTTATATGGATTATACATGCACAAGGCTTCTTTCTATATTTTCCTTAAACCACTTTCTTAATACAATCTACTGTGCACATTACTTTTAGGTTCCTACTTCTACATTTGCTTATAGACTTATTTATCAATGGAAGTGTATAAGTTACTGAACAGCTATTAATCTGTAGGAATCTACTAGTTCTAATAACTTCGATCAATTGTTCTCTAAGAGTTTAAATTATCTAAGTTCTCTCTGAATGAAATCTAGTTTATCTACAATTGCTTGGACTCATTAAGTAACTAATGTTTCTACTAGGAGTTACTAGACTAAGTTGGCTAATACATTTACTAAGAAGGATACAACCTACTTCCTACGCTTTGCTAGTTATCAGTACTTTTAGTAACTTAGTCCTACAAAGACTTATCAGTTAGGCTGTAAGTTAGATCTCTTATTTACTAGTTTTGGTTAATATCCTACTGAGACATTGCTATATAATATGAATATTTTCTTAAGCTAAAAACATGGAATTTAGTTAAAATTGTTAAGTTATAGATCATATCCTGGAAAGCTACTGTTTAGAGGGTCTAGAAGCTGGAAATAAAACAATATGCTTCCTGCTAATCCTTCCATCATGCTAAAAGGAGTGTCTGGTATTCCTTGCACTTATCTTCCGTAGTCATATCACTTCTATTACTCTAGCTTAATGGAATTAGATTTTGATAATATTGCAAAGTTTTTAGCTCTATTAAGTCAAATTTCGTCATTTGTTACTTTGTATAGAGATAAGAAAGCATAAGCGTTTCCGCATATTCCATGACATAACCCATCACCCTTTCTTAGCAATCCTCTAGTTCAAATATCTTCTCCTGCTACCAGACTTGCCTTAAGGTATTTCTCTTCCTTAAAATACTAATAAGCAAGTGTAAGAGTCTGGATTATTCCAGGACTTCCATGACAGAAATGTACTAAATAATCGTTTTTAGGATCAACAGACTCAGTATCAATAGGAAAGTTTCCCGTTGGAAACTATTAAGAAAGCAGATAATCTAAAGTAGATTTAATCTCATTGATTGACTGCATTAACTAAGGAAACATAGTAAATGTCAGTAGCATTACTTACACAACTCCAATATTACCATGAGCAGCGCCTAGATAATACGATTATGAGTAGGAAGGGAATTTAAATAGTATAACCTAGTTTTAGTTTACACTTAACTGAATGATTCTCTTTATTAGCAAGTCACATAATTTAACAATTTCACTATCGTCTTTAATCATAAGCTTTGTATATTTATACACAAATAGGATTGTATAAAGGTATCCACTAATTCCATAAAGTAATTCAAGATCAGCTTCTTGATCAAGGGCTTTACTCTTTTAACTGATTATTAAATCTATGAAATGTTCTAGGCTTTAACTATCACTCTAGTCAGCTGCTCTACAAGCAGCCAATGCGTAGATTCCAATTTCTCCTAAATAAAAGGTAGAAGTGTTATCCTGGTTATCATAGTTTTCAGTCTAGTGTAGTTACTATATATGAGATAGATTTGCATCAAGAGAAATACTAAATCATTTATAATACTCAGGAAACTTTCTGGAAAGATAGAAATACAGTAGCGTCTTACCTCCACTCCCATCATAAATGGTAAAAGACTAGCAATTATCTTGGGGATTACTGCACAGTTTCATATCTGAATCTGCTGAATAAGCCTATTCAAAAAAGAACAAACTCTCTTTAAAAAGTGTCTCAATTTTCTTTTCACTAACCTCTTATAAATTACTTTTAAAAGGGTTTAAGATATATCTTTATTGTAATTAAGCCATTATATTTCCCATACAAACCTCAAATATAATATCTCTTCAATTAATAAAACTCCTTAAGCTATCAAAAAGCATAGGGAAAATCTTTTATTTATAGGGATATTTATTGCATCTTTTGCTATAATTGCGAGACTTTAATATACGTTAATAATCTTTCTCATCTAGATAGATAAAAAGCCTAAGCTGATATTCTAAATGCATATCAGATTTTTGATAAACAACTAAAGGAAAAAGCTAGAAGATAGGTATTTGCATAGTATCTTAGGAGCAAATATATGCAGCATTGAAGACTTTCTTTAGGTAGAATACTAAGAACTTTCCTTATTTATAGTAATAGTAGAGTTATACTTATTATGTAAATAATGCAAATCAGAAAAATCTATTAGATTAGAATATTTTATTAAGATACATATATGATCCTGAAGGAATAGATCTAAGCTGATTAGGTTTAATCTTATTAAATATTGAAAAAATGAGATAAATAAGTTAATTAAATGTTATAAAGACTAGAAAGTGGTCTATAGAATTAAATTTTTGTGCTTTTATTATCTTAAAGATAGTGGCTAGTATAATAAAAATTTAGAGCAAAATAGTAGGAAACACGAAGATGATTATAAATACAGTGCTAAGTTACTGATTTTCAGCTAATAATACAACTAAAAATTGCTATACATCTTGCTTTACTACTTCACTTTTTTCTCCTAAATTTGCTCTATGTTTTTACTATCTGTTTTAAATGTAACCTAGTCGCTAGACTATGATGATAACTAAACAGATTTCAATTAAATTTAAAATTTAGTCTAAAATAAAGTAAAATAAAGGCATCTCAATAGAAGTTTAACTCTTTTTATCAGCCTTAAATATTTTCATAAAATGGCTTACTAAAGTTATCAAGACTCTTTTAAACTTAAGTTTAAGGCTGTCATTCCCTCTTGATCTTAACAAATGTTTTATCTTCCTTCTTGGTAGTTTCTTACAGTTGCTAATTAACTAAATTTTAACTAGTAAATCTAAATTAGAAGCTTATTAGTAATTAATAAATTACTATTATTAAAGCATCTAAAGTACTCTACTTAAGTAAAAAGTTATAAGTCTACTTAGTAACTTAAATTTATACTATAATGCATATCTTCCCCTACTTAGAAGAATAGAGTTTTAAGATACTTATTTTGCTTCTTTAAAGTAGAAAGCAAATTTTATAAGATAAATAGTCAAGTCATTTCAAAAAGCTGGTAAGATAATTTCAAAATTAAGGGATAAACTAGTCTTAGATGATGATATTAAATTACCTTAGATTTGAATAATTAATCTCTAAGCTCTATCATTCATTTAAATTAAGGTTTAATTTTTCCTCCTATTTTAGTGGAAAATACTAGCTTATATACCTAGAAAGAATTGACTTTATTAATAGACAAATCAGTTTCCTATTTAATAAATATCACTCATCAGTAGTATTAAAAACTATGCTTTATATTCTTAATAGCATAGACATTGCAGAAGCTTAAGTAAAGAGCACTATTAATAAATGTATTAAAGGCTTTAGATTAATTTCAGAATCAAAGTTCATTCATTAAGCAAAAGGAAATTTAACTTATAGCAATTAATAGCACACAAGTTAGGTATTGCTATAAAGCAGTACTAGAAAAAGGATTTAATTAAGGAATAGAACATACTAAGTAAGCGTAGCAATAAGAGCGTTTATTATAGATAATTCTAATTTTGGTTCATAATACTAAATAGTTGTATTACACTCTGCTTATAAGCTAAAGTATTATAGAAGTAAGAACATATTTAGTCAATATTTCTAATCTAATCGTATGACTATAATTATTTTAAATCTAACATTTAGATAAAGTTTTTAGTTAAGAGCTAAGTTATGTAACTGATGGTATTCTTGGAGTGGGTAAAAATAGTAATATATAAGAGCATAATGAAATATAATGGAATATATAATAAACGTATTTATTAGCACATTTTCAACCTTAAAAGGGATATTTAGTAAATGGATAGTTAGATCATATAAATAGGATGTAAATAGACAATAGACAAATATATATTACAGGTTCAATACATATGTATCTCTACTTAACCGATAGCTAACAATTTCTAATATAAAAATTGATTATTTTAATTCGTCTAATGACTAAAAATTGGCAGGCAATATTTACATACCAAAAGGTTTTAAAAATCGTATTAATTTTAAGTTATATTAAAAAATGTAAATGAATCTCATTATTGTAAGGTCTTTAGTTACAACACTTATTGAGTTATATTTAGGCAGATATTTCTATATATGAGTTGGTAATATTGCGTTAATAGGTTTTTGCATTTTTACTCCTTACAACCGCTTTAAAAAATTCCAAAGACTCTTTTTGATTCCCAGCAACCTAATTAATTACTACTAGTTATTTGAGTTTACACTATTTGAAGTCAACGCTTCTCTATTGGTGATGATAGTAATATACACTTGCTTCGACCTTGAAAAGAATTCGATGGGTATTTTAATATCCTTTACTGAACTAATCATGATAAGCTTTATATTCGAATTTCCATTTGTACTGATAGTTCTGCCTTTCATTGCTCTATACTGTTATTTTGACTCAATTTATAGAGTTTTTGATTGATACTTGTTTGATGCTTCTGAAAGATAAAATTTTCAAATTAGTATGTTGAGAGATTAGTAGTATATGATAATAGATGGCTCTGAAAGGATTATAAATAACTCTATGTCCTAGAGCTATAATAACTAGCTACTTCAGTCAGTTGCTAAGATTGTAAAGAAGCATAATGAAGAATGTGTTGTAAGCTTTTATGAAAAGCCTTTAAAATAGTGATCATTTAAAAGTCACTCCTTCCAGTGAAACAGCAAGCCAGTAGCGCTAATAATATTTAAGGACTATAAAACTGAAGAGACTCTAAAATTAATAAACAGTATTTTTTTCTTTTTGATGTAAACAACCCAAGATAAGGTGATTCAAAGTCTGATAAGCTAATGCTTAGTGGTTATTTAAGAGAAGGAACGGATAATGGAAAAGGAAAATATAAGTTTGAAGGGAATTATGGATAAAATAATTAACTATGATAGCAGACTAAATAATCAGCGTGTATAGGTACAGTTTGCGTAAACTATTCCAAGCTAAATTGTAGGAGATTAGACGTTTACCGAATTGTTGTTAAATTCATTGATTTCCTGTGCTGAACAATATTCTAATAGAAAAAGCCATATTCTCTTAAATTTTTGAACAGAGTCAAAAAACAAGGAGGGGATAGTTATAATGTATAAGATCTCATTTTAGAACAAATCTCCATGATTATATGAGAAGATATAATGATTCCTTAAATGCTAAATCTCTAAGGAAAAGATGTAACTTTTATCAATGTAGGTCTGGCTTCATGATACTTAAATCTCTTCTAAAAAGCAAAAAAGTGAAGTTATATGATTTATAGCTAAAGAATAGCGAAATGATAATATAAATAACTCAGCATTTTAACTTGGAATTATCTTAAGGAAAATAGGAGTTAGGTAGTTGAGTTTTCGATACAAATAATGAAAAGGAAAGAGGAAAGAATTATGAAGATGCTTCTTTAGAAGAAAGTAAATAAATCGAATCTGACTAAAAATATATTTATCTCAGTCCTGATTAGAAGCATTTAATTGCCATTTAGGAAAGCTAAAACAAAGAAGAGCAAAGTGTAGAACATATAAACAAATATCCTTCTAAACTGAAGCGAAAGCTTCAATCAGATAGATTATCTTTGAAGGATTAGAGAAGTTTATAACAGTAGAAGAATTTTAAAGCAATAAATATACAAGAAAACTTAAAAAAAATTGATATTGATTCAATAAAAAACTCAAAACAGATCATTTGCAAATAAGAACAAAGTGGAGGAGTCTCTTTTTTATGTTTTTCAGAGCAACCCTAAAATAAGTTCACTTCTTCAGCTATTTCAAGTCTTTCTGAAGCAATCTCGGAATTTACTGAAACTCCAAATACATTTTCTATCTAAAGGAAGGTAGAATAATTGAAAGATACATGCTTAGCAATAAAGTCTAAATACGACTTAGAGAGATAACCCTTAAGTTAGAACTTGGAGATATTTTAAAATGAGACTAATTGCTAACCTTAAGCTGCAAAGGTCATTAATTAAAAGTCTAAATATACTAAATAATAAGGACTGTCAAAAAGTGAGAAAAGAACCGAAAATAGAGTCGAGATTGATTTATAAACACCTACAAGCCTTACTAGCTGGCACTGTTTTACTAATTCACCAGAACTCTTTTGCATCACTAAATCAGAGCCAGATAAAGATACGCCTTAATTTAACGAAAATTTTTAATTTCGAAGAAGAAAAATAAAAAATACATATTTCAAGAATTTTTGTAACAACAGAGTTGATAAAGCACTAGATGTAATGATCATAGACAAATAACCTATATTTCATATTAAATACTTCAAGTAGAAGAACATCCGATTAAAGTAGTTTAAGAACTAGCAATAAGCTTTATAAAACTGTAGGATTTAACTTTATCAGCACATTTTCGCTCACTAGTCCATGATGACTGAAGAACTTAAAGTATTGAACGTGATTGAATATTCATCTACTTCATAACTAGAAATAAAATTGAAGTAAATTATGTAGGAGAACTTATCTAACTGTAGTCTAGACTAGTTGCTTATTTTGCTCAATGAGGAAGAAATCTTAGTAAGATCAGCTACTCTTGAGTTTTGAATATAAAGATTTTAATTATTTAAGCTAATAATCAATAACCTTTTAACTATTTTCAATTGTAATTTCTTAATTATCAAACTAGAATATTCTGATTAAGGTATATTATAATGTCTTAATTCATGAAAAGTGATTACTATATCTACTGAATGCCTTTCATTTTTATAAGATCCAATATAACTGTAATACTATCTTAAGACTATCGTAAGACTAGAGTGCTCAGATCAAATTCTATTCTATCTGATTCATCATTCTATAAATCATCAACTATTACATCTTCTTTGTATATCTCAAAAGTACCTGGAAATCATCAATCCAATTATTAAAATAAAAATTGCTTATTCTCTAAAGTCAGAAAAACAAATAAGCATTTCCTTTCTAACCTCATGATATAAGCATGTGGAGACAAATGTAATAAGCTCTGCTTAAGAATAGAAGGTAGTGAAATAAAGTTAAATAGCCTTATATTTAAATAATATAATAAACTAGGAGATTTAGTAATAAATGTAGGTCAAATTGACAGTCCCAGATATTCTAGAAGAGTTTATCATTTAATTAGAAGAAAATCTCAGTTTCAATGAGCTTTAGAGTAAGATCTAACTACTTTTGAACGTTGGCTATGAACACTAAATCATTCTGACTGAAACTGGAGAACCTATTAACTAGGGTAAAAGTCTAACAGTCTAATATGAGCAATGAAAGAATGGAGTGTATCTCTTTATTAAGTCTTTGGATAGAAACTTAATTAAAATAAACAGAACTCATTAGGTAAAGGAAGTGAAAGAAGAGCAAAGTCAGGAATAATGTTATGCAGAAGAACCTTTAAATATATAAGAGATTAATATAAAGTGAAGTGTTAATGATATGGATAAGATAAGTGAGATTTAAAAGACACTCTATGATCAAACTTTGTAAGTAAGCAGAATTGCTTAATAATGAAATACCAAGTTCGCAGAAACTAGAGAGATTCTCATGTAGGTTTAACTGCAATAAAAATCAAGCAAAATTCTGGCAAAAAATTTGGGAAGCTTTTTTAGGTACGTTTTAATTTAATTTAGTAAGGAGAAGTAAATGCAAGAGAAATGGCAGAATAGATATCTTTCCTTGGTAAAAAGTCTGGAAAGCATTCCACTGGGCAAACTAGAAAGCGAAATACAGCAGGTAATTTAGTTTACATCTAGCTAAGTTAAATAGAACTGCATGAAAGCTTAAAGTAGTATAACAAAAGGTATCTCATTGATTGGATAGAAATAGACAAAATAAAGCAATGACATTCTAAAGTAATGGAGAAGAAAGAACATATTTAGGTCTAATGTAATGACTTTAACTAAGCTTATGCTAATATGAAAGAAAAAATAGATTTAGATATAATGCAAATAGCTCAAAACGACTTACATTTTAATCAATATTAGCAGGAACACAAACTTATAGAACAAATGTACTAAAATACAATCATCAAACTTGAAGCAGACTTCACCAAAATTAAGGAAAACTACTAGAAATATAGATTACTAATTTAATCTTGCTCAGAGCAGTAAGCACTCTATATTTAAAACTAGATTCAAGCATAAATTTGATCCTAAACTAAAGAGGCACAAATGAAAGCTATTTAGGTTTGAACGAACGAATATAAATAATTTGCAACTTAATGCTAAGGTTATTTAGAATAGGGTGATAAGTATAAACTTAAAAACTAAGAGGCTCTTAGCTAAGGTTTAGAAAAAGTAAAACAAAATCTAAGGCTAATAAATGAGAAACTGATAAAAAAAAGAAAAATCTTCAGCGAAATATTACGGAATTTCTCCTCATAAGTAGAAGTGCTATATTTTCCCTCTTATTTCCCTCAAGCATATTAAGCTGTGCTAAATGAATTATAAAGGAGAAACTAATTCGAAAATTAAATCTAAAGCCACCAAAAAGAAATCAACCTAATAATATAGAAGGAAATCTTACTAAGGAAATAGTTTTTAAAAGACCATGGAAAATGAATACCTACAGATTTCTTTCCTGAGTTGATAAATATTCCTATGCCTTTTAGCATTTTAGATTACCGAAGGTGATGTAGTCAGAAAAAGAACGAAAAGTAATTTGAAAATTATGGATCTAACAAAGTTTTAGACCATTAAGCAAATATTTTTAACTGGAACATTTTGATGATTCAGAATGAAAACTAAAGACAAGAAAATACCAATAATGTAGGAAAAGCCTAAGAGAAGAATAGTGATCTTCAAGCTTAGATTTAGTTACTGTAAAGACTGCTAGAGTAGCAAAAATATTAAAATAGAGAGCTGCTTGATAACTAGACTAAGTGATAAAACGATATAAAGAATCTTGAGATAAACCTTAAATAAGTAAAGGAAGAGAATCAAGCAAAGGATTAATAATTAAAAAAATTAGTTGAAAGCTATAATTTGACATGTTAAGGAAACTTCAATTAGAATACTAATGAGTTAAAAAATTATTTGCATGAAGTCAATTAAAAATAAGAGGCTTCTAAAGAGCTAATTTAATACAAAAACTTTTCACTAGGAGGAAGAGTATGCTTTATGAAGTTATCCTAATCATGTTGGAAAGTTTTTAACGTCTGGGAACATTAGAAATTCTTTTTAGACTTAGATTCAGTAAAATCTGACGTTCAAGTATATATAAAGTAAGTCCTTACTCAGATATTTTGAAACCAATGATTGCATTGTAGGTTTAATAAGAGAAATTAAGGAAAAAGTAGCGACATAATAAGACTAGCAACTGCTTTCCATTCAAACTGGTACATAGTATTTTTTAGTTTAAGCTGAAATTATGGATTCAGAAGATATAAAGGAAAAGTACAATCGCATCTTATAGAAAAATCCTGGGTAGGGATCTATTGAAAATATAGATAAACAATCCTCTCAGGATTTTGCTTTCCTTTGAATAACTTTCTAGTTAATTTTCCTTCCCTAAAGTTTTATTTAATAAAGCATCAGCTTTTATACTTAATCCATTAAAGATCATTCTACTTACCATATCTAATATCATCTATCATGGACTAAACTTTTAATCTCTAGTTCCATTGCTTAAATAAAGATTCCATAGCAACTGAAATGAATTAAGTTTATCTCCCTCAAAATGAAATTAAGCAAATTACTCTATATATTAAGCTCCTATAAAGGGTTCAATTATAAAAAGTTCATAATGAGGAATATTACTTTCTCTCTATTATTCAGTACTAAAGTAAGTAAATGAAATACTCTAACTAAACCAAAGTAGAAGTATCATACACTTTACTATTAAAGTTATAAAAAAAGGAAAAATTGAAAGATATAAAGTCTGATGCCTTACTAAAAGAAGCAATAATAGTATAGAATATAATTTAATGCTTTAATGTCCTTCACTCAATTATACTATTTAAGAAAGTCATTTAATTATTCCTTATCTTATATAAATCTAACCTTAGCTTCGTCATTTTAAAGCTTAGAGTTGTATCTTAGTATATTTTATCAAGAAGGATTATAAAGCGTTCTGTTAATACTGAGAGCTATATCAATTTTATTTTGCAAGTACTATCTCTTTGCTTAAATAAATATAATGCTAATATATAAGTGTTTAACCATTTAAGCACTCTTCTCAAATCAGTTTAGCAATACAAAAATCTAGAGTCATAAAAGGTTTTACTATTGAAGGTGTAAGTAATTATTTGAAATACCTGGTTTAATCATTAACATTGATCATGCAAGCATAATTAACATACTTCATAAGACTTCATAGTAAAATAAGAATGAAGGCATAGTCAACAAAAAGATTTGTGATATATGTAAAATCTTATAATATCTAAGTACTTTATAACGGTAGATTGAGTATTTTTGCACTATACAGTGTTGAATTTAAGAAATAAAGAGGCATTCAGATTTAAGATTGTTGAAATATGGAGGTAATCAGAGAAAGAAAAATGCTATGGTGAATGATTTTGAGACTATTTTAGGACTTAATAGGTACTTTAGTTTAAATTAATTTAAGTAGGAAATGAAATGAGATGTTAGTATGTTTAATAGCATTAAAATAAAACTTCAAGAATTTTAATTGAAAGTGAGTTCTTATAAATCAAGGATTAACTTATCTCTGAATTAATCAAATTTGTCTATCATAAGATATGATGCACACTTTAAAGTAGCAATAAAGGAAATATAAGAAAATGACTAATTATCTAATATTTCAACAATTAGAAGCGCAGAGGCCTGAAATAAGATGAAATTTTACTTATTAATAAATTCATCCATAAATAAGGGTTTAATATCATAAGGAATTGGAATGAACTATTCAACTTAAATTCCAGGATAATGATATTTATTACCCAGCTTACATATTGAAAGTTATAGGTTAGTTAGCAATACATATTTGCATTGAGAATAATTAAAATGTAAATCTATACATATTGTCTTCCTCTAGAATTAATATCCTTTCTAAAATTAAAAAAATATGTGATAATAGGCAAATTTATATTTCTCTACTCTAAGTTGATTTTATCTTTGAGCTATTTTTGCACTTTAGGAAAATATAATATCTACAATCAGCTTTAAAATCTATGTAGAAAATAAATAGCAAACTAGCCAAATTAGCAACATAAACTCCCATCTAATCATTTCAAAGCATAAATGGCGAATGATATGAAAAATATAAAAAATAGTCATTTGATTAGAAGACGATTCTATAGATTGAAAACTATGTTTAATGCATAAAAAATTGGATAATTACCTTATAAATTTCTGTAAATAAAGCCATCAAACTTATAAAGTAATTCCGCATTTAAAATTACTTAATTTTATTTTACTTAAAATTTAAGCTTAACTGTTTAAGCACTGTTATAGCTAATTTATTTTAGTCTGCTTAAATCATAAGTATGTGTTACAGTAATATTCTTCAGGCTATTTTATAGCACTAATTATTGTAGAGCTTATGATGGATTCTAGCATAGTGTTAAGAAGCTAGTTCAACAGTTAGAAGAATAAGTCTTTAAAAATTAAAATTGTAGTATGAAATGCTCAAATAAAACTTGGTTTCCCTTGTCCTTCTTCTGGTCTCTTTTCGTTGATAATATCCCACTTTTTTGCGTTTCTAAATGCTTAAATAGCTAAAATAAAAAATAACCGTTTTGAAGTGCTTCTTTGCCTTCAATGAGTAACCCCATGGGTATTCTATGTCCTGGGCACATTCCTTTCAACTGTATTATAATTTCATGATTTTCTCTGTATGATTTATTACCTAAGAGTAGTGAACATTTTTAGCATTCTACCTACAGAATTTATTTTATTTCTCAGAGCTCTACTTCCTGTATTTTAAATCCTTACTTCTAGGTCCTTTTTGTAGTCTTTCTCTTGGACTTCTTTTAACACCATTCTCTTTGTCCTCTTCATCCTCACTATCGGATTCACTAAGTGTATTCTCCTTAGGTTGTAAGATATTAAAAAGCATTTCAGCCACTTTTTCGCTTACAAAAGGCATAGACCAGGTGAAAATATCCATAAAATTAGGCAGCATATAAGGATGAGGCGTGTAGTTAAACTGCTAAATGTTAAGAGTGTTGTCTTTGAATTTGATGATAGCTGCTTTGTTATTGTATACATCACAATAATTAGGAGCACTAAAAATAGTTATGACAATAGGAAATTCCTAACTTCCATTCCAACGATGCATTTTATATCCATCTAATTATGCTTCATGAGCTCTGATAATTGAAAGTAGTTCGTTTCTTTTCAAAAAGTCATTTACAGCTTCCTATCCATAAAAATAAGAACAACCTCTTACTTCATTGAAACAAAAAGGCTATGGACTGTCTCCATCTTCAATGTCAACAGGATCACTTCACAAAATATCGCAAAACATTCCGCTTTTTCCTGGTTCTTCAAATCTATTAAGCTTATTGATATCTTCCAGCGTTTCTAAATCAGGAGATATTCCTCCGTGTAAAGCAATGAACTTTTCATTCACTAAGCATGATATAGGAATCTAATCGAAGCTTTCCATAAATCTTTCATAGGTTTCACTGTCATATTTTGTAATTACTTCTGTTCTAAAGTTAAAAAAGGCTGTCATTTATCTGCATTCATGGTTTCCTCTTAGCAAAAAAACTGTATCAGGATAATTAATTTTGAGTGAGTAGAGTAATAGAACTACCTCTACCGAAAATGAACCTCTATCTACATAATCACCTAGGAACAAATATTTTGTTTCAGTAGGATCTCCTCCAGATTCGAACATCCTAAGCATATCATAATACTAACCATGAATATCTCCCACAACAGTAACTGGATCGTTAAGGGATAAAAGATTAGGTTCATTCTTTAAAATTTAATTACAGGTATCAAGTATCTTTAAGCAATCCTTCTTACTAACTCGACCTTCTTTTTATAAAAAATCTCTTAAGAGTTGCCAATCTGGTTTATTACCTTTCCATAGAAGTTGGGAAGGTAGAGGTTCTTAAGGAGGTAGCGGAGCTTCTTTAACCTATCTATCATTGCATGGATCTTGCAATTACCTAATTTCGTTCATTTGTATAATTTGAAGTACAATTTTGAATTAAAAGATTAGTTGCAAATAGTAAAATATGGGACATTCATACTCTATATCTCTAATACATACTATCTATCCTCTTCCATTACTCATTTCATACTCCTCATTACCATCATCATCTCTACTCTTTCATCTTTATATCATTTCTCAAAAACATTTCCCTCTATAAGCATCCTCTAGCTTCATCTATATTCTTCTTTCAGTAACTAAAAGATTAACTTGGGGATTTGAGTGTATAGATTGTTTGAGTTTATCTTGTAAAAGAAATGAAAAGCAAGAAAACGATGAAATTACTATAATATTAATAATATGGAAGATTTCAGAATTTTGGAAACATGAACAGGAGAATAGAACATCACGCTTACTATCTAATCCCTAATCCTGTTTCTTTCATAACCTCTTTCACCCAACGACCATCTTTATGTATTCTAGACGCTGCTTCCTAAATTTTTACCCAATCTTCTTAGATAGAAAACATTTAAAACTGAAGATCAAAATTAGTTCTTGCAGTCTGTCGAATAGCTGCTCTGGCTTATCATCTAGAAAGTTCCTGACCATTTGAATGATTTGGATGTTCTTCAGTCTTTTATCAAAATTACAGATATTGATAACTTCCTTTACAAGCATGTATAGTAAGAGCTATCCAATAACCCTTTAAGTTTTGTCCCTTTCTAAGAGTACTCTAGATAAGATTTCGAGTAGTCTTTGTAGGAAGGAACTAAAATAGATGCTGTGAAAGTGGCTCCTAAGTTTGAAAGGAAAATTTGAGCTCATGCGACAGTTTAGAGTGTAAATTAGACTGAAGTTACGATTGTGTTTGATAAAGAAGAGAAATCGTATAACAGAACTCTATAGATAGATTCTTGAGAAATCTAACCTTTTAAATCACATGCTAATATGGAATGAAGAGATATGCTAAGTCCAGAGGAAAATGACATACACAATGTTGATTGTCAAGATACAATTGGATTTTGGTACAACTGCACTATTCTTGAAAAAAAACAAATTGAGAATGATTAAGGAACTACAACCACTTTAGTCAAGATTGCGTATAGAATCTATGAACCTAATGGTGATAAAAATGATGAACATGGAAACTTTAGAGGCTGGAGCAATAAGTACGATGATTGGCTTTCTATCTATAATCCAAGGATATAGCCATTCAATACTTTAGCAAGAAACTGGCCTACATTATAAAATCCTGCTAATGATGAGTTTATTATAGATGACTCTAACGATCTAATTGAAGACTAGAAAGAAGCTTACGTAGTAACAAGGGTTAACAAATGTAAGTGCAAAATTTTAATAAGATTGCTTAACAAATTTGGATAAAATGGAGGTTTCAACGCTATTTTAAACATCATTGAAGATCCACAAAACTAGTCTTAATTTAATATTTTCTGTGCATAAGTAGAATGCATAGGATAGCTACATGCATTATATCATCGAACTTTTGCTGTATAGTTCATTGAGCGGTTTATGTAGAGCGTATTCAAATACTTATTAAGCGCTCCAGAGAATTAAATAAGAAACTTCGCTAAAGAAAAACTAGATAGAGTAATTACAAACATAGAAAATCTAATCAAAAGAATAAAATCAGTCCAAGATAAAAATGATCAGGTTTAAAAATTTATGCTGGAGCTTTCACTGAATCTCTTTAAGTCACCTTTCCTTGAAAGAAGAATTTAAGGCTTAAAATAGATTCTAGAACACTTAAAAGCTGTTAGATTCAACTATATAAAGAATATAGGTAAGAAGTATATAAGTGACTGACTTGTTAATAATAAACTGGTTTAAGAAATCTTTGGATAAAATGGGCATAATTAATTGATAAACAGAACGGTGGATCTGATTAGATTCTTAGCAGGAGAGAACTTGCTAAGTCCCTAAGATGTAGAAATCATCTGGGACTCAACGCAAAGGAATGACCTAGAGTAAAAATTAACAGTCTATAAGATACTCCAAGATGTATCGATGAGTTTATAACCTGATCACTTATAAATAATCTTAGGAAAAGTAGAGAATATATCCCCTAACCTAATTATCAGTGAAGAAGTTAATCTAATTTTTGAAATATGCAGATTTGAAAAAACAGGAGAGTACCAAGTAAAATCCAAAGACTTCTTCTGACGAATTATCAATAGCTAGGACAAATATTCTAAGGAAATAGTAGAGTTGTCACTCAATAAGTTCTGTGAATTGATGAGAAATACGATATTTAAAGATGAGAGAATTCTGATCTGCTAGAAGTGTGTGGAAAACTTAGAGAAAAATACAATTTTAAATATAAAGATAATGCAAAAGATTTTAGCTATCTTTATGTAGAGCTAAATGGCTTCTGAGCAATATACTAGAGAACAAGCTATTGAATATCTTGCTAACGAACATAATATGATTTAGATGTTCTTCAACTTTTTCAACAAAGCTGAACTTTAGTAAGAAGAACTAGAAGAATGTCTCCAGTTCCTTCATTTCTTGTATTCCAACTCTAACCTTTGCTTGTCAAGATAGACACTTGATATAATTTGGGATAACTTATACTAGAAATGGCCGGAACAGATTTTGAAGTGACTTAAAGATGCAGTTGAAAGCTAAAGCTAGGGTAAGAATATTTTCCAAAAGGAAGATTGTATCAACTTCTTTACAGATCGCATGGCTAACCCTAATAACAATTTCAGCTAATTTTCCCTTGATAGTTTCAAGTGCTTCAAGTCTTATTTCACTATGGTCAATGAACTGCAGTAAAAGCTTGTTAAAAAGGAAAAATAAGTGACAACCATCTAGACTATTTATGGCTATTACCAGTAGCCAACAGATAAATCCTCTGAAGCTGACTTTGATTACAGGATAATAGTACTACCTAGTGATCTAATCGGTATTTAAGCACTTTGGATAATAGCTATAAGGACTAATAACAGCGAAGTTTAAAGTCAAGCATCTACATTCATAAACAGTCTTTACCAAAATATTTTGGATGTAGATATGAAAGAAGTTATGAAAAGCTATATTGACACTTGCTTCTAGCTAATATAGAAAGATAATGAAAGCGAACCTATAAAAAGAGTTTTAAATCTCATTCGTTAGATGATGATCGAAAGTGAAAAAAACGGAGTAGCAGGATTGAAAAGTCATGGATCGTTACTAAAGGGAGAAAGATTAACTCTGAATATAGTCAATAATACTAATTTCATGGCTGTTAATAATGACGCTCCAAAAAAGTTTACTCTGAAACTGTATCAAAATACTACAGTTTGGGAGTTCAAAGGAGCTATAGGCTAAATAGTAAAACTTACGAGAGATTAAATTCGTCTTAATAGAAATTTAACAAACAAAGAAATTAAAGACATTGAAAATGGTAAAACACTAGGAGAACTTAAGTTTAGAAACAAAGAAACTTTCGTAGCTTTGAAAAACCTAAACTCTACAATACCTAAAGCAAAATTAATACTTCAAAGTGGAGAGTTAAATCCATTTGCAAAGTAAATATTTTAGGAGTGGTTCAATACTTACGCTGATTGCGAAGGCAAACAAAAAATGTCTGCAAAAGGCTGTGCTGATTTTATCAACTCCTGCACTGGTGATAATTGCAAAGCTAGCGACAAAAGAGTGATTGATACTTTATAGTCGTACGATACTGATAAAGATGGATTCTTGAATGAGAAAGAATTTTTAGATTTTTACACATCAGCTTGCTAAGATAGACCACATGTAGTTTGGAATAACTTACAGAGTCATCATATAAGGAATGACTTAAAGAAGTTCAGTGACTCTTCTGATGAAGATAAAGAAATAGACATAACTATTCTTCCTAGATACATCATATCAAGAAACTAGGAGTAGTTCAATTTCTTATTTACTCTTCTAAACAACAATTAGCTAGCAAATGATATATGGTCTTTAGTCATAAAACTACCAACTAACCCTGTTCTATACTAGGATATTTTAAGTCTGGATAAAGATTGGAGTCTTTTGATTGAAACAAAATCACCTCATAAGACATTATATGCTCTTTAGATAATTGAATCACTTATGTAGGATTCTTCTGATGAATAAGCTTGCTAGTGGCTTACTAAGTTCCTTAAGTTAGGAGGAATTTAGTAGATATATAAACTGATTTTAGAGTCTACATCTGAGGATCTATTTTCAAAGACGGTAATGGGGTATGAATTCAAAATGCTAAGGGTTTTTATTCAAGCTGCCTAGAAAGCTACAGAGTCTAAAGTTTTTGATATAGTAGAGTTAGTGAAAAAGTCTAGCTGCACAGGGTAAGAAGAGGAGAAACTAGAAGAAGAGAAATAAGAATAAAAGGAAAATTAGCAGAAAGATAATGATTAGACAATTGAAATGGAATAAGATTACATCACATACGAATAGCCTAAAGAGCAGAAAGAAGAGAAGGAGGAAAAATAAGAAGAGTAAGACTTAGAACGTGACAAGCAGGATTAATAGATATTTGAGAGAATTGTGATTATTATAAGACAAAATGAAATGTAATGGAATATTTTGTAATTAGTAAACTTCGAGTAGTTGTAAGCCAAATTAGTCCAAACTATGAATTACATAATTCATCAGAGTGAAATAGAAAACGAAGATAAAAGCATCATAGAATAGGCTCTAAGTCTATGACTATCTTGTATCATTTAAGTACCTTAGATATTATAAGAGTTTTACAAATACGAAGATTAGTATGGAAATACTTCAGACTTCATTATTTCAGGTATAACAAGATAGGGATCTGAAATAGTAAGGAAAAACTTCTAGCAAACATTCTATTAAATTACCAAAAATGTAGAAGTACCTGAACTGGTTTAGCCAAGAGTTTTTCTTATCTAATTGCTTCTACAGAAGTGCTGAAATACATCTGATGACTGCTAATAGCTATTTAACTTACTGATCTCATTGATTGAAGATGATTTACCTTTTAACTAAGCATAGCTTGATTATGAAGAACTGTATAAAAAGCTAATTGACTATATCAAAAATAGGGAAGTTTAAGAACAAAGAATTTAAACTGATCCTGACAAAATTTTGTAGGGATACTTATAGCTACTGACTAAACTTACTGATGTTTTACCTTAACTACGTGAAAAAGTAAATATCCAGGAGTTAGCTCTTTACATTTTTAAGGAATGCTTATTTAGCCCAATGTAACTTTCTTACTCTGCTCCTCCAAAATGCAAGCATAAGTCTACAAGACAAATCGGTTACGATTTAATGTTGAGCATTTTAAAACAGAAGCCAGAAATTCTTCAGCTGATATTACAAGAAGGTCTCATGGAGATGACTTAGAATATTCCAAAAATATAGGGATGGAACTATAGTCCAAGCGGAGATTGTAGGAGCTTACTAGGATTTTTAGGTTTGAGAAATTTAGGATGCATTTGCTACATGAACGCCATGCTTCAACAATTTTACATGATTCCTCAGTTTAGATATAGCATCTTAAGCGTTGATGATGGTAAAGAACCTACTAATAAGGCATATCTGATGGGTGATCCCAAAGTGGATAAATCATAAAAAGGAGTCGAAATTGACGACAACTTTTTGCATCAACTTTAGTTTCTATTTGGCAATTTGGAACTTTCAGAAAGATCATTCTATAATCCTGCTCATTTTTGCTTCGCTTTTAAAGACTTTTCAGGTAATCCAACTAACACTGCCATCCAGTAAGATGCGCAAGAGTTCCTCAATATGATATTCGATAGAATTGAGAATGCACTTAAAAATACTTCATAGAAGCATCTCCTGCAGAATATTTTTGGAGGTAAAATTACTCAACAAATAAGATGCAAAGAATGTAACTTTGCCTCAGAACGCTAAGAAGACTTCTTCAACATTAGCTTGCAAGTAAAGCATAAGAAGAACATTTTCGAGTCTTTGGGAACTTTCGTCGAATCAGATAACGTAAGTGACTACGAATGCTCGTAATGCAATAAGAAAGTAGATGCTTCTAAGAGAGTTTGCCTATCAGATCTACCAAACATATGCATTATCCATTTATAAAGAATAGTATTCAACTTTGATACCTTTATGAACGATAAAATTAACTCCAGACTAGAATTTCCAGAATTCCTTGATTTAAATAAATATACAAAATGGGGACTAGAGGAAATTGAAAAACCAGAGGATCAAGAAACAGAATATAGATTAGTAGGTGTGGTTATTCATGTTGGTACAGCTGAATGCGGACATTACTACAGCTATATTAGATCAGGTCCACATAATGTCTCACATTTGAATTAGTAATACTAAATAGATGAGTCCACTTAACTTAGCTTGCTAAAATAAGTTTCGTTGAGTATCTAAAAGAAGGAGCAATGACTAGAGTTTAACGATACTAATGTGAGAATTTTTAACTTCGAAAACTTAGAGGCAGAAACATTTGGAGGAGAGACATAAGGATAATAAGATCATGATACCTGAACTTGGAACTTCGGAACAGGAGGTGGAACTATGGGGAGAAACTTTAGGGAATCTTCTAAAAATGCGTATATGCTCATTTATGAGAGAATCAAGAAAAAGCCAATCAAAGTAGTGCGCTTAGAGGGTGATATTACCACTTAATCTAGGCAATTAGAAGAACTAATAAGCTTTGCAGATGTGGAAAAAACTTGTCTTCCTTTTGTTTAGGAACAAGTTTGAAAAGATAACCACAATTTTATGTTAGAACGACATGTTTATAACAATGACTTCTTCAAGTTTATAGTTGACTTATTCCAAACTATCACTATCCCTAATAAAAACGAGCCAGAAGAAGTCATCAAACTAATGAACTAATATGGATAAATCTATGATTTCATTATCAAATCAGGACTTAAGTTCATATTTGAAGTAATGCCAAGAGCGCATGATAACCAGAAGTTAAATGATTTAGTTTCTATAATTAAGTAGCTGCTTGATATTCATCCATAGCCAAGTTTAGACCTTATCAAGTCTGAAATTGAGAGCAATTTTGCTTAGATACAAAATTTGCTACTATAATGCTCTGACAAGCCAGTGAGATAGGGAATTTCGAATATAATATCTCATGCGTTGCTACAAGTTGCGAAATAAGAAACTGGGAAAATCCACCAAGAAGATAGTATGACCCATAAATTTTTGGAGATATATAGCATAATTCTTTAAAAAGAAGGTTCAAAGCAATGGATGCGCTTAGAGTAATTCCTAGATATTATTAAAACCTTCGCTTTTGGTGGAGAAGATCATGTGAGGTACTTGCTTGAGAGGAACTGAATTACATTGATAATTGATTTTTATCTAGGAAATAAATCACCCTTAATGGGTGAAGGAGAAAAGCGCTCTGCTATGGGAAACAAGGCTATGCCTGCACGATTTGATCCATTAGTTTAGACAATCAGCCTTTTAGTTCGATATTGTGAGACTAGAGCTCTCAAAGGAGAATAGACAAAAACAATTCCAACATTTTTAGGTAATGAACCTCATAAACTTTCAGAGATGGATTAATCTTGTCTATTTAGTAGTCATTTTTACGAAAAATCTTTACTTGAGAATTAAGATGGAAATGCTTTAGGAGATATATGTATGCATTTGAGTTTTGAAGATAGCAAGTTTACTAAATAAGTATGCAGGACTCTATTAAAGGGACTAAACGAAATAGGATATGATGGAGTCAAACCTTTCTATGAAACCCTAACCAAAATTCTAATGCTTAACGACAGTCTATAGCTTAAAAGATTTGAATGACTCTTTGGATTTCCAATCCCTAAAAGTATTAAGAGAACAAACGAGATAAATCCTTGCTTTGGAACAGCAGTGATAGTATATATAGATGATGAAATATTCACATATCCATCTCCATTATTTTACTCTCAACTTGGTTACCAGCCAACTGAAAGTATTTTGAACCTTCTATGGAAGTCAAGAAAGCGTTGCGATAGCTATTGCGTAACATGCTTTAAGCATTTACTCCTTATCATAAACTAATGTCCAGCACTAAAAAACTTCTTCCAGCAAGTTCCACCTCCAACCTATTAATTTAAAAAATACACAGACTGGATAGAAACTTACCTTAATAACTATATGGAAGAAACAAATTAGGTTAATTACTACTCAACTGCTAGAAGTAAGGAACTTGGAGTTGAAGCGATTAGTTTGTTTACTGAGTATAAAAAGGATTTAGAGGATTAAAGAAATAGTGGAATGTTCATCTTTGGTAAGCCTGTTAGTGCTTAGATATTGGAAAATACTGATATTAAGGATATCCAATATACTCTTACTTCTTACTCTATTCCTTACCTTCAATCCTAGCCCAATGGTGTTACAAACACTTAATTGCCTAATTTAAAAACTCGCACTTTGATAATAACCACTGCCATAACCACTTCTGCAGTTAGACCTTCTTCAGCTTCAGCTGTATAAAGCAAAAAAGTTGCCTTTTAGGTTGATGAGGAATATGAAGAAGAAAGTACAGATGAGATGGTAGGTGGTGAAGTAGGAAGTGATGGAAAAGTAGAAAAGAAGCAGAAAAAGGATAGATAATGCATATTGAAAAACTGGGATCCTTAAACTAATAGTTGGAAGCATTAAGAAGATAATGCTCAAGGAGAGCAAGGAGAAGAAATGCAAGTTATCTCTATTAAAACCTAAAACCAAGAGCAGTAAGAATAGTAGAGGTAGTAAGGATAGCAAGAATTAGAAGGATAGTAAGAATAGTAAGAATAGGAAGGATAGGAAGGATTGCAAGAATAGTAAAATCAGTAAGGATAGCAAGAGTAACAAGAATAGGCTTCGAACTAAGATTAAGCACCATAAGAATAGTAAATAGTCGATGATTGCATATTAGTAGCTAACGTGAATAATCAAAGCCCAAATAATATTCACTTCAAATGCTAAGTAAAAGCATAATCACCAGTGAATTTCATTTGTCCTATAAACAAACTATATTCTGTCATTCCTCCTAAAACGTAATTATTTTATATAGTCAAAAAGCAGTTTGCACATTAATCAAAAAAGAATTTGGATAACCATGGGGATAAATGGAAATTACATACTCATTCAAAGAAGAAATTCTATAAACTCAGCAAACTCAGCAAACTCAACAAACTCATCAAGTATAAAGTTAGAGTTACACAATTTAAACTTCGGATGAAGGTAACAAAGGATACATCAACTGTCCTGAATGCACTTACTTAAACCCAGCAACTTTCTTTAAATGCTCGATATGTGATAGCAAGCTTAACTGATCTAGAATATGAAACTCTAAAAAACAATTATAATAAAGTTAACATTTAATCACAATCAAATAGTATGAAAACATACCAAAAACAGTTTAAAGCAGTCTTAGTGTAATATCTCCCTTTTCTAAGTTTAGTTGCACAAGTTTACTTTAGATATTCTCTTGCTTATCGTATATAATTAAGGTATTTATCAAATTTTCTCTTCTTTACTAATCAAGCAATCCCTCTTTCACATCTATCTAAATTTTAATACCCATGAAATATAAATCCTATCATATAAGTCTATTTTAGGAGCTTAAACATCCTAATTAATAGACTGCTGTGTATTTGTATTTTCCTAAGCTTTAAATAGTAGAAAGGATAATTAAAATAAAGAATGTGAGATTTTAAGTATTCAAATGAGGATTTCAATATATCTAACCTATCCTAGAATGAAAATACCCTAGCATTAGATTCCTAGAACATTAGTGAAGTATCCCATAGAGAAGATATCTCGGAAATCATACATGAAAAGTAACCTTTTTAGTAGGATTTGCTTAAGGTGGAGAATAACGAAGAACTTCCTAGAACTCCTTCTTTAGGAGTGTAGCAGAAATTGATTAACCCTAAATAACAAACTTTTGGAAGGTATGTAGAAGACTCGTTTGAAGATAGAATATAGAGAGTGTAATGGAACTAGGAGAAAATATCTACTTTCAAGAATAATGATGTCTCATTCTAGAAACTTGCGTATTTAGACTTAAAGAACTTAATTAAAATTATGGGCTTTTATTATAAATTTAACCTACAAAAGAACTTTAGCAAGTGAAAGCTACTTAGCTAGTTTAGTAAACAAACTAAAGAACTAGAAGCAATTAATTCCCATCTGCACTAGTAGATAAGAAAAACTCAGGTCGAAGAAGCTTAAAAGCAAGTAGGTTTAATAATTATAGGAGTAGCTTAAAAATGCCTAAAGAGATTTAAAGGAATGGAAAGTAAAGTTCGTTTTATGTAAAGAGTTCTTTTGTAATAAGTTGGCTGAAATGATGCTGTAATTTTAAATTTAGAATAGAAACTGAGCAAGCTGAAAAGACTATCTACCTCCTATAAACGCTTTGTTTTAATATATCAAGTGTCAGTTCATATAACTTTGTTTTTTAAGGCTATTAAAATAGTTAAATTCAATTATTTGGACTTTGATAGTATACATGCAAAGCATTACTCTTATTCTAGTTCTAACTAAGCCTTTAAAATAATATAGTCTAAAAGATAATTCGAAAGCTTAGATACTCAAAAGATTAACTTAAATGGATTTTCTTTACCCCATTCAAAAAGTTCTGATTCATAACTATCTTACAAAACTTACAATCTAATTACATGCATTTGCAAATATGATTGAAACAGAGCTAAAGTTCTACTATATCGTCATAAAGCTTAAACATAGCTATGCTGAAACATTTCTAATAAAAAGCCTAAATTTTAATAGAAGGGCAAAGACTTTTATAATAGAAAGCCCTAAAGTATATTTAGCATTTTGCTTAAAAAGAATTATAATAATGAAATAGAGCTAAAGGAAAGGCTTCTATTTGACCAAGTAAAAAGAAATATGCAAAGTACTGTTTATTAGAAAGCTACTTAAATACTAGGTAAATAACATGCTGGCTAGATTGCCATTTCTAGTTATAAAGTATGAAATTGTGACTAATCTGTGCAGTAGTCCAGACTTTGTAGTTATGCTAACTGATTAATCAAACGATTATATATAATGAAAATAAGGGAGAAAACTGTAATAACCAATGCAAACTATGTGTGTTTCTTATGGGTTTAGACTTCTATAAATATCTCATACGCTTTATATCATTTCTGGTGGAGTATAAAACTAAAAAAGATTCACTATTGCAAACAAAAATTCCGTGCTTTATGAGCTTTAAATGATAAATGGAAGGATGAACCATGGAATAGTTTATAACCCCAATACGAGTAGAGTTTACATGATTGCAGGAAAATTTGTAGAAAACAAATATATCCAAGATATAGATCATTGTGAGTATTTCGATTTTTATTAAAACCAATTTGTTCCTATTACTAAAATTATATACCCTATGCATGATTTTGGCTGTGCTATTATATAGAATGTACTTTATACCTTTGGAGGTTTCAGCTTGTAGAAAATTTAGTTCTCAAATAAAATTTTAGCCTATAACTGCTAGTAGGATTCTTGGAGTGAATTGAATTGCTAACTAAAAAGTGGCTCACGAATAAATGCAATAACAATAAGCCCAAGAAATATTATAGTCTTTAACAATGGGTATGGAAATCTGCCTCACGTTTTTGAATTCGATGGACAAAACTTAAAACAAAAAGGAAAAGGAAAAGAAGAATACAGAGCTTTGAACGAAGTAGTTCCATTTAAGAAAGGAAGAAAAATATATTTAGCCTCTATGTCAGGAGAAATTTATACCTATGATTTAGACAGTGAAAAGTGGAAATTTGAATATCAAATTTGAACTACTAATTTTTGCGATCTTCAAACGCTTTTCTACTTATTTAATAGTCTATATTTAAACACAAAATGAATATTAAATCCCTAATAAGAAGGAAAAGGTATAATACATTAAACTACCATTAATGATTATTAATCAATCTAAGATACCAATAGTACTATAGAATATTTGCATCTGTCTTCCATAATAAAGAAATGAGAAGATATTGCTTTGAGAGCTTTGATTAATCATAATCTTATAAGTCAACGGGAATAACATTAAGTGCTATCTCATTACAAAAACTTGATGAGAGATGCTTTTATATGGAAACACGGATATGAAAAGCTCAGTTCTTTACAAAATAAAGACTACGTCTTCTATTTTACAATTCAAAGCTTCATATTTAAATACATATGCTAAGTATAGATAAAAATAGAGCTAGGATTAAGCATTTAATTCTTAATTTGGCTAATTTAGTCCAATAGTATGCAAATATAAAGAAAGTATATGTTACTTTATTAAAAGCATCACGATTTAAATTAAAAGCCTATGCATATAATATTACTTAACTGGTATAAAAGCCTTTTATTTATGCCAGATCTGTCTCTTACTTCTATAACTAGGCTTAGTATTCCGAACTAAGTAGATTATAGGAAATAATTACCTTAAAAGTTATTGAATTTAACTATTTTACTTATTAAGTCCTTACTATACCAACATCATATGCTGATTATTTTACCATCACGTGCATAAGCATCTCTTTACTCATACCATTATAGCAAAGAGGGGTATAACCATATGCATTTTTAGCCTTTTACTTAGTTTGATATACTCTTTATAAAGAATGATTCGTAGATATTAGTTTAGCCAATTTTTACTTTAATATTAGTTAGATGAATGAAAGTAATTCTATCCAGTCAGAAGTTTTGAACTGAGAAAAGAAGCTTATAATCAAGCTCGAAAAAGCGCTTCGCAGTAATGATAGAATAATGAAAAGCTAGAGCATTGATAACGAAGTAAAAAGCAAGTTCAAGGATGCATGCTAAGAGCTGAAAACTATAATCAATAACCTTTAGAAAAAACTTAGTATGTTCAGATGGGAAATCTTATCTATGGGAACTAAGGAGATCAAACTAAAGAAAGATTAATTAGATTAAGAGTTTTAGAGTACACTGTTGAGAGTTAAGAATCTATTAAGAACTAGTGCTCTTTTAAAACTACCAATAGAACAAAATAGTCAAAAACAGTAATCTAAAAACTAGGCTTTTCAGCAAAGTAGTGAGAGAAGCTAAAAGAGTATTGAGATTAAAAGCAAAGGCTAAACTTAAAGAAGTGAGTAAAGTAATTAGTTAGAAGAAACGCTGATAAGAAGAGCAAAGAAGAAATAACTATCTGAGCATGATTCAAGTAGCCAATTTTCCCAGTCGAAGCAATTATCTAGTTAGTAAAGTAGAAAGTAGAGTCAAAAAGATCTTTAGTCTGAATTATGTAATTACTATGGTAAGTTGGTAATATATAGACGAAAGAATATCTTAACTACAATCTTAAAACTCTCTTCTTAATCACAAGGTTAGGCAAATGGAAGTTGCTCAATCTTAGCTTCTAAAAGAGATGGAGTAAATAAAACTTTAGCATAACGAACTTGAAATGTAAAACCAAGAACTAATAAAAATACTGTCAGTTGATAAATCTGGAGTATTGTCCTAATTTTGAGGCAAATTCAAAAAGCTTAAAACTAAGAAAGAGGGAGAAAGCAAATCAAACAGAGATCATTTAAAGAAACTTCAGCTCAAAGAAAGTTCATCATTAAAAGAGAGTAAAAAGTATGGAAAGCCTGATACTGCAAAAGCAAATCTCTTTGAATTTTAATTAAAAGGCGATTAACGCAAACAAAAGAGTGATAGGAATTCTCAATTTCGGAATTCAGAGAATGAAAAGCAATACAATAGTAGTTAAAAATATTAAACCTAGAAGATAAATATTGAGGATTTGAAGATATATGATTTATGAACAACTGTCTGTAATCGTAATCTACTTTATTTATTCTAAAATAAGCTTTAAGATATATCAAATTATATATTTACCTTCTTAGGTAAGTAACTAAATGCTTTAATTTACACAACAAAAACTAATACTTCGCTTAATAGTCCTAAGATCCCAATTTAATTAATCATTAGATCTCTAAGATTCTTTCTATAAAATAAAACTGAAAAATATAAAGGACTAAGACTAAAAGATCCTGGATATATCAGCTAGAAAGATAAGCAATATGCAATTTACCAGACCTAAAATAAATGGCATATATATCAAAAGATTCTATACCTACTATCTATATTTATCCTTATAGTACTAAGTAAATAAGCTTTATATCTAAAACTAGTAAGCATCATTGATATTATAGTTACAAATGTGTAACATTTACCATTACAGGGTTATAAAAATTTCCCTATAATAATTAGAATGTTAATATACATGCTAAGTGCATTTAATAATAGTACTTAGTCTCCTTATAAAATGCATCTTTACACTCTTATATAGTAAGAAATATAGTCTTATATACTTCTATAGACTAAATATAGGTATAAGCATATAAATATAACTGTATGAAAGGCCTTTATATCTTATCTTAACTCTGCACATAGTTTGTATATATAGATAGAGCTTAATTTATACACTCACATAGACCTACAAAATACTTAACTATTTCTATGCTTTTTGGATATAAAATCATAAGTATAAGCTTATATAGAAAGTGTAGATATTTTAGATAGAGTAAAGTAGAATTAAAGGCTAGTAGGATTATGAAAATAAATAAGAAATAACATTATAGATGATAATGGATACGTAAAAGGATATTTCTTACCAGCAAATCAGCTATAGACTCTAGCAG
This sequence comes from Loxodes magnus, assembly GCA_946699065.1. NCBI lineage: Eukaryota > Ciliophora > Karyorelictea > Loxodida > Loxodidae > Loxodes > Loxodes magnus. Next base: position 1,403,138 of record CAMPDV010000013.1, read on the forward strand.
ATTAGGGAAGAAGTTAGGTAAAAGTATTTGAATTAACTGTTTTGATGCTCTGATGCGAAGTATACTGATAATTATAGTTTAACCGCCAATTTATAGCCAGTGGATATTATGATCAAAGAGATTTAGACCAATCTTAATTGAAGGTAGGGTAAGAGATAGGAAGTAGAAGTAAGCTTGTAGGATGTTAAGTAGCAGAAAACCTAGAAGTAGATTAAAATGTAGTAAGAGGATGCTTTCTCTTTTGGGTTATAGAACTAGATAAAAAACTGGGAATATGAAGATGATCTATCTGAAATAGAGTATAAAAAGGAAGAAAGAGTTAGTATATTTGATGATGAGGATATTGAATATAAAGAGGAATGTTAATAAAGTAATTAAGATCTAAGCAAGGTGCTTAATGATAGCAGTACACTGACTGATAAGTATTTAGATCAGAATGAAGAAATATAGAGCTAAGCAGAAAACATAGAGTTTATTGATCTAGAAAACTTAGATCGAAGTGACTGGAAGAATAGAAAAACAGTATATGCCTTTATTGATACATTTAAATAGAAAAGCCTAAATAAGATCACTAATAAAATAAACCATAGAAGAGTCAAATCAGAATACAAACCAAATTCATTTTAATCTCCAACAAGCACTCTAGATTTAGAGGTCTAAATTACAGGGTTGAAACTAAAACTAGAGGACAAAAAAAATGAAATTTTACGAGACTAATTGCAAAAATAATACCATGGATAGAAATAAAACTAGTTAAATGGAAATTAAGTTCATCATAAATAAAATAGCTTGAATTATAGTTAAGTGCATGCTTAAATAGACCAGTAATTCGAATATTCACAAGCACAAGCTAAAAATAATATGAGCATAAAGCAATAGATTATGTGTAAGTAAATAAAACCTTATTCAAAGTAGACTTCTATCTAAGTATAGCAATCATAGTATGAATATTTTAACAGACAGGATCTAAAGAAGGTATTTAAAAGTATTACAACACTATTCATAAAAATAGCTTGAAGAAAGATGCTTTAGTACAGCAAGTTAAAATAGAAAAGAATGAAGTTATTTAAACTCTTAGATAAGGTAGAAAAAAGAATCTAACTTAGTAAATCGGTCAAGAAACTCTGGACCCATTTGTAAATATAGCGTTCTATAAGTCAAGGCTTCCTACTTATGAGTAAGGTTTATAGAAGAGTAAACTTTAGTTTCCTAGTTCTAACCTTAAAAAGAAATATGCTAAGCATATAACTCAAGTAAAGAGCATCACTAGCGAGTAAAATACTAGCAAAAGTGATAAGAAAAAAGCAATTATAGATTTGGAAGACAGTTTAGATGCATTTGCTTACACGAAAACGCAAAATGATTTAAGTTAAGAACATTCAAAAAAAATTCCTACACAGTATTATATATCTCTTAGGCAATTAGCAGTAACGCTAACTCAGTCTAGCCTTCTATATATTAATAGAGAATAAGGAAAGACAAAAGGAATTTCAGTAAACTTCAGTCATTATTCAAGTAAGTCTTCTTTTATTCTAGTAATTATTGAAAAGAAAGGTAAAAATGCTTGTAACTTTAAGCTTTAGTGTCTGAAAGAAATAAATCCTGAGATTAAAGTAGTGCCGGGCTAAAGCTTTATATTATATTTAGATGAAGTAATAGATTTAAATTAATGATCAAAATAGACTTCAAAGGAAAGGCTTAAATGCCTTTAAAGAGTATAGTGAGCTAGTACTTCATTAAAAAATTTAACTTCAAACGAAAATGAAAGACTATGAAGCGAAGCTTGACTAACTATAGGCTAGTAAACTACTGAAGTAGATATCAGGACAGTTAAGGTAATAAGTTATTAGTTAATTTCTCAGTTGTATCATCAAAGCAAGCAAGATATGAAAAAAGAAACAAGTTGGTGCTTTACATATCAGAAAAAAATCTAGATCCCATTTAGAGTAACTACTCCGACTTCATTTCTAGAAGTGAAAATGAGTTCTAAGATAAAAAAACCTTAAAATAGTTACAAGCAACGTAGTAAAAGCAAGACTGAGACTAATTGAAATGCAAGCTTAGCAGTAGCCAGTTGAAGGTAGCTTCTTAAAATGAAAATAAATGGTATAGTTAGAAAAATAAGCTAAAGCATACGTTAAGAATATTTGCAGTAAAGTAATAAAGTAGTATATTAGGAAAAATTATAACTCATAGTATCTACTGGAGCATGTAAATGTAGGAATAAGAAGACTTATAGAGATGTAAGAAATACTGCTAAGGAAATGCTTCAATAAAATGAAAAGGAAAATATTCTGTAGGAATAAAGCACCTTCTACTGTAACTCGACTGTGAAATTTCTCTTACTTCTCAAACAAGTATAATCGCTATGGACCCTCAAAAAGAGATAATAATGCTTCTACAGAAAATTGTACTAACATGCAAACTAATCCGTTATTATCTGGCTGGTCTAAAGTATGTATGATAGGAGACTAGAGAAGAAAAGGCACGAATTTCTCAGTTACTGATTTAGCAGAAATGTAATAAAAACTAATAGAACAGAAAGATGAACACTAGGCTTATAAGGTATTTAAGCAACTTCTAGTCTAAAAGAAAAAAAGCTAACTTGAGGGCTTAGGTTATAGAGTCGTAGCCAAAAAGCATAAGTAAAGTTAAAAGAAGAAAAAGAAGAAAAGCAAGCATAAGAAGTAAGTTTCTATGAACTAGAAGTTTTCTATGAAGCTTAGTAATGTAGATAATATTGAAAATTATGTTAGGAAATATTGCTAAAAGAAGAAAATTGAAATAGATGAAGACATTATCAACTTAGCAGAGGAAATCTAGTTAGAAGCTGAGCAATTTTATTAGGAAAGCTTAGAGGATGAAATATTGAAAATAGAGAGAGAATTTAAGAAGGGATAAGTAGATTAAGAAGAACAAACAAAAACTACTTAGGTAAAGAAAGGAAAAAGCAAAAAAAAATAGTTGGATAGAATTCAAGAGCTTGATGAAAGCTTCTAAGAGAAGGAAGAAGACTAGGAAAGCTAACTTTCTTCATCTTAAAACTCAAATAGCATATCTTATCAAATTACAGAAAGGTAGATAAATGAAAGCTAAGAAAACTAGCAAGTCAGTATTACATAATCGTAAACCGAATAATTAATCATCATGGAGAGGAAAAAATACATTCATTAAGCTAATTAGAAACTCAAAAGAAAGAGAGCAAGTAGTTCAAATGAAAAGTATTAGCAAAAGCATTAGCTTGACTAATCATGAGAATAATAGTCTAATATACCAATTGATTTGAATTAGCTGAAGTAGTAAATTACATGAGTAGACTAGCATTTTACCTTAGAAAGTTTCGATAGAAAACTCCTTAAATCAAAGAGTTGAAACTATTTTTCAAGTTAAAATTCTAAACCATCAAGAAAATTAAGCATGACTAGTTAATATAAGTAGCAAAGCTAAAAGTTACAAATTGAAGAAGAGAATATGCAATAGAGTTTGGTAAGCACTATAGAGGTAGATAAAGAACTTGATAATTAAAAGGAGAAGTCAAGCAAAGATAATTCACTGATCAAAAGAAAAAAAAGAAGCAAAAGGATAAAAGATAAAACAACTAAATAAGAGCAAAATACATTAATAGCAGAGCAAAACTTATGAACTAGTGACTGACTAAATTTGTTATTTAATAAATTACTCCTTTATTATTAAGTTTCATCAGAATAAGCTAATTTCTTTAGTTAGCACAACTATTTGATAAACTTATTAAACTTAAGCATTAGAAAATAATAAGTTACTTAGATAGCAAGTAGCATAATAGCAATAATATTAATGACTATCTAATTGAAAATGTAGCTTACTTTGAATAGAAGGTAAAGTATAATAGTTCTTCATTATAATTTATTTATTTTAATCTGTTAATAAGTTTACCACTTTAATTAATATTTGGGCATTACATTTATAAATTAACTTAAGCAAATAATAGCTTTACTCACTGCTAAATATTATTTATATAAACTAGGAATAGAAAATTAAGTAAGCAAAGAGTTCAATAAATTAGGGAAAATTTAGCTTTCAAAGCTTAATTTATTTAAGCAATAAAATAAGTTAATTTTCTATAAAATGAACCACCAACAAAATAAAAAAAAACTGTAAAGAAGGAAAAAAAAAGTTTAAGGATATGTAGTTATTTATTCTTACAAACGATCAATTCATTTCCTTCAAAGAATGCAGTGAGTTTCAATTTTCCTTTTTTATAAGAGAAGGAAAAAGGACTTAAATAAAAAGGCAATTCTTTCTATTCCTTAATATGTTTTTAATAGCTTAAAATAAAAAGAAGGAAAAACTGTAATGTGATGGTTGAAAAAGATAATAGAGATAGTATGTAGAATTTGATAATTGTAATGAGTTTCAAACGTTAAGCATTATTATAAGTGAGATTATTTAATTTTGTTTAAATGATTACATTAACAAGCTTTACTTTACTTAAACCTATATTTAATTACTGATTGAACAATTATTATAAAGATGGCTTAGATGCGTAAGGTTTAAACAGTAAGGAAGTTAACTATGAATACCTGGACGTAGAATAATCTACTCTTAGAAGGAAAAGATTTGGATTTTGAGATCTTCAAGAGTTAGTTAAAAAAGAGCTAGAGGTCCCTTAATTCGCTCGCTTCTTTGGTTAAATTACCTGCACTTGACGAAGTTTCTAATTACACTCTAAAAGCATAAGATTCGCCTTTACTGCCTTAGGTAGTACAAACATAGCGGTAAAAGAAGATGAGCATGAACATAAACTTAGGATCACTAAATAAAGTAGGTGATGAGAAATAAAAGCAATCACTAACAACAAGGTAACATATAACAAAAGACCAGTAGATAAAGACAGCTGATAAGTTACCATCTATATATTAGAGCAATACTAGCAGGAAGTAAAGGGATCAAATTGAAACTACAAGTTCACTTGCGAAGTTAAATAAATTATACTTTGAAACTCCTTAAAAGGGTATTTACAAAAGTCAAAATTTATGAGAAAAGAACTTAAAGAATAATCTATTTAGGGAAATGGCTCTCAAACCTAGAAGACTAGCAGCTATATAAAACTAAAATCCACTTTCATGGGCAACCCTAAAAGCGCATGTAAAATTTGCTATGCTGAATAGACAAAGAAATGATAAAGGGTACGTCAAGAAGTTTTCTTAAGAGTAATTTGAATTTGAAGAAAACTAGGAAATCCTAGATAACGTTCTATCCAGTCCAAACTATCAACGAACATTGAGAGGTGCAAAATGGCTATAGCTATGAAACAATGTTCATTATTTTTATTTTATTTTTCCTAATTATTTAAGCTTTTCTTATATGATGAGCAAACTCATTCAACATATATTTACTCAAATTCTCAGTTTACAACTTAGCCTCAACTTTCTAAACCTAATTTTCATTTTATTCACAAGTATTAAATAGTGATAGGTAGATTCCAGTGATTAATAAAATAGAGGATTAGGAAGATAAAATTTATAGTAGTTATAGTAAAGCAATCATTATATAGATATAGGTAACTCTAAGGTACTTAATATTTAAAAACTAACACCAAAGGAAACTAATGAAAGTGCTCTTATACTATCTTTACCTTCTTTGTATATGCAATTTAACATATTTTCTCAGCAATAAAAATTGAACATTAGAAGTAGATTTTTAGCTAATAGGCAACTATTTAATTTTCTTTAGTATAGATAGTAGCAAATTTCATAGCGTTATTATTAAAAAGTTTAAGGTAAAAGTAACTATTTAATATATTCCATTCTAACTGACATTTTATAAAATTTCGCTCGCAACTTGAAAAATTATTAGAAGCACTGGTTAGATAATTGTTTTCAGTTAATTAATAAACACTGGTATCTAAAATATCTAAACTATAGTTAAAATGTTATAATGGAATCATTTTGGCCTCTATCTAATATAACAGAAACTAAAGCCCTATATAAAGGCATAATTAATTTATCTAAATTTAGCTTTAAATTAAGATCTTTTTTGTTTTATGAGTGTTTAGATATAGTTACTAGTGCTTATCATAAGTATATGAAAGATAAGATTTATTATTATATCATTTGTATTAAGCTTATTTATTAGTATAAGGCTAAAGTACTTTCTGCATCATGAGAAAGTAAACTTTACTCTTTCCTTCCTGCTTTCTTTACTTCTTCTACTCAATGAATTAAAAATATCTACTTTATTACTGAGGAAGAAGATCAGAAGTGCTTTATATAATAAAAGCCTTAAAAGTTTGATTGATCTTAGTTATTTGTTGGTGGTATAGATTTAAAAGTTTCTAAGTGCTAAGAATTTAGAATTTCTAAAGAGTAGAAGAAATTAAATAAAGCCTTCTATTTCAAATGGCTTTTGATTACTAAATTATAGTTAAAAATGTCTTATACAGCTTCACCTTAAAGACCAACTAGATTTACTCCAACTCCTACCTATTCTTCTCCTATTAGAAACAATACCAATTCTAGACTTAATTTGAAACTTGATAGTTAAAAAGGTACCTCTAATTTGAATTTGGCTGACTGCTTCGTAGGGGATGAAGGTTGTCCTTTGATTGTCCAGTTCTTAGCGGAAAACCCATAAGTGGCGTCGCTTGAGCTTAGAGGGAATAATATCTGTGCTGAGGGAGTTAAGATTCTATCTGAGGTGTTCTAAAGTCCTAGCTAAATAAAAGTGGTAAACATGGAGTGGAATAATATTGGAATGCTAGACAGTGGAGTAGAAATATTAGCAGACTCACTGTCATTTAATAGCAGCGTTGTAACTCTAGATTTAAGGAATAACAGAATAGGACCTTAAGGAGCAGAGGCTCTGGCTAAAATGCTTAAGACTAACACAGCTATACAGAAACTAGATTTAAGATGGAACGAAATCGGCCCTACAGGAGCTAGGGCTTTTATCTAAGCTTTGCAAATGAACAAATCATTGACTTAGCTTGAATTAGCTGGCAATAAAATCCCAGAAGAGCTATAAGAAGAGATAGACTAGCTTCTTAAAAAGGGGACAGGATTATAATCTTCTTACTCTAATAAGTTTTAAGCAGGTCAAAGCTTTGAAGGTATCAAAGAAAGGGAATAGCAAACCTGAAAATCAAAGATAAGTGAAAGCTAATAAATAAAAGAGCAAGTTCAAGAACAGACTTTTGAGCCTCCAAATGAGTCATATACTGCATCCTATAGAGAACCTTATAGACCACCAAAAAAAGATAGAGAGTTCTCTTATGATTTCTAACAGAAATACGAAACACAAGTATTAGCTCATTCTAGAGTAGAAGCTAAAATAGGAGAAGTTGAAGTGCTTTTAGAAAGAGAAAAAGCAAGAGCAAGAGAAATGAAAAACGATTTATTAAAGGAACTGGAACAAGAAAAATTGATAAGATCTCATGCAGAGGATTCTTTACTTTAGCTTAAAGAAGATATAATGAAGGGGGAACTTGAAGACAGTAAAGTGATCCAAGAAATAGAATTAAAAATAAACAACGAAATGCATGAAAAAGCTTCATTACAAATAGAGATTAATAGGCTAAGAGAGTAGCATGAAAGGAGTAAAATGAATGAAGTTGATAAACTAAAGTCATTAGAAGAAAAACTCTAGGCTTAACAAAAGAATCATACTAACTTAGAAGATTAGAGTAAACTACAGTTAAGGAAAATGGCACAGGAAAAGATATAAGAGAGGAATGATTTGATCAATGAATGGGAAAAAAAATTCATGATTGCTGAAGAAACAAATCGTTCTACTAAAAAAGCCCTAGATGAAGCTGAGTCAGAAGCTAAAGAATTGAGAGGATCTATATTAAGTTTTAAAATCCAGCATGAAGAGAACGCATAAAAATTAGAATCAGACATTCGAGAGGATGAAGAGAAGAAGTTTAATTCTGCAATTAGAACTTTAGAGTAGAAGGTTAAAAACTTAGAGGAAGCAAGAGATGTATTATAAAAAAGTAATACTGAACTCTAGAGAAAGCTAGTAAAAAGTGAAAAAACAGCTGCGGAACATTAGCTTTAGCTTGAAAACGAAATAAATGATACAACTGATTAGAAAAACGAGCTATGGATGTAAATTAATGAATTTATGACTAAATCTGAGTAACTATCAAGCGAAGCTAATTTAGTAGAAACCTAGTTGGAAAAGGCTGAAATTAATAAAAACCTTATCTAGAAGAACTTACAATAAAGAGAATAGGCTCATAACGAACAGCTAGAAAAATTGGAAAATTTACATCTGAAAGAAAAGAAAACTTGGGAAGTAACAAGAGATTAGCAAGCCAAGAAAATGAATGAATTGGAAAAGCAACTGAATAGAATTAACCTAGAACTCAACTTTGTAAAGAACAACCATGTAAGTTTTAATTTTAGGAAAGATTATCTGAAAATATAAAGGATACTATGAGTAAGTTAGTACACTCAACTGTTATGGAACATCTGAAATATATAGAAAGTTCAAAGAATACTTTCTGAGACTTTTCTTTTATTTAAACATCTATTTATTATTTTTACTATAGACTCTTAATGAATAAAGTACAATGTAAATATAATTTTTGTACTTAAATAAATTACTCAATTGAAGAATTCATTCTAATCCCTAATACACTCCTTAAACTTATCAAACATTTTCTTTCTTTCCCGCTCGTTCTGCAGAACTATAGATAATGCCTGAATATTTAAAACTTACTGGTTCGTTTCTCATGTGAATTTTGATCTAGTCCTTTTCCGTTTCTATGCTAACAATGTTCTTTGATAATATTTTTTGGTTGATTTTTTTATTTTAGAGGTCGATTACAGCAACTAATTTTGTGGCTAGAACAAGGAGTATTTACCTTTACTATTTGTCGACTATAATTGTTTAGGCTACAAAAGATATGTTTCTTAATTTTTTGTCTATACCTACTAGAAATTACATGGCTATGGCGTCGTATTCATTATAGACTTTCATTATTGAGTACTCTCCATAAAATACTCTTGGAGTCCTTATTCGTTCAATATTTGGCTTATCCTCGAAGTAATCGGCTGTGTTCTAAATACCTTCTGCCGTTTTACTTGCAACATTAAAGATTTAAGCTATTGGTTTTACAAATAAAGCTCCAAATCCTTTATCAGACCCTTTAAAAAACCCTTTAATTTCTTCTTGCTAGCCCTTTTTATTTTTTTTCTGAGTATTACCAGCAAATCCTGAAGCCATTCCTTTGTAAATAGTTTTAAAGTTTTAATCCTCGATTGCGAGTGAGATATCTCCAGTAGTTTTAGATCTATTTTCTAGTCTTTCATATTAACTTTCTTAAGATATCATTACTGGACTTGCTATATTCAAATTACTTGTCTTTCTCACTTCACTAAAGGATCCCCTAACAGTATATTTGAGAGTGCTTCCTTCTCCTTTTTATATAATCTTGAATGCAGAAACAGGTTCTTTTAAAGAACCAGTAACAGGTTCATAGAAATAATCCTTAAATCCAGTACCCAACGTATTTACTAAACCAATAGGGTTTCCAATTATATCTGCTGAACCTAATATGTTATATACTTCTTAAAGCAGACAATGCTTGTAATGCATGCTTAGTATATCCGTTATTCCAGATACACTGGAATGTACATTTTATAGCTGCATAGCATTTAGCTTTATAGGAGCCTGCTCTAGATTAATAATAGCCATACCAATTGACTTCGTCACTTCAGACAAGGATTTTTACTCCTCCTCTCCCTGTAAAAGCATTAAGGTTAAATCAGCCTTAATAGAATGAAGTATCAATTACTTGAAGTACAAAGATTTTTACTGCTTTCCTCTTTACTATTACTGGCTTTCAGGTTAAACATTAGCATTTGGTAAAAATATAGGATGAACAAGACTTTCAGAAACAAACATTCTATTTATCATATTAAAGAGTGATCTTGCTACCTGTTCTTCTATTCGAATAGCAAGTGGCTATACAAGTAATTCACAGTATTCTACATTGAATACCTAAGGATTTTAGTCAAGCAGATACGAAAAGTTAAAGTTAAGCGCTTTTCTTTTCATAATAGGTTAAGTGTATAGAATTACAGGATAAACTGGCTAAGGCTGTGATACGTTGTCTATCTGTAGTGACTTAATTTGTAGCTCTAATTTCCTTTTTTTAGCTACATCTTATAGAACAAGTTCAACACTTTTTGATCAAAAGTAGATAAGTTCCCTTCTTTACATCTCCATACCTTCAACGAAGCTAATCCCTAGATTCCTTATAAAGAGTGCTAATTTATAATCGATTACTTGCTCTTCTGATTGGTTCTTTATTTCAAAGGTTCTATCTCTAAAGTACAGAACCTTAGTTATACCTTCTTAACGTGAGCAACCATATAAGAAAAATCCTTAATTTTAGTTCTAAGGTATTTGCACCTTGAATTCATTATTCAACTCATCGAAATTAATTTTGATTATTCTTCCAGTGTATATTGGAGTTTAGGACAAATTTCCTAATAAGAAATCAATTATTAAATTATGCTTTTCTTAAGGCTTCGACCAAGCAAAAGGAATGGTAGACAAAGTATCCACAAATGAGAAGTACTAGGTACCTTCTTCACTAATTCTAAGTGAGATAAAGGAACTTTAATTCTCTATTCTATAGTTACTGCTATTCTGCTCTTCTTGGTTGAAAGTGATATTTATACTAATATCCTTAAGCTCAACTTCTACTCTGATTAATATGTACTGGCTGCTTTATTCTAGACTTCTAAGCTTTAGCGTGGTGTTTATACATTTGAAATATCCACTTCATTCACATTCTGTCAAGCATACTCTCATAGCCTCTTTGCATCTACCATCAAACCAATGAAAATATGAAGATTTTCCACTTTGTACTATTAACTGCTAGTTAGAGCAACCTTCCTATTATATTGCTAAATCTTTCGTAAGGTTATTAGTGATTATATATTTAGGGACTAACGTAACTATGGATGTTAGTGACTGAACATCTTCATGTGGATACCAAAGTTATGACATGCACCCAAATTAATATTTCTAGTAACTGTTATCTTTCTATTTTGGTCCGTTTAACTCAATAAAATTCTATACTCCTGCTGCCAGTGGTTTTATACCTGATGCGTAATTACCTTAATATAAAATTCCAAGAGGATTTTTGGCATTTGATCCTAGAATAATTTCGGAAGCTTATTAATTAAGCTATCCAGGCAAAGGGTCTCGCCCTACCTTTTTTTCCTTAAAGAATTAAATAGGCATTTAGGTTCTGTTAATAACTACCAATTTTACGTAAAAAGTGACATTAGCAGATTAATTAACTTTATGGTCAATGCCTATTACAAGCTTCTTCTTATTTTGATCCATTATCTCGACAATGTTACAGAAAACTCCCTTCTTATCTGTTAGCTTCTGTAGAGTACTTCATACAAACCCTTGAATTATAAATTATATCTTTAGATTTTCCAAACTTGGGAAGTTGTGAATAAAAGCGCTCTGAGATTTCTACAGAGAGGCCTCCTAGATAATTTTCTTAGATTTAAACTCTCCTTATAATCTTATATGCAGTGAGACGGGTAAAGCGTTAGTTATTTTTAAAGGCGCTACAAAGTGTATGTTGTACATAAGCTTATTATACTAACTTCTTTCACAAGTTAGTTTATAGTAAGATTATCCAGATTGCACTATCATGCTGAACTATGGATTTTGATTAAAGGATTGTATGATTTATCTTAATTCAATAGGTAAGCTTCAGTTACCAGCTTCCTGGTCGTTTTCACAGAAAAACATTCTTTTCTCGACAAAATCAACAGGCACAGGTCGTTGTTCTTTATGTCTTATAAAGATTGTCTTTTCCATTATTCTCACTCATATATCATTTATCGTGTCATTCTGTAACAGAATCTAACTTCTCACTTATAGTATTTTTTTACTTCCTTTGAGGAAGAAATGGGAGAATAAAAGGTGAACTCCTGGCTCTCCTGATTAGTTCTACAGGAAACTTAGAGTTACTCCAGTTCTAGCTAATGAAATTCTTTCAACTGGCTTTAGCTATTTTTAAGTCCCAAAGATTGCTATACTTACTTATTGATTGGATTAGTTTTAAAAGGCAATGGATTCGAAAAAATCTAAATTGAAAGGTTTGATTTCGTTTTGTTCAAGTTCTATTTTTTCTTTGCTTAAATCCTTTTAAACCGATATTTTATATCCTGTTTAGTTCTCTATAGAGAATGGAGTAACACACTGAGAAACATTTTCTGTCTACTTTTTCCAGCTTTTTCATGCTTTGCTCAGTTATTTGATCATAATTTCAGAGATATTAAGGTTAAGAGGTATTTCTGGGTCTATTAATATATTCAAGTATTGCTTAGGAGAGGAATTTAAGTTATATTTTGTATCTAGTTTGGCTACAAAGCATTCAACAAATGGTTCTCAACATCCTGCTATAGGATTATAATAATCTACGTTAGTCATGCATTCTCCCTATGAGTGTGTTATGTGCTAATCATACTTAGTTTCATATGAAAAATGATCTACGTTAAAAACCATAACAGGAGAATATGAACCTCCAACATCATTAATCAGAATGATTTACCATTAGCTGATCTAAATGGTTTAGAATGATTTATACTCAAACTTATTTTAGGTCATTTTGAGTTATTTTGTGAACTATTTTTACATTTAATTCTTAGGCTACCTCAATTATTTCTTAGATTAAGACAGTTCTTCCAATTTATTCTCCTTTTTTTCTATGCTTGACAGTGTTTTTGACTCCTAGAATGTTGGAAAGACAAGTTAGGATGAATTTATTGACACCTCTTCATTAAATTCTTCCTCCTAGAAATCCTCTTCAATCTTTACAATTTCTCCTGTTAGAATCTGGATTTGATTGTAGTTCAAATCGTAAATATATTTCTAGAACTCGTAAATCTTTTTAAGTATAATAAGGTCTTGTAAGCTTGAGCGTAAATAACCTTTATCAAGCTTTATAAGAGTATCATAATTTCATAAAGGTGTCATATCTCTTTTCCTCTTAACATAAGTTTTACAGCTATAAATTAATTAGAAAGGAGACATCAACTGTCTACTATCTCGTTTTAAATGGTCTAGTTTAAGCCCTTCCTTTGTAATTTTAGATAAATCTTAGCAAGCATATATCTAAATTTTTTCTAAGTCCCAACATTGCAAACTATACAACAGCTCATTATTCACATAGTCGATCAATTTCCTTGCCTACTCCCTTTTGAAGCTAAACTTAAGCTCACACTATCCTACCACACATACTTTAGATATATTAGGAATTGGCATAATTACCTATGGACTTGGGATTGAAATTTGGCAGCAAAGCTAAGGTGCTATGTATTCATTATATTCGATTTATGGTGCTCTCCACTTAGTGAGATTATCATAACATGTATCTTTGAGGTTAGAATAATCAGGCATACCATAGTAAAAATAGTAAAAGATGGACTAAATCTTTCCATAGATGAAGTTGGTAACTAAGTTTTCACATAGTATCTAAATATCCTTCTAGTAATCTGGATTTTTGATGAAATTTATTTTAAGCCCATGTCTCATAGTCAACTAATCATATTTATTCCACTTCTCCTCCCCATCTTCAAATTCAGTTACCTCATTACTGTCAATTTGGCACTCCATATGCCAATCATTATAGTTAATCTACTGAATTTTAAAGTTAGAAAACTCAAAGTTGATAACCTATTTGCCATATGAATCTAGCAGTGTCAAAATTACTTAACTAAAAGTAATATTAATAGATATGAACACTCCTCCATGATTTCCTTCAAGAACGTAAGGGGTTTTATCTGTAAACTTCCAGCTCATGTTATCGTCATAAACTAAGTTCATATCTATATTTTACATTAGGTTTGTGTATTAATACTAGCAAAGTACACATTAAAGCTTTTACACACTACCTTCTACTTTGTAAGACAAATCAACTCCCTTTATATACTATACCTCCCATCAATATAGAGGTCGTTCAACCATCAGTTCCATATCAAACGGCTTACTTACTTCTATGAGTTACTCTTCAGAGGTATAAATTCTCATATCCCTCATCTAAATTTTAATTTGATCTACAAACATTTCCTTTTTAGGACATCTTGAGTCATTCTTGAGATACTTGTTAGTAATCTAAATATTTCCTAAATCAAATATAAATCCCATTTACTATAGTCAAGGTCGGGGTTGCATTTAAATAGCAGGATTATACAGTCTAATATTCAGATTGGTGAACGTTTTATTGATGGAATCTAAATGCATTAACTCCATGAATGAGCATGCATTAGCAAACTCCTTATCTGGCTCATATTCCATTAGTATTGTCAACATTTTATCGTTAAAATAATCGCATCATCGTATAATTGGTTAGTGTAGGTATAATAGCTCTAGTCCAAATATTTCCAGATTGATATCTAAGGAGATATCTCTATCGTAGTAATTTCATATCACATACTTAAGACATTTATGCTACTGAGATTAGTTTGCACTTAGCAGACAGAATTAACTCGGATCTTGCCTTTATAGAGCAGTCTTAGGCCAGTCAGTTGTATCTCAAATAAGAAATTGCTCTAATTAGCCTTGAATAACAAACTTATCTTGATAGTATAATACTTGTATATCCAAGTTTAAGATCTAGATATAGCCTAAAGTAAAATAAGAGGCTTGTATAGGCAAGTTAATTTAAAGTTCAGGGGAAAATAACTAAAAGTCTGTTCAAATTCGTTAGCTCTCGAAGAAAGGATCTATTTGTTCGTTGGTAAATATCTTAACTTTTTCAATGTCAGGTGGTCTGTTATTAATCAAAAAGTTAGCGAGCCTTTGCAGAGTAACATTATTTCATGATAGCACTATTTTACCTAATTTACCTATTATAACTATATCCTTATTCTCATAGTTAGGATGTTGGACACTTAAAGTCATAATTGACAACTGTAAATATTAGTTGCGTTCCTGTTCTGGATTATATGCCATTAGATTGTATAATTCATGACTCATAAAATCGAAAATCTCTAGATTATTAGAGTCTATTTAAATTTCATTATCTAAAGGTCTAATTTTAACATTTATTTTGTTATCACTTAGTCTCAGTTTTATTCAAGCGAATTAGTGCTTATCAATAATATTTATATGTGCTGAGTTAATCTAAAAATCTCCCTAGAACTTAATGAAAGTATGATCTTGAATCTAGTGCTTTGCCATACTCACTCGTGACTGCATTTCTTTTACTTTATTTTGTAACTGCTAAATTCATTTATTCATAGTCGCTTCATCAGCAAAAGCTAGATTAATAGTTCCATACATGTTTTCTATCTAAATACAGTTAGCAAGTTCGTCAGTTTTTTTAATTGTGCAGTCCTTTATATAAAAGTAGTCTTTGTATGCTAAATCATTTTAAGTTTAGAATATGTAAATATAGCCTAGAGATAGTATACTCACGCATTTCTACCAATTCCTTCGACGACGGAAGGTTGTTTGACTTATTAAAATCGCTGACTTTAGTAGTGCTGTTTTTGTTTGTTGAAGTTAGTTATATCCCCCCTCTAAATCTTAAGGATAAAATGCTTCAGGTAAAAAGAATATATACTAGTACACTCTCTGATATAAGTTTAGCTAAAGCTCATCAATCTTGCTCTTTAAAAATACTCTACAATTATCCTTAACCTCAGCGTATATCTTCAGTTCGCATTCTATGTCAAAATCCTAGATCACAAACAGTATTTCGCAGTTTTCTTTCTAGTAGCTTTTAAGACTTCTAACGAAGCATCAGTTCATGTTTTTGAAGTTTAAGTTGTAACTTTCATACTCTTCATTCTTTTCCTTATTACTTAACTAGAAGCGACCAAAATTGAAAATTCAAGCAGGTGAATTTTAATCTCTATTAGTCCAAATTGGTACGATCACTGAGGGAGCTGAAATATTAAGTTCAAAAACCTTTTTCTTTTTCATTTGCAAAGCTGTTTATAGAGTATTTTTGCTTAGATCTTGTAACTCTTGAAATTTATCCCAAGCTCTTGTTCTCAATTCTTAGTCAATATTAGGAACGTCAAAATAATCGAAGAGTCTGAATAAGGCAGTAGTATGATAAAATATCTAAATTGGCTTTGAGTTTATTCTTACTTCTGTATATGTACTGGAGTATAGAAAATAGACTTCAAAGCAGTTTGAATCTTCCTATAAGTCAGTAAAATGCATGATTTCAACGCTAAGTTGCTCTTTCTTTGAGAAATTATCGAAATTTATTAGTCTTACTTACTCCATCCTAAAAGTGCTAGATATCTCTCCCTTTTTTTAAGTATACTAAACTTGTAAGCCCTCAAACATAAACTGCAATCCTTCCTCCTTACCTGTGGCTTGTTTATTTGTAAGTTTAAAATGTCCCTCTCCTAGCATAAACTAAAGCTGGAGGTATATAAAATTGGGATCTTAACTAGCACTAGGCAGTTTGCTTTTATCAAACTAAACTAAATCACAAAGTTATGTCAATTCTTACTCATTCAATTAGACTTCCTAAGTACTGTTTGATCTCCACATTCTATTATATCATGAGCTTCTCCTCTAAAGTTACGCTTCTTGTTCTAATTTTTTCTTTTATAAGTGTTCTTGCTCTTCTTAGTAAAACTTCTAAACCCAACCTTCCCATTCATATAAGTTGTTTAAGTTCGCACATTATAAAATATGGTAATACTCAATTAGCTCTTCCTATAGCTTCTTCCCTCTCATTACTTTAAGTCTAGTTTACTTAAAGGTTTATTCTCATTATTAGATCTATTTATCAGGTATTTTGAAAGCATCGATTCCTTTAGCTTATTTAATTTCTCCAATAACACATTTTATTGCAAATTTTCATCACTGGCATGGATTTTATTAGCAACTAACTACAGGTCTTAGATGTCTATACTTCCACTTAGACTAACAGTTTTCAACAAACTTAAAATACTTAGCTGTGATCTCTAGAAATGTTAGGCTTCCTAAAAATTATGATCTGGAATAGCTCAACTGCAGGTTTTGCAAATCAACTTTTACTTCTATTTTTGGACTTTCTTCTTATATCTTAACTTTAGTTTGGCAGTCCATAGGAAGAAGCAAAAATTAGAGATCATTTATATAAGTTAAGTTCTCGATCATCTCCTCAGTGTTTTCCAACTTGCTTATTGCTAATTTCTCATTCGACTAGAAGTAAGTTCCGAACTAATTGAAGCTAATGAGCTTGTGAATTACATAGTTTTCCTTTTTCATTCTATCCTGAAATTCAGGATTCCAGTTTTCATTAGTAGTGCAAATGGTTAGTGACTCTAGAATAAATCCACATGACAAGTTTCTTTCACTATCTTCATACCTTATATGTATATCCTTTATAGTCATCTATAGGTTATCAATTATTTTAGTTGAGAGCTTAGATAAGAATCCTTACTATTACGCTAACTCTTATGGAGACAACTTTACTCCTTCTAACTTATTCAAGTACTTAGCAAGTAAATATTCCCTATGCTATGTAGAATGCGTATCATAAAACTCCCACTCTTCAAACTACTAAGGAACTATCAGCAAATAGATTCCTTCTATAATGCATTCCACAGGAGCATAAGATAGTTTAGTCCAAGGAATGCGTAGCTAAAGTTTAGTGATTTTTCCAATTAATAATTACAAAGGTAGCATTTTAAGTTTCCTCCTTATAGCATCAGGGTTGATAAATACATTTTCTAATATAACATTTCCTTATCATACTCCTATTTATAAATTATTGCTGTCTATGTTTAGTAAATACTCTCCGCAGTATTTTTATAGTAGATTCTCCACTAATTTCTCAAACATTTTTTATAGAAAATGGCGGCATTCATATCTTTAAATTAAATACCATACTCTTTACTTCGCTAGAAGTGAGATTGAAAGAAGATATTAACCTTTCTTTACTGTTTACCTCTGAACATTTATAGGATTATTTGTATTTAAATGCTAGAGATGGATGTTATTAAGCATCTATTGCGTTTGCTTCATATATAAGTATTTGATCTGAAAGAAGATATGTAGTTGAATGGTTTCGATATAATTATAGTTTAAATAGTGTAGAAATAAGCTAATATAAAGTAAGATTTTTAAAGAGTAATAAACTAATTTTTGTACAATAGAACGTTAGGATTTGGATATAGCTAGTAGTTCCTTTTATAAAAGCTTTATTTAATTAATTTTTCATTACTATAAGCAACTAAGATTATCCACTTAACTTATGATAGTTGAATTATCACTTACTATTGAAGCCAATAAGAGCTGAAGAGCAATCTAAAGGATATTAAAATTCATTTAACGCTTCATTTTTTAGTATTAATTTGCTCTATTAAAATTAAAAAATCTTTACTAAACTTTCTTACTTAACAACTACTATTCACATGTTCTCTCTTGTATTAGATAAATTGAAGACTAGCATTTCCTTCATCTATCATCAGAAACTTCCTATTTTGCATATTTTCCATCAATCTACCTTAAGATAATATTATGCATTTATTCTTATAAACCTTGATGCTTGAAATAAATGGACAAACTTGCTTTTTACCTATAAAATTGAAGTTAAATTTGGTTTGTTTAGATTACCATACTCAGATAAACCAGGTATTTATTATTTTAATTATATTTTACTTAATATATCAGAATATAGACACTTACATGAAGGAAAGTGTAACTTATTTTAAGGTAGTGCTTATTTAATTTAGATGGACTAAGATTTTACTTTTATTATTCTTTATCTAACAACAGAGTCAGTTAACTTCATTTTTTAAGTTATATCTAAACTACCACTATCTCAGCTATCAGTTTAGAGTACATAGCTAAGTCTGCTCTATTTTTCTTCTCATTCATTCTTAAATTCACAGCTATAATTTCCAAAGCTATTCCTTTATTCTTATTACACAACTTGTATCTATATATCTTCAAACTCTCTAACATCATCTCAAAACTTTGAAGCGGACTAAGTTTAAAAATTTAAACTTTCTCTACAAAATCTGGCTAATATAAGGGTAAACTAGACGATGTATTAAACTAAAGAGAAGTAGTTTAGATAGCACTCAGTAAAAAGCATCCAAGCATACTATTTTAGTTTTAGAGTTAAGAATCAAATAGCAGCATTTCTATTTCAATAAGCTAAGTACTCAAATAGTTTAATACAAGGCTCATCCTAAGTTTACTTTCTAGTGCTATATTTAGGAAAAATTCTAACTTTATAAGGTACTATTTAAGGTAATAAATAAGCATTGCGTAATTTACTAAAAATGTAGCTTTGATTATATTCTAGAATAATACTTTTAAGATTGCTTAAAAGACGAAGAGTTAAAGAAATTATTGAGACAAAAATGAAAATCTAATAAGGCATTAAAGGAGCAAAATGCTATAATTGATAAAGTAAGTAGTAAAGGAAGTTAAAGCAATATGAAATTAAGTAAGCAGATGCAAATTAAGATTTGAATATTGAAAAGTTAATACTCTCTTTAAATATCTTATGAATTGACTTTCTATTAAATGATTAATAAGTTCGTTTCGTTATAAATCTGAAAATCAATAGATTAAACCTTGAGAAGGCATTAAGGAAGACAAGTAGAGATTAGTTTACATCTCTTTTTATATGACTCAATAATTCAAATATTTGGATTTAATTTTATTTGCTTGAATAAACTAAAAATGTTAGATAAATCAAAGAGATTAATAAGGATAAAAGTTTTTAATCAGATCATAGGTTGCTAGCCTGTCCTTGAGGTAGAAGTACTTTATCTTCACTATATTCGCTATTATCATTAGTAGTGTTGCTCTTCTTCATATTCTCTTTGGAAATAGGAGGATGAAGATAAATAATTTTGTAGTTTTCTACTTTACTATCTTCTTTCTTGAGAACATCCATAAGCATTTTATCAGTCTCAGTTTATCTTAGTTTGTAATATTAGTATGAATAGAATACATTTAGTATATATCCTCCTGTTACTATGAAAATTGATACTATAATTAGTATTGGACCTCCTAAAGCACATACATAGCCATGGTTATTAATTTCCCAAGTATATAGTTATTCTTTATGTAGATTTACAACTGTCTCGTAATCATTTGAACAGTCTATTCTTGCATCTGCGTAAGAATACCAAATTACGATTTATGCAATTAGAAGAATCACGCTGATTAGAGGAGCCATGAAATTAATGGCAAGGAATACAAGCATATAGTAGGCTGAAGTTCTTAGCACCTTTTTCTTTATTAAATTCAATGAAACACCCCAGAATATTATTAAAACCAGAGAAGTACTTCCCAAACCTATATAGCTCAATCCTGCATTGCCAAAATCATCAGCTGCTTGGCATAGTAATAGATCTGTAGGTGTTTGGTCTAATTATGATTATTCTGAATCTTAGAATGAAGATCAATCGCATGATTTATCTCTAATATCAAAGTAATTTTCAGATGTTGATATTGAAATGGTTCCATCTGAAGAAATAAAATGAAACAAGCCACCTTTTACATCAATCATAGATGTTCCATAAGCATCCACTTCTCATGAGAACCAATTAATTCCATAGCACAGCGCTAAGAATAGAACTAAAATTATTACGATTGTATTTAAAACATATGAAATCGAATTAAGTTTGCCTTTTATTCTAGCCTACAACGTATCTTCTGTACTTTTTACTTTCTTTTTCTTTTTCTTTTTTTCCTTCTTTTTTTGTTTTTTTTCCTCCTCTTCTTTATACATATCTCGTAGTGTATAATTTCTCCTTATTTTCCAAGACTACAATTAATATTCATTTCCCAGATTTATACCTTCTAAGTGATCTCCTGGTTTTTCTAGTTTGCTATTCGATTATTGAAAATTATCATTTTTATTCTAAGCCTCATCTTCAATGTTTACTGATTCTGACACTTCATTATTCTAAGACTTAATTTCCTCCAAATATACTTCTTGATCATCCACTATATTCTCACTCTGCTGTTCATTTTACGAAGGAGATATTCTTTCTTACATATTTTAGTAATCCGTATTATTTTAGTTTTCCTGCTCTTACTCCATTTTATAACCTTATAAATATTATTAAGCTATGAGAGTCTATATGCACTATAAGATATTAGTACTTAGTAACTACTTATATGTAGCTTTATTTCTAAAAAGTATTTATTGTTATAAATAAGAATAAACAGCATTTAATATGTAGAAGGGTAGATTTAATCAATCTTTAATGCTTTAGATCTTTAATTTACATTCATTTTTTTCCAACTGCTGCCTTCTCTTAAGTTAAAGTCATTGAATACTAACTCAAGTGTATCTGAAATTAATTTTGGAAATAGATTTTTGCATAAATCTGTATCCGTAAAAAGACATGGATTAGTGTTTAAACCTAGTAAGTGTACCTTGAATTATTCATCTATTAAGCATTCATAGCTTAATAGCTCAAAGCATCCTTTTCTTTATTCTATTTGCCCGGTAATACTTAAAAATATTTCTTCAAAGATCAATAATATTGAACTTCATACCTTTTAAGCCTTTTATAAACCAACGTAATAAGTTCACTGATGTTTGTTTCATGTTGTTTCATTCTTAAGAGAAGAGTATAATGGATGTAATTTTTGTAGCCTAAGCGATGTTATATGACCAAATTAGCAAATGTAATTTGAATTTGAATATGGTTATAGACACCTACATATATAGTAGTCTTCATAGTAAAAATACTAGGAATTTTCGGGCGCTAGGAGTAAAAATCCTCTAATAATTGATTTATAACCATATGTAAGTAGAGGCTAGGTGACATAAAGCTATAATATACCTTATGAAATAATTTCTTCTTATATCAGTTACTGGAGCATTTCAATATTATCAAAGATCATTACTCCATTCACTTTTTTACAGTTTTTAAGTATCCAAGTTCCTTCATTTTGTTCTATTATAAAAGTTTGCTTTTGTTCTATTGAGCTTAAATCAAAAGTAATAGGCATTATATAGTTATCTTTAATACTTTTGGCTATATTTCATAAACTAGCCTTTGAAGTTAGTATCTTTTACATATGGGGAATATGATTATAATACTATCATTCTTACAGTTGGCTAAAATCGAGTTAATCAAACTTTTAAGTTCATTTTATCTTAAATTCGCTACTTGAAGGAATTTAGTTTGATTATCATCCTTTCATTTATTTTAAATAATTCCCCACTAGCAATGAACTACTTCCTTTATCTATTATATACAATTTTTAAGCCTTGCTAGTCTATGTTTATTAATCAGTTTAAAGCTTTAAATTAAACTAATCAACTTGAATAACGATTTAGCTATATCCTAGAGGGTTTCAAGGATGTTTAAGTTTACATTTGGAAACGAGCTATCCTTATAGTCAAGGTTCTAGTGACTTAAAATGGTACTTTTTTATATAATAGTTTTTGGATTCAAATTTATATGAATCAAATATCTGTACATAGCCATAAGAGTATCTAGCAGCTACTGTCTATTCTCCTCCTAAAGATATTTCTACATGTACTATGTTATGTATCTAAGCTTTTCTTTTTTTACTGTAGTATTCACCTTCGTAGAAAATAAGATCTCCTTCTTTAAGCTCACTTTCTTATATATCTAAAGGACATTGATCAAATTAATAGGCTTGATTTCATCTTCCTAAGGTAAAGCCAAAATCTTCCTTAAGGTCTTAAACAACTCTTCTAATAAGCGCACAACAATCTAAGAAATATTGGGAGTTAAACTCATCTTTTGAAGGATCATGATACTTTTATGAATAGGGTGTTCCTATATATGAAAGAGCTTGCTTTACAAACTTCTATCTTAACTCCTAAGAACTAATCCTTCTTTTAGTAGAGCTTCTCACCCTAGTATACTTACTAAAAATTTTTTAGTTGGATATGATATTGTTTAACTAATCAGTAAACTTCATTTTTATACTCTTTATTATCTTATATTATCATGATAAATTAACACATTAGTAGTAAAATGCATATATTAACTTCTCTTTTTTAGTTAATTTTTACTAAAAAGATTATTTTGAATATCTGGGCATAGTCAAATGTATTTTATTTACCAAATAGACTGATTATATATCTCATATATTCCATATGATTATGATAGATTTTAAAATACATATATAGCTCTTGCTATTTATCTTCATTATGAAGCACTTACTTCATTCATTATATGATTGTATAGAGCTATTAACTTATTCTTTTTATTTCCTTAACCATATCTAAAGTTATAATAATGGCTTTTAACTTAGTCTCTAGAGAATTAACCTCTATTCAAATATTAAATCAACTACTAGCTTTTCATTACAGTATTATTACATCCACTAGCTTATAATGACTATATTATCTATGCTTTATTATTTATTTTATTGATTAGCACTTCTTTTCTACTACTACTGTAACTACTTCTATATTATTCTAGTATAAAAGACTATTCAATTTACTTTATCTAAATCGAGAGCTCTCCTTTCAAATTATTTCCATTGCTTTAATAATAAACCTAAAGCTTTATATTTCGCATAAATAGGGAATTTAATTAAAAGCTATACTTCAACTTATAGTGCTTAAATAGAAGATCTACTATTAATTAAAAAGTTTATACTTAGGTAGCTGTCACTTCTAGAGAGAAACTCCACTAGACCATATTAAATATGAAGCTTGCTCTTATACTTTTTTGAAGCAAAAGAGAGTTTTTACTCTTGATTCCAGACTTCTTAACGCTTTTATTCTGCTCTTCAGTTCTTTCACACAATATAGCTGCTTAACTTCCTTCAATTACTCATAATTTTTCTCAGCCTTTCTTAAGTTAGCTGACTTACAAAAAAGCAAGCATTTAGCATAGAAAGGCCTTCAGTACCAGAACATATCTAAGCAGTACTCTATTTATTTAAGAAGAGAGTTTCATAAAGCTTATTCATTCTTTCTGATATACCCTGAATTTTTAATCTTCAGAATATAATCCTCAAGTAATATCTATCCATCATAAAACTCTTTAGGAATTAAAAGATCCCTTCTTAGCAAGATAAGGCACTTTTCAACTTCCTATGTTCTATTCATATCATTTAAATATACAAGCTTCTTAAACTTTATTTCATACTTAATGAGTCCCTTTCTCACCTACTATGTAATATTAAGCGCTTTTTAAATTTCATTATTCCTATAATACAAATTAGTCAGTCTATCATAAATCACTCTTGCATCTACATCTGTAATATCCAGATTCCTTTGTTCGTAATCAATTGCTAATTTGTTAAACATGCTGATAGACTGCTCATCATTCTTTATTTAGTACATTAAATCTGACTTGAATATTTTTTTTATAGGCAAATCCTCTTGAATAAAAAATACGTATTTATAAGCTTCTTCATGAAAGTCAAAAGTAATCAAGCATTAAATAATCTACCCCAGTATTTTAAATTGGTTTTTGCTCTAAAGCTGCCTCATATATTTAAGTAGTGATCTAGATTAAGAATTATTAGGTAAAGTTATCTATTTTCCTAGAAATTTTAGATCAATTTTCATTAATATATTATTATATTAAGCTATCCCAATACTTTACTACCTTACTCTTAATTTAACTATACTACTAATACAAATATTATAATTCTTATTATTCCATTAAAAAGCTACTATTTATGCCTCTCTTATATCACTCACTTCATGTACCTTATAATAATGCTCCTTGAATTTGGGTTTTCTCTCTTATTTGTTTTTATATGATAAGCTAGCTTAGATATTTTATAATTTTGCTGTAAGTGCAAATAAGCTAACTAATGTAGCCTTTAGTAATAGTTAATAGATTGTTGGTGGAGTTAGTAGCTTTAATACTTTGCATGCCAAGAAAAGGTAATTAAAATAATGAAACTTAAGTTAAGTTAGGATATCAAACCTTTAAACGCTATAATAACAATATTTCTTCTGATAAGCAAAGAGCTTAAGAATTATGTTACTATTTAAATTACAGAAATATTAATAAAGACAGGCTACTAGCATACTTGTATAACTATAGTACTTAAATCAAGACTCTTAGAGCTTGTTTCATCATGATTAGATTACTTAATAAACTTAAGAATTTAAAGATTAGCTTATGAATACAAGTTGGTTTTTGTATTAGTAATGATTATATTAGGATTAATATAGGATGAAGTTAAAAATAATGACTAAGCAAGTTTGTTATAAATCAAGACATTGATTTAACTTTATTTTTGTACTTTATTCTCTTTATTTTTGGACTCTTATTAGTCAGTACTTTTTGAACTTGTATATCTGACTCAGTCATAATTTCTTATTTGCTTGGTTCAGTATTTATCTCTTAAAATTATTGGACTTATTGCAATTTTATAATGTCATTGAAATTATATTGAGGGTCTGTAAATATTTAGTTTTATATATAAAGGATTACTTTATCGTTGGATAGGAAGTTCATTAATAAGTTCTCTTTATCTCTAAGAATCATATCATTGAGAGTCGCTTCAGTTTTACTTACTTTGGCTTTTCTATTAATTATATTCTTTTTTACTTGCGACACACAACTTTGTCATATCTATTCTAGTTCGGATTTCTCATAAGATCTTTAAGTGGTCTAATTTAGCAGTTCTTTGTATTTTTTCTTATATAAGCAATTTTAGTGCTCTTTGATGTTCTCTTTTATAACAGATTAATCCTCTAAGTTATTTTTGTTAAACACTGAAAATGGTGAAGTAGTGCATGAAGATTAGTTTCTCTTAGGTTTTGGAATAAATTCGTTTGAAGTTTCATTTTACATCATAGAGGAAGTTTCGTTATTAATATTTTACTTCTTTTAAATGCTTCTACACTTTAGCGAGCTAACTGTAGTTGAAACTAGTGATGATTATTCAGGCTAATCAATGTAACTTAACTACTTGACTCGCTTGTTGAAACCTAATACTTTTTTATTAATATTCTCCTTTATTTATGATTTTGCCATCTGATCATAAAATTTAATCTCTGACTCTAGAAATTCATTCTTAGTTTTCAGATCAGAATGTTATGCCAATAAGTCTTCATAGAGTCTTGAATATCGCAAAGCCATATTCTTATAGAGTTTTGTTTTTTATTTATATCTTTTGGCTTGATAGTTATTCCTATTCTAGTTTTAAAGCTCCTGAATAGTTTAAACAAGCTCTTCTTTTTCCTTCTTAGTTTCATTAATGAAAGAGTGAATTACTTGCTTAAACTCACTTGCATTTTCTTACACCTTCATATCAATCATTTAATCTAGACTTTCTATAAAATCTTTAATCTGAGTCTTTTTATCCTCAATGAATTGCTAGTAATTCTTTCAAGTTTTCTAAAGTTACTCTTCGCTTCTTCCTTTCAACAGTTTTTAAAATTGAGGAAGAGTAAATCTTAGCTAATTATAATGTTACGCTTATTCATCACTTCCTGAATCTGAACTAAATGGATCATAATACTCTTAGTTATCTGATAAAGTTCCGTCTTTGCTGAAAAACTTAGCTACTTATTTATAAACCCTTACAAACTCTTTTTCTTCCTTTTCTCTTTAAGTTTTTTATTTCTCAGTCTTATTAGCAAAAATGATTCCAGGCCTTCTTTCTTTAACTTAGATATCTTTTCGTATGTGTTACATAAGTTGCGTGCTAACCTTCCTGATTTAGTCTTCTCTCATATTAGGCTGAAGTATCTTTTGCTATATTTGCTATTTTTAATCCTTATTGAATATCTATCTTGAGCGAATTACATGTATAGAACCTTAGACTGGTGAGGTTTGCTCTTACTCAACCTACTTTAAATTAACAATCTAGTTGAAGCAGCTTCAGCCTTACTTCATATTGTAAATGATCAAAAACTAATTAATTACAATGAGAGTTGAGCTAATTTAATTAGCCAGCTATAAATAGAGTCTATTTCAATCTCTATACTTCAAGTATAAATCCCTACTTACAACCATGAACATTATACTGAAAGAGACATGCTATATAGCATCCTATAGTTATAGCATTATAGCTATAGTTTGATTATACTAATTAACCTTTTATGCTATCTATTTATTATTTGAAACCAGGTGAGTATTAATAAATTAGCATTTTAGGAAACTAAATTTTGATATGCAGACTAGTCTTTAACTTTAGCCTTGCTGAGGGTAATTCCTACTCTATATTAGTATAATGGTAAAGATTTTTAATTTTAAGATTATCAAAAAAAGCTATAAAAGCAATTAGAAAAATGCAAATTTAAAGCTTTCATTTTATAATAAACAACTGAGTGAAAAACAATAAGTGTCAATGCAAAGATTTCTAGGTATAATAATAGCTTATAAGGATAAAATAGTTTGCTACTTAACACTTTAAAACTGGATTTACAGTGTATTTATATCTTATGGTTAGAGATAAAGAAAAATATGAGACTTATATTAATTACAATGATTAACTGTATTAAGTTATATAGAACTAATCTGTATATGGAAAGCAAGTACATTAATTACTTCAGTTAAATGTAGTCTATATTATGATATGAAGATACTTTATGGAATTTGAATATTTGAATCAATACAAATATTTGATTTATCTCATATATAATGAATCAGTTAATCATTACTCCTTTATTATTACTATCTTTTAGTTATAATCAAAGGTTGTTATCACTTCACTGATTTTAAGTATTATAAGAACTAGATATTTTGAAGCAAGATATGAACTTAAGTAGTAGCAAAAATGAACTATATTAATGCTAAGCACAAAGCATAAAATATAAGATATTATGGATGTTAAGAGTACAAGGGATAGATTAGAATAGGTATAGATAATTAGTTGAATATATATCTCTACATTTGACTATATTTAATGGGAAATTAGTATCTTACTATGGGATATAGAATTGTTAAAACTGAAGAAGAGTCACCAGCTTAACTTGCTAATTTGGATGAATACTTTGATTTTGTTGTAGCAGTTGGAGATTAGCCAATTGAAAAATCATCTATACCGTTAGGTTAAATAATAGAATAGCATTAGGATAAGCCATTACCACTTAAAGTCTATAATGCTCGTACAACATGCTTTAGAGATGTTATAGTTTATCCTAATAAAAATTGAGGAGGAATAGGCTTGCTAGGAGCTACAATTAGACTTGAAAGCATATTAAATACTTAAAGTTAAGGTGTGCATGTCTTAGAGGTATTACCTAACTCTCCAGCTGCTAAAGCTGGCTTGGTCTTCTAAGATGATTATATTTTAGGAACTAAATACGAAGTCTTTTAGTCAGCTGAACATTTTTGTGCCTGTATTGTGGCTTCTAAAAATTAAGAAATAGAGCTGTATGTTTATAGTATCAGTAAAGATAAAGTACGGTTAGTGTATATTATACCTGATCCATTATGAGGAGGAAAAGGAATGATAGGATGTGATGTGGGAGATGGAGTTGATAACAGAGTTCCATTTCGGGAACCTCATCCTGGTAGTAAATTTTGGGATCAAAGCTATATAACTTAGAACATCGAAGAGATGGAAAGCAATCAATAAGGTTAAGATAAGATAGATAACTCATGCCAAATAAACAAAGGTGAATAAGAGAGCTAAGTTTAGTTTAATTAAGTAAAAAGCTAGAAAGAGCAAAAGAGTCACGTAGTACTATAAATTAAGGAATAAAATCAAATATTTAATGTAATTAATATTTAATAAATCTACCAGCTATCTCTGTAAACTTGATAGATCTGTTTATCTCATTGAAGGATAAAACGCTGTAAATTATTTATAAGGCTTAACTACAAACGATCTAAGACTACTCAATAAATAACAAGGAATTCCTAATTTAATGCTTAACTCTTAAGGAAGGATAATTACTGATTTCATGCTGACTAAATGTCCAGGATTTGATATTTAGAATAACTAAAAAATGTATTTAGATGTTAATAAGGAAGCAGCTGAAGAGGTATTTAGTACTATTAAAAAGGATAAATTGAAAGAGAAAGTAGATATCACTGACTTAACTAAAGCTATGGATGTTTATTAATAGTTTTCCTTTGATGATAGCTTAACTGAAAGAGGCTCACAAGTAAAAATATAAAGAGAAAACTAAGAATCAAACTTAAGTTATTTGAATGCTGTTACAGCTTATTCTGATCCAAGATTGGCGAATTTAGGAATACGAGTAATAGCTCCGACTAACTCAATTGAAATAGATGATAGTGATGAAAAAACGTAAATAGTTCCTTAAAAAATTTACCATTTCATGAGAATGTTTTATGGTATAGCAGAATATCCAGAAACTAAAGGAAGAAATCCTTTATCATTTAACTTGCATAGATCGGCTCACATTTCCCTTAATAAAGGTCTTTATGTTGGTTAAGAGATAATAAATCGTTCCTATTGCCTTGGAAATATTAAAAGAACAGTTCTACCATTTATGATAAATCCTCCCAGCAACGTCTTAGACAAATTTCTAAAGATGGATATAAAAGGTTTGCTTAACGAAGCTATTTTGCTTAACGAGTAGTATAAACTAAATTTAGTAGGAAAGTAAATTTTGAAGGATAAAATAAAAATAGGACAGATAGTAGCAAATGTACATAATCTTGGATTAGCATATATGGATCCTACATTCGTAATAAACAAGGATAATACCAGCAAACTAGTTAACTGCTTTGTGCAAGGAAATTCCATATTTTTCTGGAGTCCTAATTGGCTAAATTACAACCTAGAATAGAACAATAAAGTATGATTTTGCAGCAGAGGGTGAATATATTTAACATTTTAAATTTATTAACATGCTATAACCTACCATCTCATTGTCATTAGTGAAGCATATTTATGATTTAATTAAAATTCATTTATCTCAAGTCACTATAATATCAACTCTATACTTTACAAAGCAATTTCCTTCAACATCAAAATTATATTTCCTAAAAAGGAAAGCAGATATGTTTAAATAAATATCCCTTACTTTAACTAAATCCTTATTAAGCATATATAGAAACTTATAAGCTATAAATGAGAAATCTAATTCTAAGATACTTTATGAAGCAAACTATTTCGATTAATATCTTCTATTCCCTTAATTT
Source organism: Loxodes magnus (assembly GCA_946699065.1). Lineage (NCBI taxonomy): Eukaryota > Ciliophora > Karyorelictea > Loxodida > Loxodidae > Loxodes > Loxodes magnus. The sequence goes on from CAMPDV010000013.1 coordinate 1,433,167, forward strand.
GCTTTTATTAATGCTATGTAGATTTTAATAAGAGATATAGGTATAATTATATGTTATTAAGGATCAGCTATTTAGAATTTAATATTTAGCTTAATTGTTTGTTGTGATATTTAAGTCTTCCTTAAATGGTTGCTTGGAGAAAAATAGTTTCCTATCTCTCTAGAATGTTAATGATTGATCGTATGCCTAATTTAGATAGATAAACTAACTGACAGCTACTCTATTCTTAAATTGTTAGACTATTTTGTTTTTATGGTGGAGTTGATAAAAATAGCGAAACTAGATCTAAAGAGCTAAAAAGAACATGATGAAGTATAGACTTGCGAGTTCTAGAGCTAGATAAAAACTGTATAATTTTAGCATGAAAAACTTCCTTTAAACAGTGAGCTACATAGAACTACAAGCATTTTAGTTAAAAACAATATTGTTTTAGTGTTTTATATGATGAAGTGAATCATCAGAATTAAAGATACTTATTTGTCAAGCATCTAAAGTATATTAAAGATAAAAATATTTTAATTTTAAGATTTTTCTAGTCAAATACGTGTAATCCTTAGCCAGACATTATACATCTAATAATGCACATAAAAGTAAATACTAAAAAAGCTTAATATCTTCCTTAAACATAGCCAAGATACTCATTTTCTAATGAACCTACCATATTTCTTATTAATCGATTACTTCTTAACTTCTTAAGTAACCCTTGCATTTAAAAAGCTACTTAAGTAAGAGGAATTCAATTAAAAGTAATAAGTAGTAACAACTAAAGAATTTCCAATGTTTGCTTATAAAATAAAGGTACAAGCAATCAGAAAACTGATCAAAGTTATATAATCTAACACTTTATTATGTTGAATACTATTTTGTAATTTTGTTCCATTTGCTTTAAAACTAGGAATTACTACTGAGCTTTAATAATATAGGAATGGGATGCCTTAATAGCAAAAATAGTATGAAGAATACTGGAGGGAATTAAACTTGAAAGCTTAAGGATCAAATTCCGCACAAAGAAGCAAGTTAATCATAAGAGCAAGTTTAGATTAAAGCAGAAGTAAATCCAAGTGAATAATCTTTTTTAACTCAAACTACTTTAAATTCATAACTAGCAAGCTAAAAAAATAGAACTCAAACCTTTAAACTAGATAATTAATGGAAGATTTAATGGAAAAAGACTATTTATAAAGTGCAAGCATTATTATTAGAAAAAATAAGAAGGAGATGTGAATGAATATTAAAGAACGCTATCTAAGAGATAGAAACTCTAATTACTGAAGAATCAAATCTTAAAAAGAAGGAGTTTGATCCATTAAGTTAAATTAACATAGAAGCAGTCGAGGTTAAATCTTAATAAGCATAGATTTCCAAAGAATCTTAGGATAATAAATTACTTTAGATATAAGAGAAATTGAAAAAATGAGATTTATAGGAAGAAGAGAAAATGGAATATGTCAAGAAGCACCTATTTTAAAATCTATTTAGTCAGGAAGAGATAGATAAGTACATAAAAGTTAGTCCTTATTAAAAGATGCCAAAAATATGCCACAATCGTGCTCTATAAATAAGAAAATACTAAAGAATATAAAAAAATTCAAACACGATCTAAAGCTTTTTAATAGATAAAAGAGATATTACTTAAATCACCTATTTAAATATCTAGCCTATCAAAAGTAATTATACTACATCAATACAAGCAAGTGATACTCAAGTAATATTAGTAGGTGGAAAGAACGAGAAAACGCATTTTAATGATGTTATCTAAATTAACAGTTCTTGTGGTGAAATTGTATAAAATAAGTTAAAAAATCCACGTTCTCTTACATCATTAGCTTTTGATAACTTGAAAAAAGTATACATTATAGCAGGAAATAATGAAGAGGAAAAATGTATTAATCATTGTGAAAGTTATGATATCAAGACTAATGAGACATAAAAAGTATCACCTCATGATTTAAAATTAGAAGGAAGTGGAGCTTGCTATGCTTATGACTAAATATTTACAATAGGAGGTTGCTTAAATGACGAAAAAAACCAATTCATAAATAGCATTTATCGTTACGATATCTAGCATAACTAGTGAATAAAAGAAATTACTAGTTTACCTGAAAATGCTGGCTTTATAGCAAGTGTATATGCATAGGACAAGGATTGTATAATATTTTACGACAATAATAAATTGCTTTAGTAAACTTACGCCTATAATTTTAAAGCTATCAATATTTAAGGGAAAGCTTATTCAAATGATATCTAGAACAAAATATTTTGATATAACGGACTTTATTAGAATAATACTATCTGAATGTATTAAGCACAAGATAAGAATTAAAATCTTCTCAATATGTTTGATTTACATCAGAGCAAAGAGTGGATAACTGTGAATGCTAATGAAGTAAAATGAACTTGCAAGTTAAAATTCTTAAAACCAAATTTAGTTAAAAAATTTTTAAACTATATTAAACTTTATCTCTTAAAGCGGAAGATTAATTTCTAGGTTATAAAGCTTATTTTATATATATTTAAGCAAGAAATAAATCATAATTCCTAAGAGTAACTTAGAATAATATCTATAAAGCTCTTTATTCTTTATGCTTTATATAAATGCTAATTAACTCTAGCTGAATTTTGTCTAATTTTTCAATATTAAGTACCAGAAATACTTATTATGGTATATTATTTTATTCAAAAATGAAGTTTAAGCTTTTGCTACTCTATCCCTATTATAAAAAATAAGAAACTATCTATTAAAGTAATTTAGCTTAAGTCTTAATTAATATCAAATTTAAAGCTTTTAGAAAGTATTAGAATATTTTCTTCCTTAATATTAGTAATTTCTCTATTTAGATTATATCATTATTTAAACTAATATGCTAACTAATTACTTTCTGACTTTAAATCAATAAGGATAAGCTCATATTCAGCATTATCTATTTTTCTCTTACCTATAAAATAGCTTCATTTGGATTACTTATAATATCACTATATCTCCTTAAATTAAATGTATTGATAGCTTTTATTATGGAATTATCAGTTTGCTATTAATAAAATATCATGCAAGGTAATTTGTATCTCTATAGTAGATACGCTAATAGAATTCATAAAGTGGAGTAAATCTATTTTGAATATCATAAGTCTTCTGCATCAGGTTAATAGTTTTACTTTACCTTACTTTATCTCTTTATTTAAATAACCTGCCAAGTTTCAGCAAGGGATGTAATATATCAGCAAGCTTTACGGAGGTGTTTACAATTAGATAATATCATATTCTGCTTGCATTTAACTGATAGATTGATATAAATGATCTCTTAAAAAGAATATTTAAATAGATAAAGTGAAGAAATTAAATATATCAAGTCTAAGATTTTAGACCTTAAAAAGTACTGTAAACTAAAATAAAGTAAAGACTTCTTTATTTACAAGCTCTATTAGCAGTAACAAGTATAGCTTTACTAACTTTACTACTAAATTATGAGAGTTAAATAAAGCTATAATTTAAATGGTATAAAGAGAATAATATTAGTTAAAGTTTCAATCTAAGTAGATATACTAGAAGTTAATTTATGCTTAATAATTTTAAGAAATACAAATTGCTTATACTTGTATTTAAATATCTTTATGCTTTCATTCTTCATTCTTCTCCTCTTCTTCCAAATTGTTCTCTTCTTCGCTTTCCTAGTCTTCTTCTTAGGGAGGAAGTATTTTAATATCGTATGTTGTTGGCACTATCTACGCTTTGAAAATATCAACATTTATTGCCTACATTAGTTGTAGTTTCTGGGTTACTTTTTTCCCGTTTACATTCCAGGTGATAAACATAATTGGTTGTGGAATTCTCTTTACTTTTGGTTCTTAGACTTGTTCATTGTTTTCATTTTGTTTTTCTTATATTTCCTTATTCTCTTCTTGTTGTTTTTCTTCTTGGTTAACTTAATTTTCTTATTAGTCTTGGGAAGGTTTATTTTACTTTTTTGCCTTTTTTTCCTTCTTTTGCTTCTATATCATTTTTTTCTATTTCATTTTTTATTTTTCCTCTAGCTTTATATTATTTGTGATAGTCTTATCCTAGATACCTTCTATTTTACTAAACTCAAGTGACTTCTAAAACCCATACTTAGGTATGACCACCTCAATTTCCTTTTTATCAAAGTTAACGACATAAGCTTTAGTTTGAATTACATTAGATCCTAAATAAAGAGCGAAATACATGTTATCTGATTTCCTAGAGACTATTCTATTATCATATTTTGCTCTGTTACAGTTATCCATAACTTCTTAATTCGATTCATATACTTTTTAATTATTCAATATGCAAGCAAGTTATCTATGGACTATCACATCTGGATATCTTCTTATTGGAGATGTGAAATGTGTATAAGAATCGAAGCTTAAAGCATAATGCTGGAAATTAGTGCCATCTCCTGCAATAACATATACAGCTGCTTTTTAAGCTCGTCTTATTATACAGTCTACTACAGTTCCTATCTCCAAACCGTATTGTTTATCAATATGATTAACTAAATCTAGCAGCCTTCTTTTTGTTAAGTTTTTCATATCAAAAGTACATCCATTTAAGCAATCTACAACTTACTTCAACTTATCCACCAAATATATTTTAGGAGGAGGATGAATTCTCACAACTGCTTACTTCTAACACTTTTAGAGTAGAATTTCGGCTACTTTTTGGTTAGCTAATAACATCATTTCTTCTATAAGCTGATGAGATTCGTCATTTTCATAGACAGTAATTTCATTTGGAATTTTTTAACCTTCTGGAAACTTAAAAATCATTTTTAGGTTTTTTAGAGTAAATGCTCCTGCTTCAAATCTCTTTCTTCTGAAAATTCTAGTGAATTTCAGTATTTTTAGTATATCTTACTATACTTATTAGGGTATTTCACTTTCACTTACTTACTAGCCCTCTATAACCTTCATTACCTAAGGATAGCTAAGTCTGGCATTGCTCTTCATTACTGTTCTAGCAACAAAAGGTTCTTTAACAAAATTACCTTCGTCATTGACATAGAAGAATATTGAGAAAGTTAGCTTATCTCCGTTCAAATTTAGAGAGCAAAGATTGTCACATAATACTCTGGGTAACATAGGGAAAACTGCGTCTACCATATAAATTGTAGTGGATCTTTTGATAGCTTCAACATCAAGAGGCGAATCTTGCTCTAAAAAATAAGATACATCAGCTATGTGAACTCCAAGCTCCCAGGATCCATCTTCTAGCTGAAAGATACTTATTGCATCATCAAGATCTCTTGCAGTTTCAGGATCTACAGTGAACACATTTCTAGTTTGTCTTAGATCTAGCCTCTTTTAGTATTCTTCACTTGGAATTTAATAATTCGTATATTTATCCTGTGCCCATTTTAAGGCACTTGGATCATATTCCTGGGTATAAAGTTGGTACTCTTGAAGTAAGGCTTATGTTTCAACTTAAGGATCTCCACCTTATCCGTAGTATCTATTAATTTTAACCAATGGAGAAGCTCCCTAATTTCAAGCACTATAATAAAACTCATATATTTTCAACGATGGATTCACTCCTTTTTCCTAATCTTCTTTGAATTCCTTTGGTGAATCTTTAATTAATAGAATACCAGGATGCAATTTATCATGCACAGGTTAAACTAATAATTTATTTTCGTTTTCTTTTAAAATATGCAAAGTTCCAAGATGATAAGACTTTAGAACTTTACTTTCAAGAACTCCAATCACTTATGGAACCTTACCTTAAACTAAACTCCTCAGTTTTTCATCTTCTACTTAGTCTTATACTTCTGATTCTACTACATTCTCAGTTGTATTCTCAGTTTTATCTTCTTCTTAGAAGTCTTTTTCTTAATGTAGCTTCTAAGGCTCTACTTATTACTATATCCATTAGTTTTACGATTTAGTATCTTTTTATTCAATCTTCAATTTAAAGTTTAAGAAGACACTATTTATTCCTTCATTTAAGCTTTTTTCTTCTCTAAGCTTTTCTTCAGAAAAAAGTTCATCGACATCTTTAAATTTTATTTGTTTCTGCTCTTTTATGAACTGTACTACTACTAAATCACCATTAAAGCATCTATTTATGTGGAAATTCCCATTTAGTCTAAAATCTGTTTTAAACTGAGAAATTTTTGCATAGGCTACTTAAAAATTATTGCTTCCAAATGATATAGTCGCAGGAAAAGCTTCCCCTGCTAAAATCTTTTACTCTAGTTAGTCTTTAGGTAAATGTGGATGGAGGTCTGACTAAGGGATTTGTTATGCAATACTTACTCTGCCTTAAGAAACAGGATCTTGTTGCCTTTGCTTCTATATTTTATATAAGTCCATAAGAATCTCAGCTAACTTTAAAGGATCCTCATTTTAATTTTCTTGCAATTGTTGAATAATCTATTAGTTATTTTAATTATCGTTAGTTATATTAATTTATTCAAGGGGAATTCCTTATTAATTAGCTTAAAATAGAGTGTCTAAAGTTTAGATTAAGTCATATCCAAGTTAAAGCCTTTCTTTTATATAAGCTAAGAAGTCACTTATGATTTTAAGTTTCTTCTGATAGTTTACCTTTTTGTCCTTTCTATTTTATTTTATTTCTAAAATTTAATTTTTTTCTTCCTATTTTTGTTCCTCCTAAACTAACTCTTTAGGTATTTACTAAATTTACTTCTTATTTTTTTTGCTTTACTTCCCTTCATTGATCTATTTTTCTTCGCCTTCTAGATTTACTTGGCCATTTATTTATTACTAAGTATCTTTTTTTCAAGATTTACTGCTGAAATCCTAAAATTTTGCCCGCTATTTATTTTAAGGGTTTTATTATTATTTCTTAAGCTTTTTCTAATTTTCTAAGTCATTTTAGTTTTATGACTATTACTGCTCTTTTTAATTTTTATTCCTTCGCTAATTTTAAAACTTCTATTCTTCCACTTAATTTTAATTCTTATTTTTTTTGTTGTTAGCTTTGTCTTAAACGTTAGGATGAATTAACTACTAATCTTATTTTTACTTCTTTACTTATTATTATGGATTTTATTTTTCAGGAGCATTTTTCTTATTTACTTACTTATCTTTTTTGATTTATTTTTATTTTTTCCCCTAGATTTCGGTTTCTTCCTCTTCTGAGGAACTTCTAGAATCACTTTCATCTTCACTTTGCCACTATCCTTTCAAGTTCAATACTCTCCTTTAAATAAATTATTTCATTTGAGGAGTTTTTTTTGATTACTAATTTTGAATTTATAGGATAAATTGAGGTTAATAAATCAGCTTTTAACTGATATATTCTTCACAGCTTTCGCTGCTTTCGCTGCTTTCACTGCTTTCACTTCTTTCGCTTCTTTCACTTCTTTCACTGCTTTCACTGCTTTCCCTGCTTTCACTGCATTCATTAATATAACTACTATCACTACTATCATCTTCACTATCTTCTATGTAATCAGGCCATTCTTACCATTAAACATTGCTTTATTGCTATTATTAAGGTTTTAAATTTTTCTTTCACTTCTAAACTACTTGATTTTACTTAAATTTCTAATGTTAGCCTTTGGGTTTTCTTCCTTAATTGTTAAATTTAGGTTTTCTCCTATTTGCTCTTTGAGACATTTTATTTAAAATAACTTAATAATTTAACTTATCTCCTACTAATAAGAATCTCTTAGATTTATGTTTAAGTTTGTTATCTGCAATTCTTACCAGAACCTATTAAAATACCAGAACCTATTAAGATCCTTAAATTTAAAGCAATTTAATTTCCTAAGTCCCTTATTATTTCCTAGATACTTTAGAGTAAAAATCTACTATTTTACTCTTAAATTGGCATATTGTATAAGTCATTTCCTTGTGTTTTGCTAATACTTTAGTTTTACTAAACTGAAACTTTCTTTTACAAGCTTTCAAATTTAAACTATATATAAAGATATGGTAAAATCTAGTCATATTAGCTAGAAATGCAAACAATCCCTCTTAGTGATAAAAAGAGTTTTAAGTAAAGACTTAGCAATTTTAAAGGATAAGATTAAATAAGCTAAATACATAACAGGAATTAAATACACACTTTAGATACTCTTTGCTTATATAAGCTGTATAATAATAACTGCTTTTAGAGTAATTATATCATAAAGTTTCTATCAGTAACAGACATTTAAAGTATATATTGAGCAGTTAATTAAAATAAGGAGACTTATATAAAAGTAAATATGAAAGATATGATAATAGTAGGATATGAACTACTGTAGTATATCTATATGTATCTTAATGAATTATTTTATTGCTTTTATTATCTTTTGTCTCTTATACCATTATCTTTATCTTACTTTCTCTACTCTAATATGGCTAATATTGTAGTCTATGTCTAGCATGCTTTATAGTAGATAGTTTGATGTGACTTTAGTGATTTTAAAGTAGAATTGTTAGTTAGTTATAGTTAGAATGATTATAATAGTTAAGAAAAGTGTAAATATAAAGTAAGAATAAAAGAGGGATATGAATTGAAATAGGTGGTTGATATAGGATCAGCCATATTTATTAATAATGCTAACAGGAAACAATATGAATTAGGTAAGTTTATTTATAAATTTAATTAGTGTAAACCACATCTTGTTAATTTATTCAACACTCAGAATTCAGCTGTTGGCTAGTTATGAGCTAACTATCGCCCCACTTAGGAATAGTAATTCCAACTCGCACACCAGTTATAGGCCTTTAAACTTCTTATTAGAGGAATTCCGCCTTGTCCTGATCTTCTTTCTTATACCAAGAAGTAGAACAAGTGGGAAACTCTTAGTCTTTAATAAAGCTTTAATGCATAGTAATATCAAGCAATTTAGTAGGTAAAGGAAAAAGGAAATGAGTCAGTTTTGTCTTCTTAAGAGAATATGATTTCCATGCTTCCTAAATAAGTTAAAAGTTAATACGAGTTAAAATTGGCTATTTGTAAAGCTCTTAAGTTGCAGAAAAAGCTACGTAATAAGCTTCATCCACCGCTTTAGCATGAACTTGAATATTGTCTCTTGTCAAGAGATTTTTATCATCGATCTAGTTAAAATTTAGTTTCTTAACTAAAGAAAGAAAAGTATATTCAGGAGAGGTTTGAGATGGCTATGCTAATGGGCCATGAACTACGTAAGAAGAGAAAGCATAAAGCTTTTCTAGAGGAATTGGTAGAATATCACCGAAAGTTCTAAGAGTTCCATAAAAGAAAATACGGAATATTGCGTAAAAAGGCTTGCAATGCTAAAGCTTATCTAGAATGATTAGAAAGAAGAGAGTAAGCTGCTAAAGACAAAGCTGAGAAGGAAAGAATGAAAGCATTAAAGGCAAATGATATTGATTCATATATCAAATTTCTGAAAAACACTAAGAATAAGAGACTTATTGATATTCTAAAGTAAACAGATTCGTTTCTTAGGCAGCTTGGGGCTAAAGTGCTACTTTAAAAAGGAGAAGCGTAATAAGATATTCAGGAAGATTAAAATGAAGATGTGGCTGAAACAATCAAGTATAGTACTAAAATGTATTACTCTATCACTCATACTATTTAAGAAGAAATCAAAGAACAGCCAAATATGCTTGAAGGAGGCTCGCTTAAAAGCTACTAATTAACAGGTTTACAATGGCTTGTTTCTCTCTACAATAATAACCTTCATGGAATCTTAGCTGATGAAATGGGTCTGGGCAAAACTATTTAGACTGTTTCCCTTTTTGCATATATTATTGAGAAAAAGAAAAATAATGGCCCTTTTCTTGTAGTAGTTCCGTTATCCACTTTATCAAACTGGACAATTGAGTTTGAAAAGTGGGCTCCTTCAATTAAGGTACTAATTTACAAAGGACCTCCTAGCTATCGAAAGTAAATAGTGACCTAAGAGTTGTAAGCAAGAAAGTTTAATGTACTTATAACAACCTACGAGTATATTATGAAAGATAAAAATTCACTCGGTAAAGTTTAATGGGAATATATTGTTGTTGATGAAGGGCATAGAATGAAGAACGCTAAATCAAAATTCGCACAAATATTAGGAATGACATTTTAATCTGGTCATAGACTGCTTTTAACTGGAACACCCCTCTAGAACAATTTATCTGAGTTATGGGCACTTCTTAACTTTTTACTCCCTAAAATATTTAGCTCTTTAGAAGACTTCGAGAAATGGTTCTCATAGCCCTTTAAAAATGTGACAGGAGAAAATATGGCATTATCTGAGGAAGAAACTCTTCTAGTAATAAACAGATTGCATCAAGTACTTAGGCCTTTTCTCTTAAGGCGTATTAAAAAGGAGGTTGAAAAAGAACTTCCCGACAAAACTGAATATGTCATAAAAGTTGAAGTCAGTCCATGGCAAAAAATACTTTATAGAGATATTTAAGAACGTGGCTTTACTAGCAAAGATCCCTTCACTGGTAAGATAGGAAGAACAAATCTAAATAACTCAGTTATGTAGTTGAGAAAAGTGTGTAATCATCCATATATGTTTATACCTATCAACGAAGTATTCTAAAGACCTAAAGATGAGATATGGAGATGCTCTGGTAAATTCGACTTTCTTGACAAAATTCTAATAAAGCTTATCAAAACTAGACATAGATGCCTTATTTTTAGTCAAATGACATAGCTACTAGATATATTGCAGATATTCCTTGATTATAGACAATTCTAATACTTGAGACTTGATGGAACTACAAGATCAGAAGATAGAATGTCAATTCTGTAGCGCTTTAACGATGAAAATTCTCCCTATGATATATTCTTACTCTCCACTAGAGCTGGAGGTTTAGGGTTAAACTTATAAACAGCTGATACTGTAGTTCTATTTGACAGTGACTGGAATCCTGCAGCTGATTTATAGGCATAAGACCGAGCACATAGAATAGGATAATAGAGAGAAGTAAAGGTTTTGAGACTTTTAACTCCTACTGGAGTAGAGGAATAAATATTGCAAAGAGCAAATGAAAAAATAAAGCTAGAAGGTACAATCATTCAAGCTGGCTTGTTTAATAACAAAGCTACTGATTTTGATAGAAGGGAGAAGCTAAAAGAAATTTTAGATAGATAGGAGTTTTAGGATGATATTGAAGAAGAAACTGCTCATAATGATGAAGAGATAAATCAAATGATAGCAAGAAGTGAAGAAGAACTTCTGCTGTTCAATGAAATGGATTAGCAACGATATTTAAAAGAATCTGATTTAATCAAAAAGGCTAAAGAAAAAGGAATTAGTGGAAATTATAGATTACTGAGAGAGGATGAAGTACCATAATGGGTCAGTTTGACTGAAGAAGAAATTAATAAAGCAGATGCGACAGGAAAATTCAAAAGAACTAGAAAAAGTGTAAATTATAACGAAGACAAAGGAAATAGTGACTTTGAAGAAAGCATCTAAGAACCAGAAAATAACGTTTAGACTGAAAAACAGAGCTAATAAACTTCTATTATGTCTCCAAGTAAAGATTCATCAAACTGGTAAGCAGAAAAAGAAGAAATAGCAAAGAATGAAGCTAACTAAAAAGGCAAAAAGAAAAATGCAAATATAAAAAATAGCAACTTAAGCAAAAAGAAGATTAATAATGGTAAAACTAAACCAAAAATAAGCAGCAATAATAACAGCAGCTTAAATCTTATAGAAGCAGAACAAGAGGAAAAGCGAGAAGAAGACTCATAAAATTTAGTAAGTGGCTCAGGAACTAAAATAACGATTGCTCTAGGAAAGAAGAGATTAAGAAGCAAGAAGAATTACAATGAAGGGGGAGAAGAAGATTTTGATAGTGAGAATGATTAATTAAATCCTTTATAAGCAATATTTTAATTAAAAAATTATATCTATAAAAGATCTTAATTTACTATTTATATTAAGCTTCTTTATTTAATACAGGAACTATTAAATGAAGGAACAATTATAGCTATATTAAGTTTGATGGCAAAACAACATTTAAAATAAGAAATTATCTAAACTAAATCTAATTTCTATATCCTTTAGATGCAATATCTTTCTTTAAGTTTACTCAAATATAAAAATATAAACTGGGAAGGGAAATCATTTAAACTTATACTACAGAAAACTATTATTCCTTAATTTCATTTCAATTGATTAACTTAACTAAACAAAGCAAAGTTAAAGTTTTATTTAAAGTGTAGTTAAATTTATTATAATATGAATTTTGAGTAAATATTAGAAAAATAAAGGTAATTTTAAAAAAGTTATAGTAAACGCTACAATTTATTAAAAAGTTCTAAATGAAGCAGTAAAAATTTAAATTTAAGACAGAGCTAACATAGTTATAAAACTCCTTTGAATTAGAATTAGTACAGAAAGGAAATTTTTAAGAGATAGTAGTAAAGTAAATTAGATACTGTAGATTAGTATTGCTTAATGAGTCTAAATCATATGTAAAGAATAATTTAAATAAAACTAAAATTTTCTTCAGTTTTAATCTTCTATTTTAATAAAAATTCTCTTAATTATGATATTAGATCTTTCTAGTTATTTCCCACTTATCTAACAAATTAAGAATTCAAAAGGCTAAATAAAATTATGCTTTAATCAAAAATCATAGCTAATAATATTAAAAAAGAAGTTTAGCAAATTAGGACTAATAAGGGGAAATAATCTAGATTTAGATCCCTAAATAACTTATAAGAATATACACTTACAACTTTATTTTTAAATATCAATTAGTAAAGCATAAAAGTTAAATTGCTAAAGGTTTGCATATTAGAATAGGGTTAGATTAATGATATATATTTAATGAATTAAAGGTATATTTCAATTAATGATAAAACATGTAAGAAAATATGCAAAGCACTAGCAATTGTTTAATAGGGAAAAAAAATTATTTGAAGTAAAAAATTCATCTTAAACTAACCTAAAGCAAATCCCCTCAACCTGTGATATCTTCTTTTTCAACTCTTCGAAATGCTTTTACTTCAAGGAGCTAAACTAAAAGTAGTAAACTAAGATAGGATTTAGAGAAAGTTAAGCGTTAGTCGGAGTTATTTTAGGAAATGTATAAGAATTATTTAAAGGATTAAGATTATAAATAATAGAAAGATCATGCTTGCTATCGAAAAATAGCCTTAAGTAGATAAAAGTAAGATCCTTGGATTGTTCAGGATTTAAATACGGAAGAAAACAAAGAAAATAATTTTTTAAAGTCTAAATCTAAAATTTTAGAAGAACTCAAATAGGATCTGACTTATAGTACTAGAACTCCAACATTTTGTAGTATATAGAAATCAATTAAAGTACCTAAAGTAAATTTAGATTCAATGGAGTTTGTTGATAAAGATAATGTTAACAAATGCAAGCATTTTTAGGATCATTTTTATAAAAATTAGCTGGAGATTGATAGAGATTTTAAGGCTTACTAATCTGCTCGTAATGAGAGGAAAGTTAAATTTTACAGTAGTAAAAATATGAAAAGTTGTACTTTAATACGACCAATCACAGCTTAGTAATGCAACTCCAGAACTATAATTCATTGCAAAGATTCAAAAAATCCCTCAAAATGAAGAAAGTAAATAATAAACTTTTAAGATTTATAAGATGGCTTATGAGATGCAGGGTAATCAATTTATGACAATGAAGAAGCAGAATTGGATGTTCTTTACAGACTGACAAGTAGGATAAAGAAATTGCCAATACCTAAGATTATTATTAAAAGTAAATTAAAGGATGCCAGACAAGAAATTTATAAAGTTACAAGGAGAATTTTGCAAAGGAACTAGATTTTTTAATTTTACTATTTTGAATGAACCTTTAATTAGTACTTTCAGTCTTGTAAAAAACAGTTTGCATTTCTATTTTTACTCTATGTAGCTTTATCTCATATGAGATATTAAAGAAATATGTATTTAGATATATGCTAAAATAGTTAAAAGATTGGTGATTCTGTAAGGATACAATTTTAATACTTTAATTATTATTTTTGTGACAAGATACTAAAGCTAATCGCTAAGTTCAAGCTATTATATAAAACTATTAATTCAAAAGAAAAACTAATTATTGAATTTATGGATAAATTAAGCTAACATTATTTATAGTTTTAAGAAAAAGCTGGAGAAGTTTCATAGGTTAATAGCATTTTTTAATAAAGTAAAGATAAAAGAACAAATTATATACTTATTTTAATTATAATTTACTATAATTTGAAATTCTTTTATTTTTTAATTTTTTAAACCATTATCCTGCTGAACTTTCGTTTAAAATAAATCAAGTATTTTTGATGTGAATATGAAAAAGCATGTTTATTAATTTAAAATATCAATATAGAATAGCTTTTAGCACATACCATATAATACATTATCATATTTTATTTTTAATTTCTTTTTTTAACTCTAATTTAAGCATCATTATATATATAATTTTTAACTTTTTTTCAGTATTTTTTAAATAAACTTATTTTTATAGCTTAATTTTGGTTATATTTATCCTGAAAATTGATACAAAATTATTCTATCTCTTAGTAATTTCTCTTTCAGTTTATTAATAAATTTACAAATATTGTACTTATCATGATCCTAACGTTTAATTAGTTTATTTCTGGTGACTGTTAAATAACTATTAGCTATAATTTTATAAAAGAAACATAATATAGTATGATTTAGCTTTCTATTAATCTAACTTTATTAGCTTGGCTTGCTAATGCAAGTTTTATTGTCTTAAAATTTGAATATTTCTATCCTTAGTTATATTTGCTTATGCATAAGTATTAATTTACAATTTCTGAAATAGTTTAAAATATCATCTATTATTGAATAATTAGAACTATAGGTAGATAGAGGTAATTATTTTAATTATTGGCTATTCAATTAAAATATAATGATTAGAATAATGGGGATAGTGTAAAATTATTAATGGTATTGAAACACATAAAGTCTTAAATATTAGACTTATTCATTTATACTAGAAGAAAGTAGTGTCATAGGTAAGTAATATTAATTATATTAGAAGCAAGTAGAAAGATAAATTAGTATTTTAGAAATAGAATAAAAGTAATCAATGCTTAGTTAAAGTTACAGCAACTGTATTCGAAGTTAATTGAAATAGTTTAGGGTATAAATTACCTAAACTATGTGCCTTTTAGATACATAATTATTGATTTTCATTTATCACAATTAAATAATGAAAAGAGGTAAATAATTTATAGAGTTAATAAAGAATAACTTTGCAGTTTCTTAAGAGTAAAATGAACATTTAGGTTAATCATTTTATTTAGATTCTTTCGGGGATATTTATCGCTTTAAAAGCATCTTATAAATATAAAACTAGACTCTTAAAATCTAAGGTTTTAGCATTTATTGTCTTCTAACTTTTTAAGTTTATTCTTTTAACTTAACTTTTGTAATATTTAAGCTAAAAGTAAACTTTAATATACTAATATTTTAAATTTTCAAGCTAGAGTAAACCTTTCCATTATAATTAAAACTCTCTTACTTGTATATTATTATCTAATCAATTTCTGACTAATATTATTCTTGCTATAAGCTTCTCCTTTTAATTCCTTAATTTAGTGCTAAATGATTAATATAACAAACTATCTAAAAGAGTATCAAAACTAGCTTTAGGGAATTTAATTAATACTTTAATAAAATGTATAGATATATAAAGTTCTATTATTATTGGCTTTTATTTAAAGGTATTTTTTCTAATATATATTTTAACAGATTTGGGCATATTTTCTTATTACTTGCTTTCTTTAATTTTGCTAAGATTATTAAAATAATCTTCTACTGTTTTGCTTAAAGTCCTTTTGTCAATTTCCTTTCTTAGCCATAAAACTTAATTTTAGATGCTTAATTATTAAGTTATTATTTGTTTAGTCTTAAAGAGAAAAATCAGATAGTTAGATTTAATATCCAAAATCAACTAAAACACTATTTTAAAAGTTGCAATCAAAACTGTCCATATTTATTTCTTATATTCTACACTTCATCAGCTAGTCTGTCTCTTTCGTATTCTATTTGCTGAACTTTAGAGATTGAGATTTAAACTTAATCATCATTACTGGTTTAAATCAAGGAATTGGGCACCGTTCTTACTCTTGGCTTAGGAATGTTATTTGCATAGTCTAACGCTCTTTACCTTGTATTAACAACTGCTGAGCTTTCTCTTTTTACATCTGGTCTTCTAAGGTGTGCAGGAGGTAATTTAGTAGAATTGACAATTCTTATATTCCTTCCATACTCTTATTACTTCATCTATATTATTTTAGCCTTTTCTCACTCTGCTGTACCAACATTAAATGCTCCTAGTCCTCCTAGTTTCTAATAGCCTTAACTATTATTCTAATATTCTTTTAAGCTATATGGTTTATATTAAACTTATCTTGGCTTTTTAGAGAAATATAGCTATGTATCTTATTACTCCTATTAAGGTTCGTTAGTAGATTTAGCATGAATAGACTCGCTTAAATCCTTGTAATGTGAAACGTTAGATTTAGCATCAATATCTATAGACTGTTTTTAAATATCTGAGTTTTTAGTCATTTGAGCTTTAGTTTCATTTAAATTATTGCTCACTGAGATTTCTTCTTTCTTACCTTTAATTGGCTATAATTTATCACTATTCGTAACTACTACAGGCTAATTAGCAGCTCTTGGCTTTCTCGCATTAGAATTTTTCATAGGATCCTTAGAGTTATTCTTCTGCTCGATCGTAGGCTAGGTTTCGTCAGTGTACTTTTTAGTTAGCAGTTATATTTATTATTGCTATACTTGCATAATTTATTACATCTAGGTCACTATTTACGTGAATTCCTAAGGCACTTACTAGTATGGCTAATATACATTCGTCTAAGGCTATTAAAGATGCTGATTTTAGTTAGGTAGTTGTAATAGATTTTAAGATTGTTAAATGGCTTCGTTGTTATACTTATTATATCCATATTAATTACTCAAAGCGCTTTGTTATGAGATCTGTAGTGGGTTTAGTTACTACTAATACTATAAACTAGTTTAAGAATTCTACCCAAATGCATTTGGACTGGCATAAGGCTGAGTTATTTGTATTTAAATCTAAGGCTACTATAAATAACCATTGCTTAGCTGAGGATTTGCTTGGTAATCTTTTTAAGGATTGTTATAGTGAAATTCGTTCTTATTAGGACTTACTTATATATCTTAGAATTAATTATAAGAGCTCTAGATGCTTGGCTATTTACTATACTGCTAGGGTAAATAATTATTTATTTCAGAGTAAGGATTATTAGATTAGGTATTCTAATAGACAGCAGGTTATTATACCTATTATTACACATAAAGGTTATTTCCTTGATAGTTATTACTTTTGAATTAATTATTATTCTGTATTATAGCTTTCCCGCTCATTTACACTGGCTATATTTTATTCCCAATATTTACAGGCTTCGCATTCTCCAAAGAGAGATTTCCATCTTTATCAATTTACCCTAATCTTCCGCTGAATCGTTACTTGAAATCCTAGGACATTGTTAATAAACTATAAAGCGTATTTATTTAATTAAAATTATATTTTTGTAATTAAACAACCATAAAAAGCGTTTACTTCACTACTTCCTATTAGCTTTATCTTTCTCATTTATCAAATACCTACTTTTATTTCCTTTCTGTTGCCTTTCTATATCATTATTCTATATTTCCTTAATGCGCTGGAGCCTATTTAATTAGGTTAATTTAAGTTTCTAAAATTTCTAAATATCTAGTTTATAGAACGCTCACTATCAATATTCTTAAGATGGTACAAGTTCTGAGAAGTTTTATTCTTTTATAAATAGAAAGCTAGGCTGTTGCTATATTTTAGATGGCTTTATCTTACTAGTATAGTTTAATCATACTTTTAATGCTTTAGATTCTTTGATCTTTTGATTCTTCTTATGATATACAGTTTACTCTTTTAGTATAATAAGGATAAAATGCTAATTTTTGCTCTATTCTGACTAAAACTTTCTTACTTCTTTTTCTATATTTATAATAGAGCTATTTTAGAGGATTTATATATTTTATAAAAGCGTAACAGGGAAATGACTTTAAGAGCTAATTAAGTAGAAATTATTAATCTAAAGCAAGGTTTCTTACTAAGTAAAAAGGGAAAGCTAAATAGATAATAAAGATAAGCTATAAACTCTTATATAGTTATTTTAAAGCTAGCATTATACTTAAAACCTATTAAATATGCTACATCTATAAGAGGATATAAATATACTCTATTACCTTATATTTTGTAAGGCTCTTACAATACTATAATAGAATATAGATGAAGGGCTATTTAGTTTAAATAGGAATAAGTTCATTATTAAAACCACTTCATAGAAACAAAGGATTTCAATTAAGGCTATTAAAGAAGTTAGTAATAGATAGTAGAAAATGAAAGTTCTAAACACTAGAATATTTTAATTAAAGTGCTAAGCATTTATCTTATTATAATTTAGATAGTCTTATTAAAATAAATATATAGGAATGTAATAACTTTGTTATTTGAAGCACTATATTATTGAATTTACATGTGATTAAGTAATGCTTTTAATAATCCTTGTGGCATAGCAAGAGCTTTAATGAAAATTGCTAAGATATTGTATGTTTTCTTAAGAATCTATTATATTAACTATATAGTAAAGATAGGCTCTATTAAATATATTAGTTAAGATACGCTTAAAAGTATTTAATAATACCCTTAAACTTATTATAAGCCAAAAATATTGAATTATTAACACTAGAGTATTAAAAGAATTTAATTGTATGCAATATAGATTTCTGTTGTCTAAATTATCCCTTTAAAAATCTTGGATCGGATGTTTTTTTAAAGTCAACTAAATAAAGAATGAACTTCTCTGAAGGATGTATATAGCTCCGATAAATGCTAGTTAGCATTCTTAATAAATATTAATCTTAAAGTATTTAAGACGGATTTTAAAGCTTCTAAAGATTAACCTTTTTATTTTAGTGGATTAGTATTTCTTAAATCTCATTATAAAGCATTATACATATTTTTATTCAATTGTGCTATTTATCTTGGTGCAAAAGACCATCTCTATATAGAAATTTAGATCAAAGATTTTTAGTATATTTACTTGTTATCTACTTATTCGATTTATTCTGTTTAGGTAGCATAAGTTAAGTTCTATTATAGATTATACTTAAATCGATTGATCAAATGCTATTAATTTCAAAAATAATGCAGCATTTTATTTATACAGCCTAGTAAATACTTCAATAAGTGCTATTATTAATTTATTTTTATCTTATTATATCTTAGATAGCTAGCTTATTTAGAAGTGAGTTTTTTATATTTTTATAAGGCTAATAAATCAAGGAAATATTTAGAAGTTAGTAAAAGGAAAAAAAAGGATTCTTAAATAATAATTTCTAAGAGCATTCCTAATTAAACTTGGAGAATTCTTGTTAAAAAGATAGTTAAAGACTGAATTTATTTAGTTAGTCCTTTAGAAAAAGTCTCTTCAAAAATATTTAAATTTGTATTAATCCTAACTTTGGATTATAATCTATAGATCAAAATTTTAAAATTAATCTAAGGTATCTTTCACTGTTTGTAACTTATCTATTTTTATAGTTTGACTGGATAGTAAAATAAGTAATAATTTTAAGTTGAAAACATAGCTAGATGGTTTGAAAAGTACTTAAAGGGCAAAACAATTCTAAATTAGTTAAATTAAGCCAAGAAATACTATAAGCTTAGTCAATTTTGTTCTTAATTATTAGAAAATTAGCTTTTTTAAGGTTTCTCTCTATTTTCTTACTAATAAGCAAATCTTATCTATCTTCATTAATTTTAACTTATTTCTTAAATTGAGATTCAAAATTATAAGGTGATTAGTACCAATTCCATAAGTTTAAGTCATAAGTTTAGTAATAAGACTAAAATTAATGATGTGGATTATTAAATGAAAGCTAAGGTGGTTTATAAGAGATGGTGTAACGTAGGCTCCATATTTAAAGACATCTTATTGATCTAATCTTTTTCAATTTAAAGATCTAATTTTATCTTCTTAATTTAATTTTACCATTAATTAGGATTTACGGCTGAGGGATTATAAAAATGAGATAGATAGAAATTAAAAGCGATTTATGCAGCATAACAATACAGAAGTTTGATGAGATGCAGATGTTATTGAAGTAAATAAAGCTAGAAGAGAAGAAAGGTTTCAGTAATAAATAAAAGAAGCTTTAAAGTGTTAAAAGGTAGTAGAGCATTGTCTAAAAGCTAATTCTATGTATATAATTTGCTAAATAGCATATACTTTCCCTAGAAAGTTTAGATGATTTCGAACTTATAAAATTATAGAGTATCCTTAAGTAAGCTACTTAATCGTTTAGAGAAGGAATATTTACAGTTGCTAACTTCAGAAGAATCAATGAATCTTGAGATAGAAATATTTAGTTATATATAATAAATTAATTATACAGCCTAAATACTTAGAAGTTGCTTCTAAATGAACATCATTATAAATCAAACTTAAGTCCAATCCCTATCTATAATCTTATCACTAAAGATATTTTAAACGATTCTATTAATAGGGATTAAAATAATTTGATCCTACAGATTAATATAGCTTTTAGCTAATATTTTAATTTATTGTAAATGTATAAATTATTTATTAATCCAGTTACTTTATAAATTTAATCTAAGCACTTAAGTTAAGTTGCTGAGTCTAATTTTTTAAGTTAGAAACTTAGTTAGCTCTAAGTAGTATCTTTTAAGTAATTCTTTTACACTAAAATTTTATAAAATATAAAATCCTGCTTTAGGCTAATAAGTACACAGACAGGCTTTTACGATAAGAAATTGAATGGTATATAAAAGTTAGTTACTAAGTATATTTTAAATGGAATATTTTCTATTTAGTAAATAAGATTAGTAAGTTAAAGCTAATATTTTGCTTAAATAAATTCAAGTAACCTGTTCTTAATATTATCTCATAACTCTACTTATTATGAAGCTGGCTACTGATTATTAAACTTATTTTATTAATAATGGCTTATCTCATCTGATAGTTATAGCCTAACACTAAGGTATACTAATATTTCTAAGTTTAGCCATCTTATTAATTTTAAATTGTTTTAAGTGCTTTTTAAATAGGTTAAGATATCAAAAGTAAAAAGTATAATCAAGTAGAGAGGGTAGGCTTAAATAACTTTCTAAATGAAGTAAAATTAAATAAGCATAAAAGTTAGAAGATAAGTTGGAAACCTCCTAAATCATAGCAAGATAGAGTAATATAATTTAATTAATTAATTTAACTATAAGGGTTAGGGTCATCTTTAATTAGAGGAAATGTTTCCTCAAATTAAAGACAATAAAAGTTTTTATATTCAATACTCAACTGTACATGTCTTCATCTGAATCAATTTCCAACTGAGATAATTCTTCTTTCTCTTCAATAAGCTCATAGAATTGTTCTTCCATCTTCCTGTAATTTTTCTCCAGCTTATCTAAACAAATTCTAAGGTCATTGTTGTCCTTTTAAAGCTATTTATTCTGTTACTGTTAATTACCAAGATCCTGTTTGATTAGTGTCACACTTGAATCATCTAATATCAGCTTCTTTCTGTAAATACCTCCAAAGTAGTTACAATATAGCCTCCTCGATGTTCCAAATTATTTACAGTGCTGTTCAAGCACTCTTCTTCACTTCGGACATTACCTCCAAAAATGTACAGCCTTTTGACAACAATAGCAACGTTTTATGAAGGGCTTGAATTAAAATTTTTATTCTGTTTACATTTTTTCAATTTCCATCTTTTCTGATTGAAGTTAGTTTTTTTGATTGGTAATCGAATTTCTTCTTTAATTTTCTATTGATTTGCTTCTAGGTTTTTTTCTAATAGTTCAAATTAGGAAGTTAAGACTTCAATTTAAAACTAAACTTTACTTATCAAGTCTTGATCTTCCTTTTTTCTATCTTAAAAAAGAAGCCGAAGATTCAAGTTTTCCGCCTTCAGAATCTATATTTCTGTATTCATTTTCTCAATTAATGAATAAAGCTAAATAATGTCTTGCTCGTGGGGTTTCTCAAGCTTTTTCAGTTTGCTAGGAAAATCCGTATTTCCCAATCCTTAATAGGAGTAGATTTATCTTTTTTGAATTCTTGGTTCTTGTTAGTTAACTAAGATTTAAGATTGATCTTTAAGGTTAGAATTCAAGGTTTAGATTCCCGGGTTTTTTTCCATTTTTATCAATTTTTAGTAATATAATTTAATTGATAGGTTTCTAATTAGTGTAGCATACTTATAAGTAAAAGCAGGAATAATAGGGTATATCTTATAAGGATAGAATACTAATCAATTACTTGAATTATTACTTTAGCTTGCTGCTAATTTAATAATCAATAATCTTATTTTACATTTTAAAGTATCTAAATTATATAGTAATTTGGATTTTCTCTTACCCCTTTTTACTAACTCTCTTATCAGTTTTAATTAGATACTCTAACTTAAACATTATAAGTATGCAGTTAAGAACAATAAGGTATAAGTGTTATATTCTATAAGACTAGATTTACTTATTAGCAATAAATGGAGAATAATACATTTGATCTATCTAATTATTCAAATTAGACTTAAAAGCTTAAGAATAGAGATTAATTTTAATAATTAGATAACTAAATGAATTAATAACTCTCCTAATAACTCTAAAGTTTGCAAGTTAGTAATAAAGATTGCTAAGAAGATAAGTCAATTAATTCGAAATCTGAGACTTTAGACTTAAAATTTAAAGTGATATAGAGCAATGAAGTTAGCGACTCTAGAACTTACTCTTGACTTATCAAATTGGCTAAGATATTCTAAGAACATCTTCCATATGTAGATTAGCAATACATACAATAATGTGTGCTATCTGAATAATATATTAATATAGTAGCCATCAAAAATATCAAAAGCAAATATCATGTGGTTGGAGGTGTTAATTTTAAAATCAAAAACTAGTTTGCTGAACTTCTTTTCCTAGCTATTAAACGAAAACATCAAGTAAAAGGCTTTGGAACTTTACTTATGGATACTTTTAAATCCTTTTTGAGAAGTCAATAAGGTATAAGCCACATCCTTACATTTGCAGATAACTTTGCCTTGGGATTTTTTGAGAAATAAGGATTTAAATATAATGTTACTCTTCCAAGTAGATAATGGAGAACTGAAATCACTTATTGTAACGATGCTACAATGATGGAATTCAATCTGAGCGAAACTCCTACAAGCCATTAACTTACAGAAAAGAGTGAATACAACAAAAGCGAAGAAACGATGATTCTTCAAAAATTAAGCTAAATAGCATAAATAAACAAAGGAGACATGTTGCTTTTTCATCAGTTAGTCCATTATAATAACTGAATAGTGCTTTACAATATCTTATTAAATACCTGATAGAAATATAAGATTCCTATTCCTACTGATTTCAATAAAGGCAAAGTAATAAGACTTTCAAAGACGAAAATTTGTGTATATACTGATTAAATAATTCTAATACTGAAGCTAAGTAACAAAGTTAATGATTAAGTAATCTAGTTAATTAGCTTCTAGGTTAAAATCTTTAGACTTGTTAAAATCAATAACTTGATCCTTAATTTTAGTCCTATGTGTAAGACAACTATACATGCTTATGATTATAAGCAGAATGAGTTCATCAAAGTAAAAATAAAATTTCCTGATTATGCTTGCTAATTTAATGGTCAAATTTAGTTCTTTGGGGATAAGTAGAAGCAAGGAGATTTCTGCTAAGGAAAACAACTAAAGTAATTTATAGGTTAATTTTAGGAAAATAACTGCATTCAAATAAAATAGACGTAATAGAATTTATTACTTAGCTTTAATGAAATTAATCTTATCACTATGCAAAAAAAGAAGAAATAGAAGCAATAAGAGTAGTAAGAGTAGTAATATAAAACTAAGAGTCAAGAGTAAATAGCTAATTTTAGAGATAACCTAATGCTATACAATAGTTTTATCAAATAAGCTGAAGAACTATACCAAGGATATGATTTAGTGTAGTCTCACTTTGTTTTCTAGAATAATTTTTATGTTCTAATGTTCAGCAACAAAATCTTCAAACTTCATTAAGAAAAATAAGGAATATAACTCTAGTTTATAGATGATCAATTTAGCAGGATTAAAGTGAAATTATTTATGTTGTGGATGCTGAAAAAAATTACACTAGAAGGATTTTAATGTTGGCTATAGGATTTATCCAATGTAGAGCTGTATAAATATATAGTAAAAAATTTCATTTGAAATGAAGTAAAAATGTTTATAGATTCAATTAAACTAATTTTAAAATTTTAAAAAAGCAATTAATTCAATTAAAGTTATATCACAATATAAGGATATATCAAATTCAAGTTAATAGCTATAACTATTATTAAATCATCTAAGTTAAAAGAATTATTCTATTAAAGTATAAAGTCAAAACTGCTTTATAAACAACGCTTAATTTAAATTTTAATAACACTTGCTTTCTATTTTAATGCTATTAATTTACTTTAACTGTATCACGAAAATTAGTAACTTTATCCAATAAGATAATTAAAATTTTTCTTTTGGCAGTAAGTTTAACTAAGTATTTAAAAGAATATCTCTAATACATTAATATAATGGCATTCATCTTTTGAGAAAAGGATTATATAGAAAATTAGTGCTTATCAATATAAAAGGCTAAAGAATTAAAAGCTTTCCTAGTAAATATTATCTTTATTTATTTTGGTTTATCTGAGCTAGAAATATTAATCTTATATATTTTATGTGATATATACATGTGAAATAATCATATTTGGAGATTAAAAATTTGCAATTTTTTGAGCAATAAAATATA
Organism: Loxodes magnus; assembly: GCA_946699065.1. Classification (NCBI taxonomy): domain Eukaryota; phylum Ciliophora; class Karyorelictea; order Loxodida; family Loxodidae; genus Loxodes; species Loxodes magnus. The sequence goes on from CAMPDV010000013.1 coordinate 1,457,949, forward strand.
AAATTTAGTATCTTTAGTATAAAAGAAGTATTTATAATATTAGTGAAATTAAAAAAATCTAACTTATTAAATTAAAGAGCAATAATTTAAGTTAGATAAGGAAAATACTACAGCTTTCTTTTAAGTTTATTATCAGTTAGAAAATCTTTAACTATAAAAGTATTTTAGCTCTTATTTAAAAGAGAAGAAATGTATTTATTAAGCTAATTAAAGAAGTCTTTTGTAGGTATTTTAATATCTACATAGGAAAATTATTCAAAAGTTTGTTTTTATGAGTAGAATTCCTTTTTCAACACGTGGACTAATCATTCTCTTGATATTTGGTAGTCCTTCTTTTTCAGTTGGGGGTATAGGTTCCATTTTTCCAGATTTTACTCCTCTGCCTAATCCCGCGTTTCCACCCTTTTTACTCTAACTTTTTTCTATTTTAATAAACTATTCTTAATGAATTTGAGGAGCTCTATGTAGAAATAACTCTTCATATACTTTACTCACCACTAATTCATTAGTCAAGAAAAGTTCAAGCATTATTTGCTTGTCTAAGTTTCTAAAATCCTTCAAATTTACTTCTTAATGCTTTATTTTTTTTCTTTTAGCTATCATTTTTTTTACTTCACTAACACTTTCTAAAAACAGATGCTCTAAATCTGACTTTTGCATAATAACTTGAGTTCTTGAGTTAAGTAAATTCTTATACTTTAGTTATAAAAATTCCAATTATCTTTACTAATTTTAAAAGATTCTTGAACTTCTTTAGTCCAATGAACGAGGACGTGTGGATGTAATTGATTCAGCTTCCCTCTAAATACATTTTTCTTAATCATCAGCTCTCCTTTAAGTTGATTATTCATTTGGAAGTATTAATTCAACTGACATGTCTTAATGCTTTTAATTTGAAGGTGTAATTGAATAGTGCTATGTTAAACTCAATTATTCTTAACTTTAATAATTAACTAATGCTTGTTAAAGATACCTGTTTTCTTTCTTTAAGGATTTCAAATTTTACTCTAAGAAAATTTTTTCCTAGTTTAGATTAACTACTTTGGCTCTTAAAATATCATTGGATTTTTTTTAATCTTCTAGCATTAAAGAATAATTGTTAGCCTCGTTTTGGCAAAACTCTAGTTTATCTTGTAAATCCTTGATCTGCTGATTTATCTTTTGCATACTTTCCAGATCTTTAATTAATTTTTTAAGCATTTTAACTTCGTTTTTAACATGAAAGCAATGACCTTTAAAAGCTACTTCAAACTCACTCTCTTATTTTTAGAGAACTGAATCAATATGACCTTCAATGTTTTGGACATAGTTCATTATTTTCTTATGAAAATGCCTTATTTACTCCATTTTTAATCCAGATCTTCAACAAAATCTCCTCCATGTCTTAAAGTTCTTCGCCTATAATAAAAGCTGGATTATAAAGAATCAGTTGTATTAGTATCTGCTCGCTTTTGAGATAATTACTATTCTGTATATTTTTGAGGACTCATAGAACAATTAGTATAATTAGGAGTTTCAGTTATAAAATCCTTCTTTGGAATTTAAGCTTTCGATATGCTTTCTTTGGATTCAACGCTTTCTTATTAAATGTGCTTATTTTTACCAGGAGTTTTCATGATCTTCAAATTAGCTATAACTTTCTATTTCTTCTAATTCTACTGGAATTTAGGTTGTTAAACTATTCCAGAGTTACTATCTCTCTAAGATTACATTTATAGCTTAAATAATTTAAAATTAAAGCTTTGGGATTTTTATATTTTTAAGTTAACTTTCCAAGTGTAATTTGATATTAGTATACCGCTAAATCATATAAAGGACATACTTAAGTTCCTTTATAAAAATAATGATTAGCATTATTCGATTAAATGCAATTAGGATATATAATCTACATTAGTAAATATAGTACAATCTTATGATGCAAACTAAGGCTTCAATCATAGAAATTGTATTGGCTATTTTAGTTAAACTTGAAGGTTCCTAACAAATAGAAATGGTATGTTTTATAAGCGAATTAGATGTTATTAGATAATCCTAGAAATAGTCTTATAAAAGAAGATTAGTGGTAACTATTAACAAACCTTTAGTAATTTTATGATTATTAAATATTTATGGTTGTCTAACTGTAAAGGATTTGAAGTATCTATTAGCAGTTATCTATAATTTAAAATTGCCTTAAGTTATAAGAGGAACATTTATTCAATTTCATATATTTATGTATCACACGCTAATTTAATAATATAGTATGAACAATATAGTAGATATTATAAGGATCTACCTCATTTAGCAATAATAGTATTTATTAAATAATCACGTACTTATCAAATTATACCTCAACAAAAGAGAGATTTTAGTGTGCTTTTTAGCTCTTCTTCATAATCTTATTTAGTATAAAATAAAAACTAGGATAATATCCTTTAATGTAAACTAAATAGTGAGTAATTTCTTTTTAATTTAGATATTAATAACCAAATAAAACTCTATAACCTAAATTATAAATAAAGAGGAAATGTAGCTTATTATAGTTTATCATGCTTACATAATAAAATAAAGGTATTATTATAAATATAGTTTTAGAGTTTTTTCACTTCTCATTCATCATCTTGAAAGATATCTTGTTCTTATTCATGTTATGGTCCTTGTCTTACTAACTCGATCACTTATTGCTAGTCTTAATTTAAGTTATCTTCATATTATTGCTACCTTTATTAATTACCATACTTTCCTTAGTTTCCAGTTTCTTAATTTCGTCCCTCATGTATATTCTTTGCAAGAATAAAGTGAAGGCCTGAAATTGTAATGAAAATCAGTTCAAGAATAAGAAAAGCAAGACCAGTTTTGAAATTTCAACATACATCATAATTATCTATGTTTCCACTAGCAGAATTAATAATTAAAATTTATTAATATGATTCAAAACTTGAAATTGAAGTCGAAGTTTAGCAATCTCCATTATCCCAATTACATTCTACATTATTACAATCTGGATCGCATCAACTATCACCCATTCAGCTTTAGACACAGTTATGCTTTTCAAAGCACATACTATTAAACTCTTTACAATCATTTCCATCTCATTAGCAAGCATCAGTTTAACAATTTAAGTCGCATTATCCATCATTTATTTCTGATAATGGACATGTTCAACAAATGTTCTTATCACAGTCAAATTTATCCCATAAACATTACTATTTATTGCATTAATCCTAACAGATTTTATCTCCTATTTAACTAGCTTAGCATGGGCAATCTTATGAGCATACAAAATTTTAGTATAAGCATTATGGATTATTACACACTTCTAAACAGCCTACCTATTGTGAACTTAACTATTTCAAGCATTCATTACTACAACAGTCATAATAATCCCATAAGCATTCTTAAGTATTACATGATTAATCACATTAGCCATCACCAACTTCATATCATTAGCAATCTAATGCACATGTGAAATTGTCTTTTATTTATTAGCTCTAAAATAGCTAAACCAGAATAAGACAAACAAAACTCTTGAATATCCACATTTAAAAGAAATTCTATTACCAAGCCTAAGTAAATTAATTTAAACTAAGCCAAAAACTTATTAAGAATCATCATATTTAATTAGAAAAATAAATCAATATTTAGAAACATTATTTAGATTATACATTTTTTAACTTCGTAATTATAAAAAGAAAGTATGATTTAATGGAATGAAAATATTTATAATAGCAATTTTATTATATCTAATTAATAACATTTAAGCATTTATTTTTAAGTTTCATTTATTTGATTAATATTTTTGCAGCAAGTTTTTTCTGCACACATTATCATTGAAGTTACAATTAGTTTACACTCAGGCTAATCTCATGTTATGGTGATCATTCTATATTTTCTTCAGAAGTAGCTTAAATCTGCTACTGTTCTTAAATAAAGTATTCTAAATTTTATTTATTTTTGTGGGAAATACTTTCAAGATCTTTAAAGATATTCTATTTTTAGAATCTCTTTATCATGTAAATTATTAAATAGAACTTATAATTTATGTTTTATGGTACAATTTTAAGAAATTTCATATTTTCTTATCTCTTCCTCCTATTTATTTCTCCTATATTTTCCCATAAATTTATAAAAGGCCATTAAAGATTAATTATTCTCCCTTCTACTATACTCTTGGATGTAAAAAATCCCTGATATTGATATTTTCTCATCTATAAATCTTATAAATAAAATTTAACTTAATCTTTCACTTATAATATCATTAACTCAAACTAAAAGCATAGCTATTCACTAAGTTATCTTATGCATTAGTTAACTTTTTTATATGAAAAGCGGTTGGAAGAGTAATATTTTATTTAGATAAATACTAAAGATTAACAAAGGCTAGATTAAAAGATAGAGTTATTAATAATTAGATTATTGAAAATGTTTGTTTTTAACTCAAAAGATCTAATTGTTTTTGTTTTTGGCCATTGTAAAGCAAATTTTTCTTTCTTTAAGTTAAACTGTTTGATCATCTAATACTGAAAAGTTATACTTTTCTAAGTTCTAGTAATAAGCTTCTGCTTCTGCTAAGGGTAGGAAACATAAATAGGTATGTTTGTAATTTTCATTTCTGCTTACTATTTAATCATAATTTTCTCTGCTTTACTTTACCCATTTGTTACCATATGCTGCCAGCTCTAAAACTACATCATAAAGTTCCTCAGCAAGTTAAACATTATTTCCTTCTTCCTTAAGATAGGCTTTTTCATAAGGACTAAACTTATATTTATTCATCAATTTTTCTGGAAAATAGCATCTATTTTTTTAAAGCAATTCTTTAGTTCTTCTCAAAAGCTAGCAAATACCAATAGCTCGACCAACATAAGTGGCTTTTACAAACAGATCAATATTTTCAATTTGCATAATATCTAAATATAATCTAAACTGACTAGAATAATTTCAGTCTATCCACATAATAAGATCTTCAGTATTCCTTATAATATTTTCATCCAATCTTCCTTTAATCATATCCTGTATATGCGTTTAAGAAAGTCTATACCTCCAGACTATTTCTCTTAAAGCTAAAGTAATAGGCTCTTAAATTTCACTCTGCTTTTAATTTTAGTAGATTTAACTTAAGATATTACTTCATCACTGCATCTTTGTCGAAAATATCGCCTTTTGTTTCGAAAGTTCTCTTTATCTATATAGTTCTAGTCTTAGAGCATTGACAGTATAAAAAGCATCTCTCATTTCTGGCGGAATAATTTACCCATGAAAATAGCCAATTTTATCAAATTTCTGTACTATATCTTAGCAATATTTGAAAGCACTGCTTAAGTTCATCTAAGAATTAGTTTTATTTAAAAAATGCCTAGAACACTTTATTTAGACAATTTACTAAACTACAATTCTATATTTTAAATCAATTAAAGCAGGAAAGAACATTGCCTTATAAAGTGATCCAATTATAGTAAGAGATTAAATTTAATAGAATTAGAGAAATATTACTCAAAGGGAACCTCTTAAGGAAAAGAGAGATTTAGAATATCAATCACTTATGAAGTAGACAAGAGCTTATAGACTTTGTATATTTTGCACAATTTAAATATAGCAAAGTTAATTAAGATTCTATACCTTAAAAATTTATAAATAATGCTTCTATTCCCTTTCTAAATTTAAATGGATGAGTTAAAAAGAAAAAATCAGGTAAAAGGTACTCTAGGAGTAAATATGTATAAATAAACTCAAAGTTAATTTTTTTAATAATGGAAGGAAAGAGAAATATTTTGCTTTGTTTACCCTTTTTGATTATATGCAATATTTATTTCTTATTTTATTTTAACTTTAGGAAAATAAAATAATCCAACCTCCAAAATGGTAAGAATTAAACCTGTAATACCTTACAGACTTAAGCAAATACTTAAGAAAATATTTCTTATATTTCTGGGGATTTTTTTGATTCTTTGCTTAATTGGAATATTTTATTACGATTGCCTAGATTTATGATTTATAAGTTATTTCGATAGCTTATAGTTTGCTAATGGTTTGGAATATGTAATCTTCTTTATAATTTGTTTTGTAGTCATTTTATAAATTCTATACTGTGGGTGATACGTTTGAACAAGCTAAATTGAAAAAAGTCTGTTTGGAGGAATGACCACTTCAATCATTCTAATGTTTCTGCTCTATATGACAATTGTTCTGGTAATTTATGTTGTATTCTCATAGGAAAAGATAAATAGAATAATCTTCACTAACAAACAGGTAGCTTTTAACTCTAAACAGCAGTAGCTTTTGAAAATTTTATGATTACGCAAAGTGATAAAATAAAGGCAAAAGGACTAAATTCAATTAAGCTAAATACAAAAACTATTTCTAAAGATTCCTCTTCTGATGAGCAAATACGAAATATATTCAAAGCTTTCTTGAGCAGAGTTTAGTTTGCTGAAAGTTTAAAGAGAATAGAGATAGATTGATATTTATAACTTTTAGTTAAACTATTTGGATTAAATTACTACAGATTAGAAAATACCAAATGCAGCTGTTTCTTATATTTACCAATAGAAAGTTTATATTGCTGGAGGGCTAGAGGAAGTTGATATAATTTCATAAGTTTTGGTATTTAATCTGAAGGGTATTAGTTGAAAACTACCTAATATGAGAAAGCCTAATATTGAATTTGCTCTTATAATCTTACATTAGCGTTTGTATGCTATTGGGGGAGTAAACGATGGTACTTCAGTGGAATGTTTAGATTTACTAAAGCTTAGAGCCTGATAATCTAGAAGTTCTCTTTCGTTTCCTAGAAGAAAATGTTGTGCTATTACAAACGGTTATCAAATATATATCATAGGTGGGGACGATTTAATTGAAGTTTACTATCCTAATAAAGATTAATGAAAATAAGTTGCAAGGATTTAAGCTCCAAGATAAATATATGGATGCAGCTGCTTTTTTCAGCAAAAATTAATAATTTTTTCTAAAAATATAGACAATTTAAGAGAAACAGATATAGGAAGTTAAAGCTTGTGGAGCTACCTAAGAGGAAACTACTCTTCCTAAGAAAGTTTATAATAGTTTAAGTAAGACTAAAATAGTTTTTTTGTATGCTAATGAGATAGACTAGCTTAGAAATGGAATATTAAAAAACTTTATGGGATTCAATCATTTGAGAATAACTGCCAGAGGAATGGGGATTGGATTTATGCATGGGCTGGTGGTGATGTTAGTGGTGTCATAAAAATAAACGGAAACAATTTGCTTGTCTATGAAGAAAACTATTTTAACTGAGCGAAAAATTAATCTTTAACCTGTATATTGATAAATATAGAGATTATATACAATTTCTATTTATATTATAGTAATTACTTTATCATAAAACGAGCTACTTCATATTTATTAACTCATATAGAGAGCTATAATACATGCCTGTAATATTATACTATGAATATTTTTCTAATATTAATGTAATAATAGTCTATTTTATATGCTGCTAAGTATAATTTTGACATCTTAATTTGAAAATTTAGAGAAAAGAAGTATAAGAAATTGAATTAAATATCTTGCGAAATAGATTTTAATTTGGTTTGCTATTTGAATTTTATTAATGTCACAAGCTAATTTTAAAACTCCCTTAATTTATAGTAATGACTAGGAAATCCCCCCTAATATTTAGAAATAAATTAATAAAGAGAAAAAAGAACTCCTAGAAAATTAGCTACTAAAGATGGGTATTCCTGAGGATAGGATTCGTATAGGACTTACTTATCTAAATATTAATAACTTAGAATAAGCTCTCTAGTAGTTAGTCAAAACTTAACTTGGATGAAAGCATAATTTCATTCCTTCTAATGATCCTACAATTTGCTATATATGCGAAGACTTTGATTACGAGCATTGACATGGACCATTTGAAATGGCATCTGATAGCCACAGTTTGATTTAAAAATGCGACACTTTTTTAAATTAAGACATCAGAAAGAAAACAAGTTTAGATTTTATATCAATTAAAATGATAGAAGAAGGATGCAGTATATGCTTTGTTAATGACCCTAAAACTGAATATGCAAAATTAGATTGCAATCATAGATATTGCATTGAATGTATTAAGAACTACATAGAAAATGAAATTAAAGAAAGAAGAGTGATAAAAATATAATGTCCATTTTGACTTTGTAAAAATAGATTTAAAGAAGAGTAAATTTAGAAGTTAGTTAGTGAATCAAGTTTCAAAACTTACAAATAATATCTTCAATAGGCAGAATTAGAAATTAGATAATCAGTAAGATGATGTCCTACATAGTGATGCAACTAAATAATGATCGGAGGATCTGAAGATAATAACAAGCTATAGTGTATTAGATGTTAAAAATTTATATGCTGAAGATGTAATGATAAATGACATGAAGGTTTATCTTGTGAACAAAAAGTTGAAATTAAATACGAAAAAATGGCAAAAGGGAAAAGAAAATAACTTTGTCCAAACTGTTTATTGCGTAATGACATTGATTAAAGAAATCCATGAGTGAAATGTTAATGTAAATGCTAATGATGTGCTATTTGTCGATAGCGAGTTGAAATAGAATAATAAAAACATGCTTGCTTTTAGGATTATTTGGAGAAAACTAGTTATTCATTAATTAAAAAGGGTATATAAGAGGATTTAAAATTTAAAACTTTAGGATTAGCTCCCTTCATAAAGATTCTAATATGTGTTTGTTTTCCTCTAGGTAAGATTATTTATAATTAGTAATTATTTTTGGATTTCCAATTTATGTGATGATCATGTTTGATAGACAATTAGAACAAAGGAATTTTTGTTAAAGCAATTGTCTCACTAAATTCTTTAGATGAATATTTCTTGACGCCCCCGTGCTGCTTTTCGTTTTGATATTCATGCCTATATTTTTGACATTGTTCATTATATGTCTTCTTATATATATCATATACTACTGCTTTATAAAATGTGTGTGTCCTTTTGAAGCAGTAAGAACAGTTCAGAACAGTCGTAAGTCAATCGAAGAAGAAAGTGAAGATTGATAAATAGATTTATTATTTTATATAATTATCTTCCCTTTAACTTTATATATCATTTCTAAATAAAACCAATGGAAGGCTTTATTTAATCATATAACTATCCAATCATCACTCAGTTATATAATAAAAAGTCTCTATTTTTAATTAAAAAGACAACTAACTTACCTTTATCTATTTTTAATATTCTAACTATGAACTAAATTAAAGTACTACATAGCACTCTCTTTATAGTTATTTCTAAATATTATGAATTCTATAATAAAGATACTAGCAATCAAATAAACTTAATATTATGAGCAAACTGGTAATTTTATTTAGATATCTAGGAAGTTCATTGATACTTAGTTAATAATTAAACATTTCCAAACATTTATATCAAGCCTGAAGTTTCTCTCCTAAAGAAGGATTACTAGAACTTATTCTAGGTATATAAAAAAGAGACTATATAAGTAAAAAGAACTATAAGAGCCAAGAGGGTAATTTATCTAATTAATTTCTTAGAATAAGTGTCTCTTATAAAAATAAGCATTGGCAATATGATTTTTAAGAAAAGAAGCTGTTTATTTTATATTTGGCTTTAAAAATTAACAAGTATTTTCATTAAAGTAAATAACTTAAGGAAAAGCTATTAATTAATATTTATCTGAGCATTTAGATATTTATTAATATGAAACAAGCACCTAAAAGGAGAATTTTATATAACATGCATTAAACTTACACAGTTTTAACTGATATTATCACTAAAATAAGTATCTAGTCAGAGTCAGATAAGTAAGAATTAGTTGTTTTGTAGGTAAAATCAATTTTAGCTAAAAGTTCTTTTTTAATCCTACAGTTTGAAAACTCTTACTCTATATTTTCTTATTTTGCTATCTATTTAAAGGAAGTAGTAGATGATTTAAGAGGTTGCACATAAATTAATTAGGTAATATAATGCAATAAACTAATTAATTGATATGGTAAATAGAAGAAGAAAACAGATAAATAGAGAGCGAGTTAAAAGAATTAATGAAAAAGTCACCAAAATAGAACTAAGATAATCCCAGTAGCTTTGAATTTACACCTATTGCCTTTCAGCCTGGAAGTTTAAGTTCTTCTTTGTCGTATATGAACTCTTATATAGATTATTAATTACATACTCTGAGTTTAAATGACGAAGAATTCAAATAAAACACTCTTCCTCAGAAAGAAAAATAACCTGAAAAACCTACAAATGAAAGTCCTCGAGAAATATAAAAAAGAACAATTTCTTCGTTGGCGTAACGATTAGCTGGTACTTCAAAAGCAGCTCAAGAACTTGAAAAGCAAAATTTATAGAAAGCTCTTAGAATAAGAAATCTTTATGATAAAATTAGCCAGCAATAATAGATAATTTCTTAATTAAAAAGCTAATAACCTAGTTAAAGAATGCAAATCAAATAAGAGGCTATAAATTCAAGTCTTAATGTTAATATTCGAAAGAAAGAGAAAGAGTTAATAAATAGATATAATTTATACCTTTAAAAGTATCACTAAGAAAGTAAAAATAACAAGAGATGCTTTGTAATCAACCAAAAGCTTTTAAAAAAAGTAAAAAACTAATAAGAAATTATTAAGAACTTAATTAATGATAACTAAAGCGAAAATGTTTAATAGCAATTTTAGGAAAAATAAAGAGAAGTGCAATAACTAAGAAAAATTATAGAAAAGTAGAAGTTTAAGTATTAAGATTTGTAGGAAGAGTTTGAAACTTTGAATAAAAAACATATTTAACTGCTAAGACAATGCAAAATGTTTGAATCTAAGACTAGAGAACTACATGAATCAAATATTGTCTTATAAGGAACCATTGAAAATTATTTAAAGGAAAGTGAGTAATTATTTAAGACTAATTAATTATGAAATAGAATTTAAATATTGCTTAATAAATCTATTCCATTAGTTTTCCTCTTAAATAGTTATAATTTGCTATATATCAATAATTTATATTCCTTCTTATCTCAAAATTTAAGATTTAATATATTTAGATAATTCAAACTTACTCAAAAAAAAATGGTTAGAATTTTGAAATGACAGAAATGCTTTATGAATAAAGATTAAAGTTTTAGTAAGCAAAATTATAAATAAAAGTATAAAAAAGTTATTAAGCTTTACTTGAAAGTAGTTAAGATTCTTGATATTTTAGGTTTCAAAAATATTTAATAAGACTAAACAAATAAAATAGCTTCAAAGAAAGATAGAAAAGGAGATAATATTTATTTAATTTCTAATTAATTTCTAATTTTGAAAGATAAGTTTAATCTTTTTTAAGTAAATGTAGTTATAGTGGATAGAAATTGAATTCATATTAATTATTATTTTTAATAATTTTATACTTAAATAAATTAAAGAGTATGATAAAGATAAATAGTATATTCAATTAAGAATGCTCTATCAAAACTTCACCCTTTTTTTAACTTAAGATTTATTCGAAAATACTTCTAGTCAAGATTGTAAAAAAATATATAAATTAATTCACTTATTAAGATGGTGCCTTTATAAGCTTGTAGACAAGTAAAATATAAATAGACAAATTGTAATAATTTTCTCTATTGCTTATTTTAAAGTTACTTATACTTTTATCTTCTTTCTTATAAACATTCAGATTGCTTTACTTAACTAGTTATTAATAGTAAGTCTCATCTTCTGTTTATTTTTTTTTCTTTCCAAATATTTAAGAATAAAGAATATATCTTATAAGATTTTGCCTTTTTATAAAGATTAATCTAGTTATTATTTTGAGAAATATAAAGTTTATTGCTTGAATTTAAATAAAAGCTAATATAATAAAGTGACTTATTAAGCATCACAGTTATAATCAATTTTCATTTAATAATATTTACACATTAGTAGCTTAGTTTTACCAAATAAGAAATGCTAAAACTTTATAATGCTTTGCAGTATAAAGACTGGAAGTATATTTAGGTAAATAAAAAATAAAGGAATAGGATATTGTATATAATGATAATAATGATAATAATCAACTTTATATTGAAAAAGTTAGTTTCATAAAATAAAATTTCTCAAACTTTGATAGGCTCTTTGTACAAGGGCTAGTTTTGTAGTTTTCCTGGTTCTGGATTTTTGGATTATTGTCCGGTTTGGCTTATTACTTAAACTAATTTTCCGGCTTCCCATACTCCGACAGTAGTTTCGGATCCTTTTTTTAGCGTTCCTTATCCATGCTGTTTGCCATTTTCCCAAAATCCTTAATATAATTCATCTGTATTAAAAATTACTTTTTTCATTCATATATTCACCTTTTCCATGCTTCTTATCATTTAAATATTCTCCTTCATAATATCTTCCATCTGGCCAAGTGAATTTTCCCCTCCGTGCATTTTATTTTGCTACCAACTTCCAGTGTATTTTCTTCTATCTTTCCATTCTATGGTACCTTAACCACTGAATAAATCATTTTCGAAAGCTCCATCATATTTAGTGCCATCAGCCCATTTTAAAATTCCATATTATTTTTTTCCATTATCCCAAGTTCCTTCGTAAACATATTTATCATTACAGGTTTCTTTGCCTTTTCCATGCTTTTTTCCTTGGAAAAATTAGCCTTCATAAGCAATCCCATCATGTGTAGTTAAAAATCCTTAACCTTAAGCCTGTCCATCAAACCAATCTCCATCATATATATCACCATTAGCATAGATAAATCTTCCTTTGCCAAATTATTTGTCATGTCTCCAAAATCCTTCATAATAAGATCCATCAGGCCATACCATTTTTCCTTTTCCGTGCTTCAGATCACCCTTTTGCGTCCACTCTCCATCATAATAAGCACCGTTTTCTAAATTGACAATTTGCTTTTTAAATACTTAAATTTTATCTTAAATAGTCTAAACTCCTTTCCATTCAGGTAATTTAGCTAACTTATTCTAAACAGCGGCACTTAATAACGCATTTACACTTAAATTTTTGGCTTAAGTTTTCTTGATAGCAATTTAAGTGAAAAGCATTTTTTTCTTTCTTTCTGTAATTAGTAAAGTTTTAACAAAAGAAGTCAGAATTTTAAATTTTTCTTAATTTTCACTATGAAGAATAGCAGGATGCATAATAGTCTTATTTTCACCAGATGTTATTTCAATACGAGAATTGGGTTGAGCTGCACAAACTGTAGTGCAATCAGGCACAGCTACATTTGAGCAATCTATTGACTGTCCCATTTTTTATTATATTTAACTATAAAAATGATTTAAAAATCAATAACATCAAACCTAAATTTCAACACTCATTTAATTTAATTTCTAGCTATACTCTACTTTAACATACCATTCTTAAAATATACCCTAAAATAATCCAACGCTTATCTATACCAAGCCAGCTTTACTAAAGCATTTGAGAAACACTGAAACAAATATAGTTTTTATATTAAAGAAAACTAATTTTTAGGTAAGTTTAGCAACTATAAGCATAGATAAACATTTATTTCTTTATTAAACTTCATAATTTCACTAGATTTTTCAACATCTCTGATATCTAAAAACTAACATCTTTAAGATAGTTATAAGTACTAACCTGATAATACTGCTATAGCTTATCTTTTTTATTATTCTCTATAAATATCAATAAAATATATCTATTATACTTAGATTTAGCTAGTATCTTCTCATTTTCGAATAAAATGATAAATCAATTTCTTAAACAACCCATATTTTAGCTAGTCTATAGCACCAAAGAAATCTATCCTACATTTGGCAAGTCTATATTCTTTCTGGGTTTCTAACAATTAAGATATTCGTAAATTAGCCTAATGAAATAGGTAAACTTAAGAGACTCTAAAAAGATATTATTTTATTAAAATAAGCTATAGAGTATTCTTAGCCTGCTAGTATATAAGATTATATAGAAAGTATTCTTCTAAGTAATTAACAGAAATGCTTTAGTTAAGATTAATACAGATAATCATATATATTATAAGTATAAAGTCTTATTATTATAAATAATATAATTACCCATTAAAAATGCAATCCTTTTAAAACATTATTAGCCCTTGCTAAGCATCAGTAAAATCTAAAGTACTTTTAAACTAAAGAGTATATTTGAAATAGTAGTTATGATTTCTTCTAACTAAAGCATTTTATTAGTAAAATGAAGAATTTATTAATTGTATCTTTACTATTTTCATTTATCAAAATATCACTTTGCTGGTGGGAATTTGCTCATATGCTAGTTGCTTAAATAGCTCAAGATTCAGTGTTGTAAAATTCTACTAAAGCTTGGGATAATCTGAACGAAGTAATTTCTGCATTCTATGGCGATTTATCTCATAACAAGTATAAAAGCTTCATAGATGTAGCAACATGAATGGATAAATTTGATAAGCTGTATCATTATAGAACTTGGCATTTTTAAGATAACATATATAACCCTGATCAAATTCCTATTTAAGAGTCATACGATGCTTAGAATATATCATATGCATTGGTAACATTTTAAGCATATACAGAACACATGCAACTTTACTCTATCACATGGATGCAAAAGTTAACACTATGAATGCATATTTTGTGTATATGCTTTAACTCATTTGATTGGAGACGCTCATTAGCCGCTACATGTTACTACAAGATACAATAAAAAGTATCCTAAGGGAGATGCTGGTGGAAATTTATTCAAATTGAAATACTCAGACTTAATTAATAATCTGCATTATTTATGAGACTCTATGTGTAATAAAGATCTTAGGGATCTAGATTAAGTAATTTTTTATATATAAACAGCCAGTTAATTAAACAGGGTTCTAGATATTGAGAACATTTGCAGATACCATCACTTCTATGTTCACTAAGAAAGACCTAGAAAAGGAATTAGAAGTTTAAAGCATAAATGAATGAATCTAAAACACTCATTAAATAGCCATCAATTTTGTTTATTAGGGAATCCAAGAAAACTAAACTCCTAGCGAATAATATATTTAGGAGTGTCAAAAAATATGCCAAAAACAAGTGGCTTTGGCAGGTTATAGATTAGGAGATTTATTATTAAAATACTTTGGCTGACAGCTTTAAAATTAACAATTATCGTTATTTATAAAATACTATTTTTATTATTTCATACTTAGCTCTAATAAATCAATCAGATCTTCATTTTTAAAATAAAAGCAATAATAATAAACCAATAATTCAATCAAGATAAGGATAGTAGTTACCACTATAATTAGTAATTAAGGAGTATATATTTAATAGTAAACTTTAAATCTAAGGTTGATTTATATTATATTATACCTAATCTATAAATATAGCTAGTATAAATACCTTTATAACTTTATTTCACTTTTATTTAATAAAAATTTTTCTAAAATTAGCTTGAAGTTTTTAAGCAAAGAAGCATATTATAGCACTTATATATATTAAATATTTTAAATAATCAAACTAAAAATACTTATACATTTAAATAAAGAACACAATGACAAAGTGAATTGAGATAAATAAAAACTGCTAGTTCATTTTTATTAAACTTGAATTAATAAATTTTAAGAAAATCTTTATTATATAATCTTCATTTAATTTTTCCAATTTAATTAGCTTAATTTAAAGCTTAGCATTATTTTTCTTTTTTTAGGTGAAAATTTTTATTTATATAAAGAAAAAATTTAATAGGCTTAGCTCATCTAATTTTTAATATTTATTCTCTAAATGTATATCATTGTATAGAGTAAAATATTCCTTTTCTTTATTTTAAATATACTAGAATCAAAATTCGTATTTTGTCATTTGAAAGTAATTACATTGCAGAGTTAAATGCCACACCCTTAAAACTAAATAAGTTATATGATTCTTACTGCTTCCTTTCCTATTTTTCTTATGATAATATACAGGATTAAAAGCTTTTTATTTGAAAGAATAAGAATAACTAAAGATACAATTATAGTGCAATGTTAATGAATAGTAAACAAGTATTATAGCTTTAAGACTTCTAAGCATTCATTTTATAATACTATCACTTCCTTAGTTGATTACTCAAATTATATTTGTAAGATAATATTAAATTCTAGCTTTAGATTTAGAGAGTATGAGCATTCTCCTATTTAGAATGTATACAAGCAAGAATGCAACATTTATTAGAGCTTTTTATTTAATCATATGATAGTTTTTCATTGGTGAAGAAGTAAAAATTCAGATAAAGTGAAAGGGTGAACTTTTTTTAAATTTAAATGACTAGTTTGAAAGTTGAAAATCAGTTAGACTTCATACTAGCAATTCATATTAAGAAAGAAATTCAAATTATGAAATTTTATCTTTAAACTGCAAAAAAGGCGGATTTTTAATAATTATGTAATAGAGTTAAAGTTAGCCACAAAGACAGAAATCTCATCTAATAATATACGTAAGTATGGCTATTGTTCTGCTAAGTGAAATGATATCGTCTCTCGTAGTTGCTATTAATTATAATAAGATTTGTAGTGCGTATTTAGGTCTATGAATTTGGTTCTACTCAATACTTCTGTTATGCGTATTCATTTTGCATTTTTTTTAAGAAATAAGAGCCAATCCATGAGCTAAAGTATTAGACTGCTTAGTATATGTTTGAATTATTTTAGGATGCACTTGGGTGTGAACATAAAATGATTGTTAGGAAAAATCTTACGAAACATGGCTGCTAATATAAATACTAATAGTGGTATTTTTCATAAAGCAATTAATAGTATTACTTCTAAACTTTATTTGGAATACAGATAAGAAAGAACATGATTATAAGAAATTCGATGAGCTTGTTACAAATGTATGAACATTTTATGCTAATTTATTTATATTATCATGATTCTCTTATTAAACTTCATTTAGAACTAAAAATTCAATCAATTATCTTACCTTGCTATTAAAACATTTCCTTAAGTTACTTCAAAAGTCTTATAAATAAATTTAATTATCAAAATAGATTTTTTTATTGTTTTATTTGTCTTATTCATTAGCGTGCAAAATATTAAAGTAATCTTAAAGTGCTTTTGTTGGTTGATGACGATATGTAGTCTTAATTTTAAGTGCAATTTACTTGTAATTAATGAGCATAATTAATTCAAATACCTTTATTTTATTGTTTAGCATCTCTATTAAATTTAACTTTTTCGTATTTACATTCTTTAAAGGTAGCTTTTAATGTGCTTAATCAATTTTACAGTAGTTTTTAATTTTATATGTTGTTATTTTTAATTTAAGCAAGATTTAGCATAATTAGTTTTAAATGGATTTCGATTTGCTTCAAGTTGAAGGAAAAAAAGTGGTATGATTGTTCTGCTTTGTATGTTGAACATTTATTCTATTTTAAATATTGTATATATGACTTATCATAACTCTGGTAATTGAAGAAGATCTACAATGTGATGGAAAGTTATATATATGAAGTTAGGTTCATATTTTATTAGGAGTTTTGCTTCTTTGTTCGTTCTGCTATTGCAAAAAAGGGCCAATTATTGGTCTTTTAGTATACTTTAATGCCATTTGACTGACATCTGGATATATTTTTGCTTGATAACAAAATGATTGCTAGGAAAAGGCTAAAAATTTATACTTCATAGTAGACTTAATACTAAAAGTAACGATAGGATATATAACGCTAATGCTTATCCTTTTATGCATTGGAAGCTTAATTAAAGGAATTAACTTCTTAAAGGAACAGAAAATAAAGGAATGAAACAGTTATTTTATTAATTCATAAACTCTAAGTTAAAATTTCACCATTGCCTTTGTATTAGCCTTACAACTTAAATTTATATTATTTACTCAAGCACTTAAGGAAAGGTTGAAATAAAGATAAGCATATATATAATTTCTTTAAGACTAATTTAAATTTTAAAATTAGCCTTATAACTCTTAATTAAGAAGAACTGTATTAAAGCCTATGAGTAATAATTTGAATTTACTATGTAGAAAGTTATTAAAGTATATGCAATACAAATTATCTATTATTAAGAAATGATTATTCATAATTTAATCATACCATTAACTTATTAAAAGCTTATAGCTTTTCAATTTATCTATTTATTAGACTTATAACTTTATATTATATATTTAACTTCTAATAATAGTTTCAATAACTAAATTAATACTCTTTATTTTATGATATTGATAAAATTAAAGTTTAGCTATGAAATTATTATTATTAGTATTCTACTTATTTAAGCATATTAATATAATATCCTAGCTAATCTAGCTTATTACTAGATTATATTATGAATAATAACTAGTTTGTTAATTAGCATTTCTTAATAAACTTATAACTATATTAAGTTAACTTAAATTAGTAAATTCAATAAGCTATATAATATTTGCTAAGTTTCCTTTCTTAATTTTTAATATCCTAAACTAAATAGTTAATTATTGTATACTTATATTTAGGTAGTATAATTATAAATTTTATCTATATAATAGATTTCACTAAATAGAAACAGAAATAAATGAGACAAAGCAACTTTAGATGCTTAGTTTAAAAGTAATTAAGAGAGATAAATGCTTTGTATGATAATAAAAGTTTTATAATGAAAGTAAGTTAAACTATATAAAATGATTGTTATCTAAATAAAAGTAAATTTAACTTCCTAACTCAGTATAATTAAAGACTTTAGTTTTTCTTTTATGCTTAATGTAGATAAAATATCCTTTTTTGTATAATCACAAGAATAATAACTAAATAAAAGGAATATTAGACTTATTGACTAAGTTATCTTAAAATTAACTATTATATTTAAAATAGTTTGACTATTTAAATGTTATTCTAAGATAATATAGATAAACTAAATATTTAATCAGAAGATGAATGTTTTATCTAATGATAGATATATTAATACTATAAAACGAAAATATAATCATATAAGTTATTATGATATAAGAACTAATTAGGCAAAAACTAACTTTAATTAAAATTTCTAAACTTATTGAAGTAATTTAAATTCTAAAGGGTATTTTAAATAAACTTATAAATATATTATTTAGAATATCAATCAGATATTTACTTTATCTTACTTATCATTTATAAAAGGAATAGAAAACCAAATTGATCTACTTATTGATAAATAAAATAGCATTTTTATTATATTACTAACTACTATAAATTTAATATATTTACCTTTATATTATTCTAATTTAAAATTGCTAGTTTAATTTAAAATTATTTAGTTTAAGTTTATTTATTTGTCTAGGTTCATTACATTCTTTCTACTTCTTGAGATAATTTTTCTAAATATTCAGGTAGTTTAAAACCATAAAAATCTGAGATTGAACTCTAATTTTATTGTCTAAAAGATTCAAATTTCAGTTAGTTTAGAAAATCTTCTAGTTCCTTTTTCTAGATTTCTGTAATACTTTAATCACTTTAGTTTTAGGAAGCTTAAGTAAGAATTTATATAGTAAGGCTAATTCATTACTGTATTAGTTATTATTCGCTTTATTCAGAATTTATCAAAGCTTCAAATTTATTAGTCTATTATTCAGTACTTTATGAAGATAATTCTATCACTACTTCATTTTCTCTAAGATTTTGACTTCTTTTTTGAATACATTTGTCGAAAACATAAAATATAATAATAAAAAGTAGGACTTATGTAAGTTAAATTGCTCATATCTAGTACTTTTCTTTCGATTTCATACTTGAAGGTTAAGTAAAATTGAGACCTTCTTTTATAAAATTGACAATCATTGTAATAGGAATAACAAATACTTAGATAAAGGAAAAACGATACATATAATCGTTCCAAGCTGCTTTAAATTTCATACTGTACCTTTTTTTTCTTATAATGCATGATATTAAATATGCAGTTGGAGTTATAAATAAGAAAAACCAAGAAGCACCTTCAACTATACCGAATCCATAAGCAACTCCTGTTGATGAAGCTAAAAAAAGAGAAAACTTGAGACCAGGTTTTCTTCCTTATTTATCATATAAAGTAATTCAACTCATTAGCATCGTATATGTTGAAAAATATAAAAAGTGACTTAAGTGCTCGTCGAAAAAATAAACTTGTTCATAGAGAGGACCTTCGTTAAGACTATATTTGGAAGCATAGAGTTCTAAAGTATTACCTGCTCCGTGCACACCAGCAGAGAAAAAAAGGAAAACATTTATGAATGAAGCTCTTCATTTCCTCTTTTTCCTTAGTTTTTTTTCTTCCTATGTCTCATTTTAATCTTTACTAAATGCATACTTTATTACCTATCGAGCAGCTAATCATATTAGTGGACTATATATCAAATATTCAAACCAATGATTTATATCACAGTTTATTATCTCATAATCACAAATCTCCCCAACATGAGCATGTCTCAGTACTATGCAAAACTTTTTGTATGAATATCCTAAGCCAATGAAAAACATTAGTCAATCTATTTATTTTGCTGTAGGAATTTGTCTTTCTCCAGACTTTGAACTACTGCTACCTACAATAGCTTCACAACAGTTTTTAAAATAATTCATTTTATTTAACTTAATAAAAATAAATAAAACAGTATTATCATGAATTATTAGCTTCATTTTACTTTTATCTCTTAATCTAATCTGCATATTTATTAAAAAATTAGTATTTATCAAACGTCTAGACACAAAATTATAAGATTAATAAATATTATGTGCTTTTAGAATAAAAGCCTTTCAAGTATAAAATTAAATTTGAAAGGATATAAATAAGATAATTAATTGGATTTCTTATTATTCCTTTATTTTCATTTTATTTATATTTTAGCATTATTCTTAGAAGTTCATTACTAATTTAAAATTAACTCTTAGTATTTATTTATTAGCAATATTTTATTTATGCTTGCTATTTAATATAGAAAAAATTTCTATACTTTAAACGTTTTAAGTTATATAGTAAAAACGGAAATTAAAGAGCGCTTAGCAACAAAATGGCTTAGTTTTTTAAGTTTGAAAAATAGCTTCTTTTTACATTCTTCAACAATGCTAGCATTTCTTGAAAATTTTGTCTTCTATATGGCCAATGTTGGAATGATTCCTAAGAAACCTTAGTTTCTAGCTTGCTTCAAGATAACATTATTTGATGCCTCAGTCTTTTCTCGCCTAGCCCCTGCAAAAATTCTTGCTAATTTTTTTCTCAATGAATAATTCTTGGTAAAAAATTTGAATAAATCACATTGGATTATTCCTTCCTATTTAAATTGTATAATAATAATAAATTAAAGGTATTTTTACTTTTATAGATTTTTACTTTTTTAATTAAATTTAATAGTTATCTTTTTTGAAAAGTATTTTTTCAAAGTTTTAATACCACTCTTCCTATATTTCTCTTCAGTTAATTTCTCTTCTTGCTCTCTTTTGAATTATATGTCCTATAACTTCTCTTTATCATTTTAGCATTGCTTTATTATTTGCTTTCGTTATTGAATAATGTAATTCCATTCTTTAATATAATTTTCTTCTATAAATCTTACCTTCTCATATGTAATATATTAAATCAGTTTATTCCATAATCTTTTTCCTTCTATTATTTATCTTTTAAATTTATTAACACTGTCTTACCTGGTGTTCTTTCCTCTTGTAGAAGCAACATCTCAGTATATTTCTGATATTATAAATGCAAATGACTTTTACTCTTTTCAAATATCATACAGGCTACATAGATTTAGTTTATTAGATTATCGATTGTGTATATATAATAATCCGAATAAATTTATCTTCTATTTATTTTAATTTCATATTGACCTCTTACGATTCCGATTTGTTGTTTATTTTTTTAGCTGTATCTTCATCATGATTTTTACAAAATCTTAATCTTTTCAAATAATTTAATTATTAAATTTTTATACTAATAATTAAAAAGATGGTGGGAGCTGAGATTGACCTTCTGAATCATACTTTCTGGTTTTATGGCTAGGAATAAGTTCCTTTCCTGTCGCTGTGAAAGTCCCTGGTCAAAGTCAACTTTTGCAAGGGAACGTCTTCCTCTTGATTATCCACTCCTGGTAGGGGCTTGAAACCTGGCTGCCCATAGCGATGGAGCTCCCTGGCAGCTGTTTTTCGAA
The DNA here is from genome assembly GCA_946699065.1 of Loxodes magnus. Lineage (NCBI taxonomy): Eukaryota > Ciliophora > Karyorelictea > Loxodida > Loxodidae > Loxodes > Loxodes magnus. The sequence goes on from CAMPDV010000013.1 coordinate 1,479,947, forward strand.
AGCAACAGGATATCCCCGTTATCCCATGAAGGGAGTGTTGGGGTCGTTAAACTGCAAGAAGTTGCAGTTCAAAAACTCTTTTAGTTTAAAATTAAATAAAATTAAATTTTTATACTAAGATTCTCCAAAAGAAGTTGTTATATCTTCTTTTAGTACTTAAAGCTTAAGATTTATTATATTTTCTTTAGAATAGTTGCAATCCATTTAAATATTAATATAATATCCTAGCTAATCTAGCTTATTACTAGATTATATTATGAATAATAACTAGTTTGTTAATTAGCATTCTTAATAAACTTATAACTATATTAAGTTATCTTTATTAGTAAATTCAATAAGCTATATAATATTTGCTAAGTTTCCTTTCTTAATTTTTAGTATCCTAAACTAATTAGCTAATTATTATAGACTTATCTTTAGGTAGTATAATTATAAATTTTATCTATATAATAGATTTCACTAAATAGAAACAGAAATAAATGAGACAAAGCAGCTTTAGATGCTTAGTTTAAAAGTAATTAAGAGAGATAAATGCTTTGTATGATAATAAAAGTTTTATAATGAAAGTAAGTTAAACTATATGAAATGACTTGCTATCTAAATAAAAGTAAACTTAACTTTCTTACTCAGTATAATTAAAGACTTTAGTTTTTCTTATATGTTTAATGTAGATACTATCAATGCATATTTCTATTATATATTTTCGAATATATACTAAATTTGTTTATATAAATTCAGTCTTCAATCCTGCTTTAATAGGTAGAATTAGATAATGTGAACTTCCTAACAATATTCCATTACTATACAATAAATTTCTTCAAAGCTTATCATCTAAACAAATCTAATATCTAGATTATGATAAAATGACTCAAAGCAATTTAAAAGAGCAAGAGGCAAATTACTTACGCAAATGATTAAATATTGATCACTATTAATAGTGTAAAATATCTTTCTTAGATCTATAAGGGTTGTAAGTAGGTGCTTTTTCCACTTTCAATGCAAATTAATAATTGACTATAAAGTTTAATCATGATTTATTGTTTATCTTCTCTTCAAAAATCCTTATTATGAGTGTTGTAAAATTTTACGCTAATAAATATAGAAATATAACATTTAAGTTAGCATTTTATAGTAAATTTTTTAATTTATATTTATGAATGCAATTAGTCTTCAATTCTTCCAATTATCCTAATATCCTTTTTTAATTGCAATAATTCTTACTTATTTGAATTATTCTGGGAAAATATACTTTCTCAACATTTTATAATAGCCTATATTTTTCCAGTTATTAAAAGAATAAGGAATGTTTCTTGATCCATATTTATTTAATGTATTTTCCTAAGATTTAAGAGCTATCTTGTTTATTTAATAATTTTTAAGAATAGTTATTATTACTTCTCTGATTTGTTTACCCTTTTTTAATTATTATAAATTATTACTTTTATATCTATTTATTTTTTATTTTTTCTTATGCTTTTAGATTACTTGACAATTTGCTCTTCCTTGCATATAAATGTTTAATAATAAGCTATTTATGCATATTTCTCAGCATTAAACTAATTGTTATCATTCACGGAAATCTATTATAGATAGTATTTTATAGAGCTTATCCATGAATTGAGCAGCATTATTATAGAGAATTAGAAGTATAATGAAATAATCTTCTAAGTTATCTTCTTAAATAGCTTCAAAGGAGCTAGTATACACTAAATTAATCTTATATTCTTCCCTCGCAGTCATACTTTAAAGTTTATAGATCTTAAACTTAACTTAACTTTAGAAATAAGTATCAGTGGATTTCTTTTGATTTTTTAAATATGTAACTATAGTAAAATTGAAAAACGATAGATGTTAAGTCCAATGCGAAATTAAGTACAAAGCTAAAGAATTGATTGATGATAATAAGATAATTAGTTATTATATAATCGTTGTAAGAAGATTATAATTAGCACTGAGTACAAAAGTATAAATATTGAGTCATTGAATTTTTAAAACTCTATTTATTTAATAAACTCTTGCAAACTTAGAGAATTATCTTTTACATTTTGTGCATTGTTGCTACCATAATCATGTAAGAGATATTTAAATCTCCCCTTAATATTAGACCTTTATCTCCTGTTACTCTATGGATAAATTCCAATTTAAATATAATTAATCTTTAAAATACATAGATTTTTCATCTATTATCATATAGCATTTTGCGAAATATATGATATTAACTTTGTAAAGAAGAAATCTATTATCTTAATGCCAAAATTGTGTTCATTTTAGCAAGTGCATGTTTATTTTTAACAATGAAGTGCATCCACCAACTCTTGCTTTTGCTAAATTTTTATAAATGCTATCTATCCATAATTTATGTTTGAATGAAGTTTTAATTTTTCTATGTTTCAGTAGTAGGGAATATATTCGCTTTATGCTACATAGTAAACTACTAAATACTTAGTTACCTAGCGAAAATTGAATTCATATTACAATGAGCTAGTTTTAGCGTATTTAAATTTCTCCTCCTTTAATTTCTGATTCGAAAAGGCAACTAAATGTTTTGCATTTTAAATTTAGATAAGAAGTAAGTTTGACTCTTATTTATTGCATTTCCACAGTATATTATAATATATAAAGTTAATTAATTATATTCTTATAATATCAACTATCTATTTTAATCTATTCTGAAATTACATAAAAGAAGTAACAACAACTAAAACCATTAAGAGAAAGATTGTACTGTAACAAATTTGCAATAAAAGATATCAAGCATAATCTAAGCGAAATAAAAGATAAATGACCATATGCATGGCAAGGAAAATAATTGTAGAATTTTTCAAACTTTTATATTTAAACTCTAGACATATCTAGAGGCTGGCGGGAAAGGGGTTGAAATACCTCCAAGAACGCCAAACATTTAGTTTGTCTTGATTTGACTTATCTTAAATAACTCAGAATAAATTAAGTAAAATACTTAATTATTACTTACTGATACTTTCTTTATTTTCTTCTCTTTTAACATAATTATCTTTCTTATTCTTTCGCAAAAAATGTTTAATAACTATAGTACTTTTTTTACTATACTAAAGATTTGTGGTAATTTCTATAATTTTCTTAATTAGCAATATAATTAAGCTAACTTAGATTAATTTATAGTATTATTATATTAAGATTATAATTAAAATAAATTTGCTATGCTTATATTGTTATTATTTAGATATCTATTATTTAACTGAGTCTATTTGAAGATAGCTATAGATATTATAGCTAAAGCATTCCATATTTTATTTGTCTGAATATTCAAATAAAATATAAAATTTTCTAGGAAAATAATTTTCTTTCTTCTGAGTAATGATCAAGTTCCCGGATTCCCTAGCTTAAAAAAAGTTCAATTATAGATTTTTCTATTTTCATTTCCTAAATTTCTTCTTCCATACTTTTCCATTGTTTGTTGGGTAAAAGATAATAAGATATTTCCAAATCTTCTTACGGGTCTTTTATATCTTTTACAATTTCAAAAGAGGTTAGGTGCCACTACAGATGTAGCATTTATTCTTTGATCTTTTTTCTGCTTAAACTCTTTCTAATTCAATTAAAATTTCTTAGTTTATCTATAAGTTTTTATTATTCCATTTTATGTAAAATGATTCTATTTTCTTTATTTTTCTTTCTTGTTATTATTTTATGTTTTTTAGCTTCATGAAGTCTTTTTCATATTGTTGCTTCAATATTTTGATATCTTAGTCTAGTTCTTCCATCTTCATTTTATACTACTTTTTGGAATTATTGTAGGATGATGATATTTAAATCCGTAACGTAAAAGTATATGTTATGTTGTAGTTTTTCAACTATTTTTCCAGTTATGAAATAATTATTTAGTGTGAAATCATTTTCGAAGTCTGCTTCTAGTCCTTTTTAAGGGCTTATTTTGGTTAGATATTTCCAATGTCATTTGAAGTTAATTTTCTTAGACTAGTAATTTTTTGTTGCTTTTGCTATTTTAAAGGTATTCCAAAGGTATTTTAATTTAAGTTATTGAGAGGTTTTAATATTTTCCAGTCTTTTTTATAAGATAGAAGGGTTGCTTGGCTAATTTTTTTTCTTTTTTTACTTCTCTTTTAGTATTAATTAAGAAGGTTGGCCTAGTTGAAGTTAAAATGGAACCAAAAGAGATATATTTCTAATTTTTATTTATTAGTAAAAGGTTAGCTCAAGTATATTATTCATATTTCCAAGCTTTTCAGGAAATGATAAGGAAATATTACGAATAATTCTTTATGGTAGATATCCTTTGAGATAAATCTAAATATGTTTTTCTCTCCAAATATACAGAGCAATTTTCAAAGAATAATGAAACATTACTAAGTTATATTTAAACTATAAAAATGAGTTAGCAGCTTAAAGATTGAGACTATTTCTTTCCTATATTCCTTTTTAAGTTAACATAGTCAATTTCTGGAAAAGTCTATGGTCCTTCAGGTAGCTCTCTGAAAGATGTACAGTTGGCATATCTCTATAACTTATAGTTACTTCTTAGCAAAATTTAATTCTAATATTTTATTCAAATTAGTTCTCAATAGAAAGTTGGCTTGAAATTATGAATTAGTATTGCTTATTCCATAAAGCTAAAGAGTCTTTTTAACTTGATAACAGTATTGAAACTTTTAGTTGCAAATGTATCCAAAAAGTTTCTTAAATAATAAAATAATAATAATTTAACTATTTTATACTAATAACCATAAGCTTTAAGCAAATTACTAGAACTACATAAACAAATTAGATTTATTACCTTACTGCTAACTTATTAATTTAAACTATTTCAGTATGTAATCAGATTAATTAAAATGAAATCTGGTAATTAATAAAAAGAAGAGTCACATCAACTACAAATATATGCTTTTAAAAAGAATAAGCTAACGAATAGAATAATAGAGAGAATGCTACTGATTTTTTATGTTAATTCAAGTAAAAAGTAATAGCGCTGAGAAAAAACCCTCAGCTTAATTATCTAAGTTTTAAAAATTTAGGTACTAAAAAGAGTAAGAATAGTTATAGAAATAAAGTGAAGGATAGCAACTAAAAATTACTAGATATTTTTAGTAAAATGATTAAATAAAAAAGAAAAAACTTATAATACTTTAGTTTAAACTTATAAGAACTTTCAAAGGTAAAGAAGGTTTAAATCAAAGTAAATGTTCAAAAATTTAAAAGTCGTTCGAAGAAAAAAAAAACTTCTAAAAAGCGTTAGAGTAAAGAGAAGAAATAAGCAGAGCAGAAGCAGACAAAAGATTTTTATAATAAAGATGAATTTGAAGAATTTAAAGATTTAAAGAAATTAAGAAGCTGAATGAATAATATAGATCCTAAAAAAGAAGATATAAAGCTGTAGTTAACAAACCATGAGAAAGATGTTTAGAAATCATTAGCTAGATTGAATTAATAGAATATGCTAAGTAATTCATTTAAAAGCTAATAAGAATAAGTAAAAACCAAACCTGCTAATAAAAAAAATTATGCCAAATAACCTTTAGATTTACTTCCAGAAAAGAAAAGAAAGATTGAAAATAATGTAAAAACAGAAAAAGATAATCTAACTCTTAAAATATAGCAATACTTTAAAATAATGAAGTTTAAATTTAAGAGCTAAATCAATTGTAACTTCAATAAGAAACTATAAAAAGATAAAACGAAGAGCTTGCTAAACAACTCAGATACCAAAGCCGATATAATGTATCTTCATTTTTAAATTTTATACTTAGATAGAATGTATTACTTCTGCTTCAAAATAAAGAAGAAGTTTAGAAAGTACACAATTAGAAACTAAGAATATAGTATGATGATATAGTTTAATATAGACTGTTAATAGAACCTTTATTGTTTCAGGAATGTAGATGTGAACTTACTTAGAATATCTAATAATCACAACTTTAATCAAAGGTTTCTTTTTGTAGGCTATAGTTATAAACTTTAGACTCAGAAAAACTTAAAGAAAATAATTTAAGCGAAGACTTCAGTTACTTTTAAGTATAAGATTTAGAAATGAATTAGGAAAAAAGCAAAAAAGGTGTAAGTAAAGGAACTGCTGTTCTACCATTTCAGCATAATTTTTAGTAGGATGATTTAGTTCTAATTTTTGAAAGCTAATTACGATAATTTTAGCCTCTGAAAGATACTAACGAATTAATTAAGATTGCGTAATAAAATCAAGATTGCATCTAATTGGGCTTTACAGTAAAGTTAAAATAAAACAATTTAGTAAGCTAAAATCAGCCGATCAGTCATTCTTTACTTATCTGTACTTTATAAGGTCCAAAATAGGTTTCATAAATCAAGGAAAATGCAAAGGAGCAGGAATAAAAAACTTATCAAATCTATTTTATAATGTCACTGGTAACTGCGTTGAGAGAGTTTAAATCAATAGCCTTAATAGAATTTTAACCTCTTTATAAGCATGTTTTGTAACCAGGTATTGTAAAATCGGAATAGCATCCCTTAAAAGTACCTTAGTCTTTCTTAGATATTCTAGGTAAAAATTTGAATCCAAGTCAGTATTCTGCCATTCTAAAAATAACTAATAAATTTGAAGGAATAACTCTACTTTAAGGTCCTCCTGGTACTGGAAAAACTCATACTATTTTAGCCTTAATATCAGTCTTTTTGCAAAGTGCTCCGATTACAACTTCAAAGCCACATGTATTAGTATGCGCTCCTAGTAACTGTGCAGTAGACGAAATTCTTTACAGGATAGTAACTAAAGGAATTCTGGATAAAAATGGAAATTAAAAAAGTGACGTAAAAATAGTTAGAGTAGGAGCCTTTCAAGAAGAGCAAAAAAATTTCGTTAAAAAAGAAATTGAAAGATAAGTTCGGCCAGAAAACGCAAAATATTACCTAAAGCAGCAGATTAAAGAGAGATTTATAAAAGAATTTGTAAGTTTTAAATACAGAAAATAGATATTGATAAGACTAACTAAGAAATCTAAAACTTAAACAAATAAATTGATAAACTATAAAAAAATAAAAATAAAACAGAGTAAGACTAGCAAAAGCTCTTTAACCTTAATGAAAGTAAAAAGCAACTTTTTAGTAATCTTTATAACGAAAAAACTAGTTGAGCTCATTTAAAAGATAAGAAAAAAGAGTTTGAATTTGAAATTCTAAACTAAGCAGATATAGTATTATGCACTTGCACAGGTGCTGGAAGTTCTGATATATTGAATAAGATAAATCATAACTTTGATTTTGTAATAATTGATGAGGCTTGCCAGTCAGTAGAGCTCTAGAGTTTAATTCCACTTCAATACCAAGCAAGTCATGTGGTTTTAGTGGGAGATCCTTAACAGCTACCAGCAACTGTTTTCGATAGAAACTTAGAGAAGTAAAGATACAATATAAGTTTATTCTAAAGACTTATGGAAGCAGGCTAAGATATTATAATGCTGTAGATATAATATCGAATGGAAAGAAACATAAGAAAATGACCTAGCTTTTACTTTTATAGAGATATGCTTAAAGACCATTAATCCATCCAGACTAGAACTAAACCCTCAGTAATGGATTAAATTATCTCTAACTAAATATTTTTCGATATCTAGTATGGACATGAAAAGTGTGAAAACAATACTCAAATCTATAATCCATAAGAAGCAGATTTCATTATAAACTTGTATCAAAAGCTATTAGGATAAAGTAAGGACTAAAGCTTATTGAAGAACCAAATTGGAATTATCACTCCTTATAAAAAATAAACCCAAATCCTTAAGTAAAACTTAATGGAAACTAATCCAGAATATAGATAGCATATCGAAGTAAATACAGTGGATGGATTCCAAGGTCGAGAAAAGTCTATAATTATATTTTCATGCGTTAGAACAAAATAAATTGGCTTTCTTAAGGATTTGAGAAGATTAAACGTTGCAATTACAAGACCCAAGTTTGCTCTTTGGATAGTTGGAAACTGTAATTTCTTAATGAGAGAAAATAAGCATTGGTCTAAGTATATTTCCTACTTAAAGAAAAATAATATGTCTATATAGGTAAAAAGCTACTAAGAAATAGACTAATCACTCAACTTCTTATACCAAAAAATTACTAAATAAGACAATTAAGTCGATACTTTATCTGAGAGTCAAACTAATTAATAGGTTGAATCAGAAGAAGAGAAATAAATTAAGAAAAATGCAAAAACTTTATAAAATTTAGCTCAAAAATAAGAAAAAATAGGAAATCAAAGTGAAATAAAAATCGATCGAAACATTTAAAAATAATAAGCTACAGAAAATGAGAAAAACTCTTCTATTAGTAAATAATAAGTCTAAGCTGATTTAAAGGAAAGCTAAAGATAAACTGAAGTTAATGCGTTGCACTAATTAGTGAAAAAGCAGAAGATAGAAGTGAATAACGAGATTAAAGAAAAGAAAATATATTTGGATTATCTTTTAAAATGACATTAGAAAGTAAACTAATATAAATATTATATCTTCATTATAATTATAATTCCTTTATCTTAATACTCTCAATTATATAATAAAAGCATTACAAACTTATATGGCTTACTAAGCTTTATGTATTCATTTTTAAGATTCTGAAACTTTAAATTTCTTCAAAGAAAGAAAACGATATTAAATGAAAATAAGCACTAAAGTTTAGTTGAATATGCTATTAATATTTATCCTTATTTAAATTAAAATAATCCAAAATACCTACTATTAATTAAGTAAACTAAATTTAAATAAACTAAAATTAAATGATTCTTATAATTTTACTTATCAAATTTTTAATTTATGCCTTTATTTCTTAAATACTTATTATAATTTAAAACATTTTAAATGTAAAGTATTTATTAATATTCAATAGTAAGGAAAATTTATAAATACTGTTAGATAATAAAAATAAAAAAGACTTAATTTTGATAAAGTAGTAGCTTAAAACATAATGTTAATGGATAATTATAAATAATTACAATTAAGGAATTTTAATCAATCTATTTAGCTATCTTATTTATGGTCTTTGAGATTTAATTTTATATTTAAAGAAACATGACTATACTGAAAATAAAAATAATCTCTTTAATCTTATACTTTTGTATATACTTGTGATAAATACTATAAACACTTTAATTAGTAGGTATGCATATTAAATTATGAGATAAAAAAGTAAGTAAAATTTATTTATAAAGTTAATATTTATTTTTTAAGTTAAATAAAATGAATTATTTTAAAAACTGTTGTGACGCTATTGTAGGTAGCAGTAGTTCAAAGTCTGGAGAAAGATAACTTCCAACAGCAAAAGAATTAGATTGACTAATGTTGTTCTTAGGATTAGCATATTCATACAAAAAAGTTTGTGCAGTACTTAAATTGATAAATGCTGGTGAGATTTGTACCCACGAGATTATAAACTGTGATATAAATCATTGGTTTGAATATTTGATATATAGCCCACTTATGTGGTTAGTTGCTCGATAGGTAATAAAGTATGCATTTAGTAAAGATTAAAATGAGACATAGGAAGAAAAAAAACTAAGGAAAAAGAGGAAATGAAGAGCTTCATTCATAAATGTTTTCCTTTTTTTCTCTGCTGGTGTGCACGGAGCAGGTAATACTTTAGAACTCTATGCTTCCAAGCATGGTCTAAATGAAGGCCCTCTCTATAAACAAGTTTATTTTTTCGACGAGCACTTAAGTCACTTTTTATATTTTTCAACATATACGCTGCTAATGAGTTGAATTACTTTATATGATAAATAAGGAAGAAAACCTGGCCTCAAGTTTTCTCTTTTTTTAGCTTCATCAACAGGAGTTGCTTATGGATTCGGTATAGTTGAAGGTGCTTCTTAATATTTCTTTTTTATAACTCCAACTGCATATTTAATATCATGCATTATAAGAAAAAAAAGGTGCAGTATGAAATTCAAAACAGCTTGGAACGAATATATGTATCGCTTTTCCTTTATCTAAGTATTTGTTATTCCTATTACAATAATTATAAATTTCATAGTAGAAGGTTTCCAATTTGTTCAACCTTCGGGTATGAAACCATAACAAAAAAACTTGATACATGCAATACAATTTCTAATATTCCTCCTTTTTATTATTATATTTTATGTTTTCGACAAATGCATTCAAAAAGGAGACTAAAACCTTAGAGAAAATGAAATAGTGATAGAATTATCTTCATAAAGTACTGAATAATAGACTAATAAATTTGAAGCTTTGATAAATTCTGAATAAAGCGAATAAAAACTAATACAGTAATGAATTAGCCTTACTATATAAATTCTTACTTAAGCTTCCTAAAAATAAAGTGATTAAAGTATTACAGAAATCTAGAGAAAGGAACTAGAAGATTTTCTAAACTAACTGAAATTTGAATCTTTTAGACAATAAAAATAGAGTTCAATCTCAGATTTTTATGGTTTCAAACTGCCTGAATCTTTAGAAAAATTATCTCAAGAAGTAGAAAGAATGTAATGAACCTAGACAAATAAATAAACTTAAACTAATAATTTATCATTTAGTTATAAAACCTCAAATTAAAAAATATAATCTTTATCTTCAATAAGTTTATATCATATTAATAAGGAGTAATTGATTACTTTTTAAAATATTTATAATTTATTACCCTTTAGACCTTAAATTTCTTCATTAAGCTAAGAAATTTTAGTTATAGTAAGCTTTGCTTTATTTTATAATTATTAATTTTTCTTACATTTAAGTAACTTATTTTGATTATATTTTCTATTTTATCTTTAAATATTAATATGTCTATATAAGACAAAATATTAATATTAAGTTTCTGGCTAAGTCTTTAGTATATCTATAATATCTTTGATTAATATCTAAATATTCAAATTATTTAAAATATAATGGTTAATTTTGCAATAACTAAATAAATAAGTCTAATATTCCTTATATTTAGTTATTCTTAAGGTAATACATAATAAGATAATTTATCATTTTAACTATCAATGAAAAATATAAACCTTTAGATATACTGAGTTAGAAAGTTAAGTTTATTTTCATTTAGATAGCAAGTCCTTTCATATAGTTTAGCTTACTTTCATTATAAAACTTTTATTATCATACAAAGCATTTATCTCTCTTATCTACTATTAAACTAAACGTCTAAAGCTGCTTTGTCTCATTTATTTCTGTTTCTATTTAGTGAGATTTGTTATATAGATAAAAGTTATAATTATACTACCTAAAGATAAGTCTATAATAATTAGCTAATTAGTTTAGGATACTAAAAATTAAGAAAGGAAACTTAGCAAATATTATATAGCTTATTGAATTTACTAATAAAGATAACTTAATATAGTTATAAGTTTATTAAGAAATGCTAATTAACAAACTAGTTATTATTCATAATATAATCTAGTTATAAGCTAGATTAGCTAGGATATTATATTAATATTTAAATTGATTGCAACTATTCTAAAGAAAATATAATAAATCTTAAGCTTTAAGGACTAAAAGAAGATATAACAACTTTTTTTGGAGAATCTTAGTATAAAATTTAAATATAATAATACGATAAATTGGTCTAAGTTATCTTAATTGTATAGATTATATTTAATAAAGAAAATTATAGAAATTAACAAAAATATTTGTTATAGTAAAAAAAAGCACTATAGTTATTAAACATTTTTTGCAAAAGAATAAGAAAGATAATTATGTTAAAAGAGAAGAAAATTAAAGAAGATATCAGTAAGTAATAATTAAGTATTTTATTAAATTTATTCTGAGTTATTTAAGATAAATCAAAGCAAGACAAAACTAAATATTTGGCGTTCTTGGAGGCATTTCAACCCTTTTCCCGCCAGCCTCTAGATTGGTCTAAATATAAAAGTTTGAATATTTTTACAATTATTTTCCTTGCCATGCATATGGTTATTTAATTTTTATTTCGCCTAGATTGCTCTTTATATATATTTTATTTATTTCTCCAAATTTGCTACAATACAATATTTTTCTTGATAATTTTAGTTGTTGTTGTTATTTCTTTTGTACTACAACTTCTTTCACTAGTTATAATATTCTTATTTAAAATTGTAAAACTCTAGCATATTTTCCATAGATGTGCTTAAGAATTTCCGTAGTAGCATCTTTTTACTTCTTGTTTAGGTTTAAATTTTGTGTTATTTTCTCCTTCAATTATCATTGGATCATCCCCTTGTTATCTTAGTTCCATCAAATGCTAAGTCTTTTGTTGATTTTCTTCTATTTTTTATTTTCTTTTATCAATCTCTTTCTGCCTATATTACTGGTTCTATGATTGACTGCTTTGATCTTTTGAGATGTTTGAAATTAATTAAAATCTCTTTCTTAGTTAATAAGTCTTTATTCTATCCCTCTGCAATTATTTTTGCTTTTTTGAGATATTTAACGTCAAGAAATGTTATTTTTCCTGTCTTGGAGAAGTGAATATAACGGATAATTTTTTAATATTCTTTCTGGTCTTAACCTCTTTGGATATTACTTAAGAAGGTTTAGATAATTAATACAAGCATGTAGTAAATTAAATAGCAATTAAAACAGTTTCGCATAAATTTGGTTTATCACTATTACACTATAATTAATCTCTCATTAATATAAAAGAGTGTGTAGCTAAACTTGGATACTAACGATTAGAAATTTAAGATGAACTATATATTGTAAATACAATGTAAATCTACCTTAATACTTATGGTTTTGCTGCTTTAACTAAATTAGTTACTTAAATCTATATTTATATATCTTACTAACAAATCCCTTAGTTATCCTTATATATTTTCCATAACTCAAAAGGACTTGCTATGTAATTAAAAATGGAAAAAAAGAATATAGAAAGTTAAGAACAGGTTATTTAATATATCTATATAGTTAATTTAAGTTTATTTTAGATAAATAATCAACTAAAATTAAATGATATCTAGTCAAAAAAATTACCGGTTAAATACAAAAAGTACTAATATTTCACTTTATGTTTATAAGTGTGATTTAAACCTTTTGAATAGAAATTAAAAGAACTTAATAAAAAGAAGCAAGTAGTTGGTTCAGATGAAATAAAAGAATAGCTATTTAAATATGTTGGAAACTATGCTAAAAGATATTTGATTAATGTTGTTAATAGCAAAAGTAAGTTTAAATAATTGAAATGTATCATCAAAGTATCTTAAGCTAGTTTTATGAATGACAAATTTAAGAAGTAATAAATATCTATTTAAGTATTATCCACTTAAGCATTTCAGGCTTAATTTCTTATAGATAATAAGTTAATTTTAGATAGTTATTTGCATTAAAAATGATTAAAGTTAAAATTAATATCTGAAAATTTCAATAAATGCAAAATAAATTTATTGATTAGCTATAATCAAGTTAATTAGACTTTAATTAGTTAATTTTAAATAAAAGAGTTTTTAGGACCGGAAATTCCTTTCCGATTAGACGACCCGACGCTCTCTTTTTTAAGGAATAACGAGATATCCTATTGTGCTTAAGGCACAGCTGTTAAAGAGTTCCATCGCTATGAGCAGTCAGGCTTCAAGTCCTACCAAAAGCGGATAATCTCGAAGACAGAGTTCCCTTCAGAAAATAACTATGAACAGGAACTCTCTCAACGACATTAAAGGAACTTGTTCCTAGCCATAAAACCAGAAGATGTAGTCAAGAAGGCCAATATCAGCTCCTACCATCTTTTCAATTATCAAGTTAGATAGAACCAAACAACTAAGATTCCTTTAAAATTACTAGTTATCAGTTAGAATCTAGTAAATTAGCAGTCATCATAATAAATTGTATTTTATTTTGATTTTAAGTCACCTTTTAGACTTAGCATCAACTTATCTAAGCTATATTAAGCACTTAAATCATATGTAAATATCAGGAAGAATAAAAGAATATGCAAGAGTTAATTAAACATTTATAAATGATTGCTTGATCTAGCAACTAAAGATTGATTGAAAGATAGTAAGCTAAAGATGCTTTAATCTAATTAAAATCAAATTAAGACTTTTTCTAATTATAAAACCCTTGCAAAAGTAAACACGAAGGAGACTATAATTTAGATATTCCAGCCAAACGAATAAATAAATATAAGAATTTGAAGGAAAGAGATTAAACGATAAATGACTTTAATTTAATATCTCCTTAACTTTATAAATTTATTAGATAGAGTTTATATATAAAAATGTGCAGGGAAAATCTTAGTTATTGGCTCTTATCTAACTTGCAATATCCTTCAGAGTAGAGTAGAGATGAGTTATTTAACAAAGAAAGCTTCAAACTTGAAAAATTCTTTGAAAATTAATAAACCTGAACCAATAAATCCAAGTAACTGTCTATATCAGTATGTAAATTCAAGATTTCATGCAGTCTAATTATCTATCGATTTCTTTCTTTAATTTATTAAATCCTAAAAATAATCCCTTTATGATACTTAGCAAGTCTATCTCATCTTTGACTTTAAATTAACTTTTATAAAAGACTTAATTACTTGCAGAAGTATAAATATAGTAATCTATTTCTTATTAAAACCAACTAGAATTTTCAAAACTTCCTGAACATTTTATAGGTAAATTTGAAAATAAAACAATCGCCTAATGCTATTTACACAATAAAAGAAAATAGAAATGATTAAAGGTCAGGATTATAAATATCTTTCTAAGATTTAAATTCTAATTTTCAGTTCTGTTATAATAAACGAAGAATTTAATACTCTTCTATATATATCAACATGAGAAAACTTAGCACTTAATAAGCAATAAAAATTGACATAATAATAGATAAACTTTAGAAATATAAAATTAATAAATTTATTATAAGAATCAAGAAATTAATAACTATCTAGCTTCATATATATAAAATTTTTAACCTTTTACATAAAAAAATCCCATATGATAAAACATCTGGTCCTGATGGATTAAAGGAGAGTTATTGAAATATGGAGGAGACTATCTTACATTGATTCTTCATTCTTTTTAAATCATATTCTTAGACTTGGAGTAATTGTTAGGGAAGTTAGCCCTTCAATCCTTATTTCAATATTAAAGTCAGTAAAGATGACTGAAAAATTAATGTCCAAATTCAACTATTAATACTACTCTCAGCTATATGACAAAGTAATAGCAAAAAGGTTTCATAGCACTATATATTATTCATTCATAAGTTAATTATAGTTTTCCGATAGGGGAATCTAAATCCCATCTTAAGGATAGCAGTTCATGCTCCCTACTGCTCAATATAAATGTTTAAGTTTTCTGTTTTGGCTAGATTGGGTACTTGGCTTCTCCAGATTTTCCTCCTTTTCAATTTTTGGTTTAAATTATTCAAATTTTATTTATTTTTATATATTGTGTCGTTCATACTACAATACATTCTTTTAAATCTATTTTCTTCTCGTATATTCCTCTATTTCTCTTGAATCAAATATTTTGCTGTTTCTATTGAAATTTTCAGCACTTCCGATACAGATGCTCCGCGTTTCCTCAACAGAATCGTTTCTTTCTTATCTTTATCAGTTTCTCTTTCTAAATATTGTTTAAATTAACATCCATTGACAAATTTTTGTTGTTAATTTGTTTAAGTTTTGGATTTAATTACCGTAGTTCTTATTCTTATTTTCTCAAATGCTAGTTCACCTGAGTTTAAACTAGATTTTGGTAGTTCTAAATATTAAGGAATGTATCTATCTAGCATTGTAGTTCTCGATTCTAGATCAATTATTTTGGATTTTTCTCTTTCAGCTTTTTTGTGAGCTTTTTGGTAAGATACTTGAGCTTCTATACCTCTTCCTGGAGATTATCGATCATTAGCGCCAGTTGAGTATTATTGACTTACCCAGTTCCAAAATCGAAGGCATGGTTCATGACAATTTCCTGTCACTTGCGAGGTTTTTCTTCTGATGTTGGTGTTCCCAGATATGTTACTTGGTAAGTTATTATTTAGCCTTTTTAGTTTATCCCCTGAATTATTAGTTTTGAGAATAATTGCCTTGATTAACTCTCTTCAACGAAGTTTTCAAGAATTTAGAAAACGATTGCATCTTTTGAAGAGTAGACGAATGGTGGAGAATTGGCGTTTCTGGTTTTTCTCCTATTATTAGGAAGTATCTAAATTATTTTCTGAAACAGTCAGCCATTTTTTATATGATAAAAGTATATTTAAAGACAATAATATATTTATTTTTAATAAAGTATAAATTAAAGAAAATAAAAATCACTGAAACAATTTCTCTATACACGGAACTAAACTAAGCTTAAAAAATTAAAAAACTCTAGGAGATTAATTAAAAAATATGAAAAATGGACTTAAAATCTTTGAAATCGAGTCATCAAATTAAGGCAAATGATTGCAAAGAGATTTAAATTAGACTTCAATAATTGAAGCGGATAATTAAGTGAATAATAGTTTGTATAAATATAATATATGAAAATAAAATAAGCTCTTAGTGAGCAGGATGAGCAAGTACATAAATTTTTGGAGAGAATAAGAGTTCATTAAAATATGGAAAACTAGATTTAAAAGCATGATATTCAGATTAACAACTTGTTCTAAATATAGTATTAACAGAAAATATCAGAATCGTTATGTCTAATCAAACTTAGTTGAGAAAATTTCGATTATAATTGAAGTACCTAAGACTGATGTTATAACAACAAAGTAAATAATAAAGAATAAATTATAAGAACTAAAATTAATAAATTAATTATATCAAATAATTTTTAGATTCTTGGGTTATAGGAAAATACAAGATTTTGTTATAAAAGAGAAATTTTTTTATCATGGTGACATATTTTTTCCGTAAATAATCTTTAAGCCTAAAGCCATTATCTTATCAGCTCAGATATTCTATTTTTCATATCCTAACTTGTTTCAGCTCTTTTTTACTTCACTTTTTCTCAAGCAATTAAACTTTGTATAAGTTCGAAGCAGGCGTTTCAAAGAGTGGAAGTAATAGAACTTCTTCCAAATTATCTTTATTTCTCTATTTGCGTTTCACTTTCAGTAATTCAACTTCTATCATTACTAAAGTTTACTCTTTTATCCATTGTTTGTTGATCTTTTTATTTAAAAAGCATTAATACCTCATCCAATTTGAAGTTTCTTTCTCTTGTTGTTCCTCCAATATTTTAATTTCTCCCTTGAATTTTCAAGATTTAACTATTTAAGTAAAGGGCAATTAATGGAGATGATCTTCTTCAATATATTATTATATTTCTTGCTGTAATTTTAGCAATTCACTTTCTTGGTGGTCCAGTCACACAATTAGGTCCTTTATTATCTTTATTTTATCTTCCTACTAGAATCTATCAGTTTGCTTTCTTAATGAGGCTAAATTGCTCTGTCTACTCCACTTCCTAAAGAATAGTCTCAAATTTTAGAATTTCTTAAGTTAGGAGTAATTTATTTATTTAAGTGGATTCTCAATCTCTCCAGAGTTATGTTTATGTTTCTTTGGCCACTTGTGAGGAGTTATCTAGTAGTTTCCACGTTCTTCTCTCTTTCTCTTTATCCTTGCTCCTAAGCATTAACCCAATTGGAAACCTTCTATATTTTTATACATAATATAAATTTAAAAAAGGATAGGTAAAATTTAAATCTTATTTTCTAAAAGGAAATAGAAGCAAAGAAATGCTAATATTTCAATTCCTAGTTTTTATAATATTCCTTAAATTTCAAAAGACTTTGGTAAGCTGATCAAAGAATTTGAAGTTAACTTGCTAGACTATATTAAATAACAATATAATCTTTAAAAAAATTGGAATCAAAGCAAATCTCAGTAAGATGTTGAAAGAGTGGAAATATTTAGGCAAAAATAAAAGAGGAATCCAGAAATGATAAAAATAGAAAAACAGAGCAAGTTGAAAGCAAGAGTTATTAAGCATTTAAAGGATAATAATAGTATTAGAAAAATAAAATAAAAGATGCTTTTAAATAATAATACTAAATTCAATAAATCAGTTCAAACTTAAACTTAAAAAAGATAACTAATAAAAAACTCTTGATATAACTAAAATCAAGCAATATATTTTCTTATCATTTATAAAAAATCTAAAAGTTAAATTAACCTTATTACTAATGAATAAAATAAAATCATTATTACTGCTTAATTATGCTATTTACTTATTTCATAAAAACTTTCTAAATTGAAGTTGTTTAAATGAGTTATAAATTGTTTAATTTAAGTTCATTAAATTGCTAGGCTCTTACATCCTTTCAACTTCTTGACCAAATTTTTCTAAAAACTCAGGTAGTTTAAATCCAAAAAAATTTGTTATTGAACTCTATTTTTATTGTCTAAAGGATTCAATTTTTAGTTAATTTAGCCAATATTTTAGTTCCTTACTCTAAATTTCTGAAATACCTTCATCATTTTAGTTTTAAGAACTTTAAGTAAGAACTTATAAAGTAAGACTAATCCATTACTGCATTAGTTACTATTTACTTTATTTGGAATTGATAAAAGCTTCAAATCTATTAATTTGCTACTCAGTATTTTGCAAAGACAATCAAATTTCTTAGTCATTTTCACTTTGGTTCTAGTTTCCTTTTTGAATGCATTTGTTGAATAAATAAAAGATAAAAATAAAAATGAGGACTAATATTAGTTAAGTTACGTATATCATATTCTTTTCTGATTGCTTCATACTTGAAGGTTGAGGAAACTCGAAACCTTCTTTTATAAAATTGACAATTATAGTGATAGGAATAACAGTCCCTTAGATAAAGGAAAAACGATACATATAATCGTTCCAAGCTGCTTTAAATTTCATATTGTACCTTTTTTGTCTTATAATGCATGATAATAAGTAAGCAGTTGGAGTTATAAATATGAAAAACCAAGAAGAGCCTTCAACTATACCAAATCCATAAGTAACTCCTGTTGTTGATGCTAAACAAATGGAAAATTTAAGTCTAGGTATTCTTCCTTGCTTATCATATAAAGTTAACCAACTCAAAATGAGCGTCCAAGTTGAAAAATATAAAAAGTGACTTAAGTGCTCGTCGAAAAAATAAACTTGCTCATAAAGAGGACCTTCATTTAAATCATGCTTGGAAGCATAGAGTTCTAAAGTATTACCTGCAGCGTGCACGCCAGCAGAGAAAAAAAGGAAAACATTTATGAATTTAGCTCTTCATTTCCTCTTTTTCCTTAGTTTTTTTTCTTCCTATGTCTCATTTTAATCTTTTCTAAATGCATACTTTATTACCTATCGAACAGCTAACCACATAAGTGGACTATATATAAAATATTCAAACCAATGATTTATATCACAGTTTACAATCTCGTGAGTACAAATCTCACCAGCACGAGCGAGACTAAATAAAACGCAGATCTTTTTGTATCAATATCCTAATCCTATGAACAACATAAGTCAATCTATTTCTTTTGCTGTAGGAGTTTATGTTTCTTCAGAGTTTAAACTGCTTTCGTTTATAATTACATCTTAGATATTTTTAGTGTAACTCATTTTATTAAACTTAAAGTAAAAATAAATCATACTGTCATTATAAATTAGTTTCATTTACTTTTTATCTCTAAATTTAATCATTATAGCTATTATAAAAATTGTTAATAGTATTAATCTAAAATATAAACACAAAAGTATAATATTTCAAAATAATTTGATTTGTAGAAAGACAAATGCCTTTTAAAAATAAAGTTAAATTTTAAATATTATAAATAAGATAGCTAACTATAGTGCATCTTATTCCTTAATTTTATTATTTCGCATTTAATCTTTAACATTATGCTTAAAACTTATTACTTTAAAAAATTAAGTTTTTATTATTTTTATTGATTGCAGTATTTATAAATTCACCTTACTGTTATATTTATAAGTGCACTACATCAATAAGCATTTAAGATATAAAGGCATAAATTAAAAATTTCGTAAGTAAAATTAAAATAATTTGCTAAATGAATATTATGTACTTGGATTACTTTGATTTAAAATAAGGAATAAATATTTATTAACTTATTAATTTATCTAGTGTCTGTTTATAATCTTTTTTTCTTGGTAGAAGTTTCAAAATGAATAAATAAAGCTTAGTAAGTCATATAAGTTTGTAATGCTTTTATTATATAATTGAGAGTATTAAGATAAAGGAATTATAATTATAATTAAGATATGATATTTATATTAGTTTACTTTCTAATGTCATTTCAAAAGATAATCCAAATATATTTTCTTTTCTTTAATCTCGTTATTCACTTCTATCTTCTGCTTTTTCACTAATTAGTGCAACGCATTAACTCCAGTTTATCTTTAGCTTTCCTTTAAATCAGCTTAGACTTATTATTTACTAATAGAAGAGTTTTTCTCTTTTTCTGTAGCTTATTATTTTTAAATGTTTTGATCGATTTTTATTTCACTTTGATTTCCTATTTTTTCTTATTTTTGAGCTAAATTTTATAAAGTTTTTGCATTTTTCTTAATTTATTTCTCTTCTTCTGATTCAACCTATTAATTAGTTTGACTCTCAGATAAAGTATCGACTTAATTATCTTATTTAGTAATTTTTTGGTATAAGAAGTTGAGTGATTAGTCTATTTCTTAGTAGCTTTTTACCTATATAGACATATTATTTTTCTTTAAGTAGGAAATATACTTAGACCAATGTTTATTTTCTCTCATTAAGAAATTACAGTTTCCAACTATCCAAAGAGCAAACTTGGGTCTTGTAATTGCAACGTTTAATCTTCTCAAATCCTTAAGAAAGCCAATTTATTTTGTTCTAACGCATGAAAATATAATTATAGACTTTTCTCGACCTTGGAATCCATCCACTGTATTTACTTCGATATGCTATCTATATTCTGGATTAGTTTCCATTAAGTTTTACTTAAGGATTTGGGTTTATTTTTTATAAGGAGTGATAATTCCAATTTGGTTCTTCAATAAGCTTTAGTCCTTACTTTATCCTAATAGCTTTTGATACAAGTTTATAATGAAATCTGCTTCTTATGGATTATAGATTTGAGTATTGTTTTCACACTTTTCATGTCCATACTAGATATCGAAAAATATTTAGTTAGAGATAATTTAATCCATTACTGAGGGTTTAGTTCTAGTCTGGATGGATTAATGGTCTTTAAGCATATCTCTATAAAAGTAAAAGCTAGGTCATTTTCTTATGTTTCTTTCCATTCGATATTATATCTACAGCATTATAATATCTTAGCCTGCTTCCATAAGTCTTTAGAATAAACTTATATTGTATCTTTACTTCTCTAAGTTTCTATCGAAAACAGTTGCTGGTAGCTGTTAAGGATCTCCCACTAAAACCACATGACTTGCTTGGTATTGAAGTGGAATTAAACTCTAGAGCTCTACTGACTGGCAAGCCTCATCAATTATTACAAAATCAAAATTATGATTTATCTTATTCAATATATCAGAACTTCCAGCACCTGTGCAAGTGCATAATACTATATCTGCTTAGTTTAGAATTTCAAATTCAAACTCTTTTTTCTTATCTTTTAAATGAGCTCAACTAGTTTTTTCGTTATAAAGATTACTAAAAAGTTGTTTTTTACTTTCATTAAGGATAAAGAGCTTTTGCTAGTCTTACTCTGTTTTATTTTTATTTTTTTATAGTTTATCAATTTATTTGTTTAAGTTTTAGATTTCTTAGTTAGTCTTATCAATATCTATTTTCTGTATTTAAAACTTACAAATTCTTTTATAAATCTCTCTTTAATCTGCTGCTTTAGGTAATATTTTGCGTTTTCTGGCCGAACTTATCTTTCAATTTCTTTTTTAACGAAATTTTTTTGCTCTTCTTGAAAGGCTCCTACTCTAACTATTTTTACGTCACTTTTTTAATTTCCGTTTCTATCCAGAATTCCTTTAGTTACTATCCTGTAAAGAATTTCGTCTACTGCACAGTTACTAGGAGCGCATACTAATACATGTGGCTTTGAAGTTGTAATTGGAGCACTTTGCAAAAAGACTGATATTAAGGCTAAAATAGTATGAGTTTTTCCAGTACCAGGAGGACCTTAAAGTAGAGTTATTCCTTCAAATTTATTAGTTATTTTTAGAATGGCAGAATACTGACTTGGATTCAAATTTTTACCTAGAATATCTAAGAAAGACTAAGGTACTTTTAAGGGATGCTATTCCGATTTTACAATACCTGGTTACAATACATGCTTATAAAGAGGTTAAAATTCTATTAAGGCTATTGATTTAAACTCTCTCAACGCAGTTACCAGTGACATTATAAAATAGATTTGATAAGTTTTTTATTCCTGCTCCTTTGTATTTTCCTTGATTTATGAAACCTATTTTGGACCCTATAAAGTACAGATAAGTAAAGAATGACTGATCGGCTGATTTTAGCTTACTAAATTGTTTTATTTTAACTTTACTGTAAAGCCCAATTAGATGCAATCTTGATTTTATTACGCAATCTTAATTAATTCGTTAGTATCTTTCAGAGGCTAAAATTATCGGGATTAGCTTTCAAAAATTAGAACTAAATCATCCTACTAAAAATTATGCTGAAATGGTAGAACAGCAGTTCCTTTACTTACACCTTTTTTGCTTTTTTCCTAATTAATTTCTAAATCTTATACTTAAAAGTAACTGAAGTCTTCGCTTAAATTATTTTCTTTAAGTTTTTCTGAGTCTAAAGTTTATAACTATAGCCTACAAAAAGAAACCTTTGATTAAAGTTGTGATTATTAGATATTCTAAGTAAGTTCACATCTACATTCCTGAAACAATAAAGGTTCTATTAACAGTCTATATTAAACTATATCATCATACTATATTCTTAGTTTCTAATTGTGTACTTTCTAAACTTCTTCTTTATTTTGAAGCAGAAGTAATACATTCTATCTAAGTATAAAATTTAAAAATGAAGATACATTATATCGGCTTTGGTATCTGAGTTGTTTAGCAAGCTCTTCGTTTTATCTTTTTATAGTTTCTTATTGAAGTTACAATTGATTTAGCTCTTAAATTTAAACTTCATTATTTTAAAGGTATTGCTATATTTTAAGAGTTAGATTATCTTTTTCTGTTTTTACATTATTTTCAATCTTTCTTTTCTTTTCTGGAAGTAAATCTAAAGGTTATTTGGCATAATTTTTTTAATTAGCAGGTTTGGTTTTTACTTATTCTTATTAGCTTTTAAATGAATTACTTAGCATATTCTATTAATTCAATCTAGCTAATGATTTCTAAACATCTTTCTCATGGTTTGTTAACTACAGCTTTATATCTTCTTTTTTAGGATCTATATTATTCATTCAGCTTCTTAATTTCTTTAAATCTTTAAATTCTTCAAATTCATCTTTATTATAAAAATCTTTTGTCTGCTTCTGCTCTGTTTATTTCTTCTCTTTACTCTAACGCTTTTTAGAAGTTTTTTTTTTCTTCGAACGACTTTTAGATTTCTTTCTTGAAAGTTTTCTCTTTTTTGATTTTTTAGCTTTTACTTTGATCTAAATTTTCTTAGCCTTCACAGAACTTTTATCAGTTTAATCTAAAGTTTTTTCAGTATTTTCAATTTTTTCAATTTTTTCAGTCTTTTCAGTTTTTTCCTTTTTGATCTAATCATTTTTCTATAAAAAGCTAGTAATTTTTAGTTGCTATCCTTCACTTTATTTCTATTACTATTCTTACTCCTTTTAGTACCTAAATTTTTAAAACTTAGACAATTAAGTTGAGTGCTTTTTCTCAGTACTATTACTTTTTTACTTGAATTAACTTAAAAAATCAGTAATGTTCTCTCTTTTTTTCTATTCATTAACTTATTCTTTTTTAAAAGCATATTTTTGTAGTTGATGTGACTCTTCTTTTTATTAGTTGTCCGAGCTCATTTTAATTAAGCAGATTATATACTTAAATAGTTTAAATTAATAAATTAATAATGTTTGTTTAGTTAGTTTGAATTATGTGTTTAAAACTTATGGCTATTATTATCAAATAATTAAAGTCACTATTATCTTATTTAAAGATAAAACTTTTGAAATAAACAGACAATATAATATTAAGCTAGCAATCTGGTTATTATAATTAATGGATTTATATATCTAGTATCATCAGATATGTTGTGTATACTCCTTTTATTGCTACTATGATTAATTATCCCTTATTTAAGATAGATAGCTAAGAGTAATAAAGTAGTTTAAATATCCTTTAGTTATTATAAATAATTTAATGAAGAGCTAGAAAATTAAATATTATGTTTCTGATTTAAGTTTTTACAATAAGTCTTTAGCTTTATAATAGCATATAAACAAATATCTTAAACTAATAAGCTAGAATACTCTTATATAATAAGCAGCATTGTATAAACAATAACTATATAGAATAAAATAAGCAGTAGCAAATATAATAGCTATATGATATAAGTTTAATACTAATAACACTTATATTATATCTACAATAGTAACCTATTATTAAAGCTTAAGTAGATAATATCATTATTTAATATAAAATACATGTATTAGGTATAATTAACTACTACAGATAACAAAATTATATTTCTTTTATTGATAACTTGAAACTATATAACTAACTATTAAGGAAATATAGAGCTTATAAGATAGCTATTAATGATACCAAATTAAATATTATTGTTGCAGAAAATAGTTTAAAATTTAGGAGAGAAAGGAAATTTGATATAGTAATTAGTTTATAACTAAACAATAATTGAAATAAATAAGATTCATCAATCGTAATGAGTACAAACTAGGATGTAATTAGATAGAACTAGTGATAAAATAATTTAAAAAAATGGAAAATTGCGCGGTAAAAACGGAATAGTCGATTCGCCTTTCTAGAAACTAAAACAGAAAAGCCAAAAGAAAGGCGGGCAAAGAAAAATAAAAGTAGATGACTACATCAGAATCTAGTTCTTCTTCCAAAGGTAAAGTGATGGTTAGAATGTAATAAGTAGAAGAATAAAAAAATGACCCATATTAAAAACTCTAAAATTAAGTCAAACAAATGAAAAAATTAATTTCCCGATACGAAGAAACCATATATAACTAAAGCATATAAATAAGAGAACTTATGAGTAATATTGATTTTCAGGATAATGAGTTAACAATCTTAAGAAAATAACTAATATAAAATCAATTAATAACAGAAGAATAATTATGAAGATAATCTTAATCAAACTTACCCAATAATCAAATAATGGAATTAGAAAAAACTCTAGCTTAAATAAAAAAAGAAGAAATCTCATAAATCGAAATTTAAGATCAGAATATAATAAAAAGATTAGAAAAGATAGAAAACAAGATATTTATAAAAAATTAATCAAGATAAGAGCTTAAACAATGTTGATATTGTAAATAAAGATTTCATTTATTAAGGAAATGCATAATCTGAAAAAAACTGAACGAAAAAGAACAAAATAGAACATGAATTTAAATTAACAAACTTTGAATTACATCAAATTGAATTTATAAGAGAAAAATATTTGCTGGATAGACTGAGAATCAACAGTGGCTTCCTACCACTTAATCAAGAAGGTCGTGGTATCCATCCTCGTTAAGAAAATGGCAGCAAGTACCTGGTTGAAATCCTAGAGAATGGTAAACTCTTTTTTACATTTAGTTTATAATTAATTAATTAATTAGATAGAACTAGTGATATTATTAAAATTATTTTAAATAAATTATCAATATTTAATCAAAACTTTAACAGTAAATTAACTGTAGATTAACCAGATTTATTGAATTTATTTTTCTAAAATGAAAGCTAGTAAACTTGATGGTACTAAAGAAAAAAACCCTAATAATACATCAGGAGGAGAAGAGTAGTTGGAAAATTAAAATATATTAAAAAGAAAAAACAAAAGTTTACCTCACCAGGTTTAAAAGTAGAGTCTTATTCCTAAAGCTTTTTTAAGAATAAAGAAAAAAGAACATTCATTCTCTTAAACAGATAAGCAGATTAAAGACCTTTATGAAAATTATGAATTTTAGAGACATCTTATTAAGATTAAAGTATAGAAAGAAAATAGCAGAACTAAATAAAAGCAAAAAGAGAAAGAAAAAGGTAAAGATAAAGATAAAAATATGGAAAACGAGAAGAGTTCATAAAATATTAATTAACGTCAACTTTATTTTGAAATAACTACTTGAAATTGTTAAAATAAATCTTCAATCCTCGCATTATATCAATAAAAATGTAAGTGTATTCAATGCATCAAGGCGTTATCATTTCTTAACTCTAGTAATCATTAAATTTAAGAAAAAAGTTTGAAAAATTAACAAAATTATTAGAAGAATAAAGATAGATAAAAGAATTTATAGCAAAGTAGATATAATATAAATTACTTATAGGAACTTGCCACTGTAAGGCTTCTTCCAGAATTACCTAAAATAAAAATAGGTAAATCTTAGAATAAAAACGAATATATATTTGAACGAGAAAATATAGTGAAATGTGAGAAAAAAATGAATAAAAAATAAAAAAAAAGCCCTTATTTCCTAAACAGTCTCAACAAAGAAACATTTATAAGTAAATTCTGAATTCAAAAATATAATAAGGAGAAGATTAGATTTGATTTGAAAACTGCTCACTAAAGTATTTAAGAAAATGTGTTACTCACTAAAGAATAAAGTAATCGCTTAGATCCCAATATTGCTTTTAATTAAAGCCTAGATGAAGCTTAAAGCTTCGAGCATTTGACTTAAAATTGAGAGGAAGGACTATCTGGCTTATAAGATTTTGATATAAGTGAAAATATTAAAGACTCTAAAATGAAAAAGAAAAGTATTAAGTTGGATGAAACATAAATAGACTTAGTTCAGAACAAAAGCATGCAAGAAGTAAATAAAGATAGTCTTTTAAAACGAAAAGACAAAATTTCTTAAAATTTTAAGAATTAAATAAATGCCAAGAATAAAGAATTCAACAAAATAAAATAAATATCCTAAAATAATAATTACTAGAGAAGTAGCAAAATCAAGTTCTAACAATAAAACTAAAAATTTAATAACTTACAAACCAGAAAACCAGAAAAAATAAACACTAAAATCTAAAATAATTAAAAAGTTAGTTCTTAAATGGATATCAAATAAAAAAAGAAAGATCTGAATATTTCTAGTGAAAATTAAGAAATATAAATGTAAATTAATAATTAAAAATCAGTATAATTCGAAAAAGTATAAGAAATATAATCGCCGTAGAACTTAAAAAAGGAAACATCTGCTAAATTACTAAAAAAAAGCATTTCTTTAAGTAAAACATTCACAAAATTACATTAGATGATGAATAATCAGTAAAGAAAGATTTAAAATGGCATAATCATGATTTAGGAATTTATTAAAGCAAAATACGTTGAATTTAATAAATCTATACTCGAATTTTATTAATCCAACTTAATCAAATTATAAGAAAAAAGAGAGAAAGAAAAACCATTATCAAAGGATCTTATTTAGAATAATTCTGAAACTAATACCAAAATCTCTTTTGATCCACAAGATATCTCTAAAGATCAATCTTAAAATTTAAAAACTTAAGAAAATGAGGAAAAAATTAAAGATTTATAAAAGTAAGAAATTTCTTCCTAGATAAAAGAATTAATTTTGACTATATAATAAAAATCAAAAGATCTAAAGATAGATAAAATTCATTTTTTAGACAATATTTTAGATTAAGAAAAATAGATTTCTTAAGTAGATTTATAAAATAAATTAAAACTAAAACTGAAAATTGAAATAAGCGAACAATAAATAAGTGAATTAATGAAATACTTAAATCCAGAAAATCCAGACATTTGTAGTATTGAGATGATAGATTATTTAATTAATTAGCATTAAAATAATAAAGAAAACATTTAAACCAACAAATAGTCTAAAGACATTCTTAGTGATCAAAACTAAAACCAGAAAAATTAAATTGTTCCTTTAATAAAGTAACACCCAGAAAAGAATGAATTCAAAGATTAAAATTAAGAAATTAACTCAGAAGGATTATAAAATTCTAAAGAACAAATTAAAGAGAAAAGCATTCATAATAGCTAAGAGAAGTTTACTAGTAAATAATAGAATGATAATGTTGATAATATTTCTCAAACTAAAAGCTGAAAAGCAATGACAGAATAGAATTATCTAGAAGTGTTAATTAATTCTATTTAAATATTCTAGCTTATGCTTATTTATAATTCATCAATAAACTCTATTTTCTATAGATAAGGTTAAAATTATTTATAACATAAATTTTACCTAAAGTTAACTCTAATTTCTAAAAAAAAGAGTTGAGCTCTTAAATTTCTGAATAGTGATGATTTGAAAAATAATTTGTAGCAAGCACTGATTTAATTAATGTAATATATACCTCTTCCCAAGCTAAATAAGCTTTAATTAAAAAAATGTCATTAAATGGAGAAATTGATCCAGAGTATGAAAAATGAAGAAAGAGTTTTAATTCCTATTAAGAAGCTTTGGAGTTTTTAAATAAAGATTTAGTATTGCTAAATCTATAGAAAATAACACTACCTTCTGTAGAATGTGAACAGCAAGATACTATTTGCAATTTAATTAGGGAATTCTTCGAACTTATTCACAGAGGCTACGAATACAAAGAGAATATCAGAGATAAAATCTAGAGAAACGAATATTAAATAAAGGTATTGAATAGTTCTAAAGCATAACTACAAAATGAAAAATTAAATCTTAATTAAACAATTCAGGAGCTAAAAAATAAGAGTAAACAGTTAGAGTAGCAATATAATTAAGAAAGAAAGCAGATTAAATAAGAAATTACTTAATTAAGAAAAGATATCTTAAGTTCATAGTAGAAGGAAAAATAAAGATCTGAAGAGTTCAAAAGATAAGAAGTTTAGTGTAAAAAAATAAGCGATAGAATAAAATAATTATAAGGAACAAAAATTACAAGCAAGAGTAATTCGCTTGGAAATGTAAATGCATAATATGCGCTTGATTTAAATGAAGATATCTAATTCTAAAATGTAAGTTACTTTATACAGTACTCTATTGACTTTGCCTATCTATTTTAAAATGCTGCAGTTAAACAAATAGACGCTTTGAAAGTATCTAGCTAATTGCTATAGGATCATTTAGGCCAATTACATGAATAAAGCTTATCATAATTAGTTTAGGAATAAATAGAAATTTATAATAAAATCAACTAGGAAAGTGGAGAAAACCCTTTTAATATTAGACTATAGCAGATCTCATTAATTGATATCCAGAACACAAAACCTTTTTGACCATTGTATGAAAATGAACTAAATAAATTCAGGTAAATCTGCCAAGTTACTTAAATAAAGCTGGAAATAGAAAATCAGTATGAGGGTGAAATATATTTGAAAGAAAGATAAAATATTCTTGGATAAATTAGTTTCTACAAAAAGAAATATAATTTTTTATAGAATCAAAAAAATCCACCAAGTGAAAGAAAATCTGAAATGCCAAGAAAAATTTTTAAATCAATTTCCACAAAATTAGATTTTGATGAGAAATAAATGGAAGTTAATGGACTAAAAAGTTAAAACTTAGAATAAGAAAATTCAGTTTATTTGCATGACGTTTCGTAGAATTTTGAAAGTCTTATTTTAGAATAATAGTAGAAGTCTAAATTATTACTTTCTTAGTTAGGGAATACAAGTAAAAACATTTGAAAGTATATTTTGATATAAACATTTTCAATAAATTTAAATATATAAACAAATATTTATTTAATAAATCTCAAAAACATACTATTAATTTTTAGAATAAACATAAACATAAGCTAACCCTTAAAAGCGATAAAAATACTTACTAAAATTAATTTTAACTATACTAATATAAATTATTTTAAAATAGACTTAATATAAATAAGATATTTCAAGAATAAACGCAAATAAATATGCATCATAAAAATAATATAAAAAGGTCAATAAAGCCATTGTTAAAATAGATATATAAAATTACTTGATAAATCAAAATCAACTTTAAAATAGAAAAAACACTTTAATTAAAAAAAATTAAACACCTAAGTTAACTGTGTTTGAGAATATCGAACAGAATAATAAATTATAAAAATTAGATTTTTAGCAAATGGATATATTTTAGAAATGTATCTTTAAGCCTTTAATAATTAGTAATAATTATTTTATTAAATTTAATTTATTTTGCTAATTCTAAAAGATAATATTGAAAGAAAATACCTATAAACATTTCAGATCTTAATATTAAATAAAAAGTTTAAACTAAATTAAAAAGGATTTAACTAATATTATTTTCTTTATTTTCTTAATTATATCCTTTAAAAGGTAGAATTAAGAATAAAGTATGAAAGCTAAAATTCGCAGATGAAAATTTGATTAAAAGTGAAATAAACTTTTATATCCTTCTTGTAAAGAAATAAAAGCAAATAGTTTATGGTAGTTTGCTTTTAAGGTAATTTCTTTAATAAAAATATTTTATTTATTTAAAGATAATCTTAAAAATAAACCATATATATAATAAAGATTCAATAGCTTCTATAAAACAAAATTCCTAACTAATTGTTAAGAAGCAAAATTTAATTAAGGTTGCTTTTACATTTGTTTTTGAAATTTCAAATATTTGTAAATAAAAGAAAGTATTTTACATTAAATAAGTCTATAATAGCCATTTTAAATAAATCTAGATATAGTTTAATTATAAAATTTACTTTTTATTGACTTGACTTAAATGATTCAAGCATTATTTTAATTTTGCAACTTTTACTATATTCTCATTTAGTATTATTGAAGGATATAAAATTTGTTTAAAGGTATTTTAATAAAATAAAAAAATAAAGAGATAGGTAGCTGCTTATAATTCAAATAAGACAATTCTTCTTTTAGCTTGCAAATAATTTCCAAAATTTTGTTCATAATTTATTCATTTAAAGTAAGTTTAATAAATAGAAAACAAATATTAAAATGTTGATTAACTCTGTCAAACTAATCTTCAATGTAATGCTTTCTATTTATTTCATGTACGAAATTAGTTAAAATGATATTTTTTTAATAGTTTCTTGCTTTATCTCTATCTCTAATTAATCTTCTATCCTAAATTTCTTTCGAGTTTAGAGTATAATATCACAGCTCAATTTTTTGTTTTATGGATTATAAATGTTCCCAAAAATTTGTCATTAAAAATATTCTCTAGATAACCTTAACTGGGAATTCTTCTAAAGGAGAAAGATTCAAGTTAATTTGAACTTATTCGCAAAAAATTATAGGTAGAAATAAGATATTTTTAGAAGCTCTACATCTATAATATATCTACTTTTTTAATTTAATTTATTCTAACTTACCTATACTATGAGAACAGTATCATTTCTTTGAGAAATTGTTCTCTTTAAATCAATTTATATAGTTTCCTTTTTCATTTTAAAATAGTTAATATATACGATTGAGTGATTTAGAAGTTATTTATAGCATAATATTAAATTTTTAGTCCTACATGAATGTATTATAATTCTTTTTATTAAAAGATGTTAAAGTTAATCTCTTTCATAGTGAAATTTACAAACTTGAAGATATATTTTTGATTGATTTCTAATAATATCTTTAAGATTGGAATCGCTTTCTAAAAAAGTTGAAATAGCAATTTTATATTCTAACAAGTTATTTATACCACTAGAATCAATTATCCAAAGATATTTTGTATTAGTTTCTTAATCTTGAATTCCTTGCTATCATTTGTTTTAAATTCGTAGATTATAGCATATTAATGCTCTTTATCTTCGCTTAAAAGTAAAACCATGAATCTAGAATTTTAATCTCTAATCCTTAAATATCTAACATATTAGTATCTTTCTAAGATCTTTATAAAGATATTTTAATTTATCTAGATGTAAATTAATTGCTAGCTATTAAAGTAAATTTGATAAAGCTTCAATAATGCAAAATGTTTGTATCATCTTATTTAAACTTAATGCAATTATTTTTAATGTTTATAACTAAATATTAGTAGAGAGCTAACCAATATCTAATATTATTGCTCTATCAATAATTTTATCTAATATATCAAATTTAATTCCTAGAATTAAGCTCTTCTTATAAAAAGTCTAAACTAACCTACATTAGTATATTCTTATTAATCTAAAGGAATACTAAACTTCAATAGTTAGTAGTTTATAAATTGAGGGCTAAAGATTTAATTACTATTTAAGTAAGTGAGATTTTATCATTTCAAATATAATAATTGCAAGTAAATTTCTATTTTGGTTATCTGACTTAACTAAGACATGTTTTCATAATGTAAATTTCTATTTTTCTATTTTGAAACAATTACGTCTAAACAGAGTCATCATTCTCTGGATATAACTTAATTGTAAAACTTTAAAAACTCTTTTATTCCCTTAAATCTAGCGTTTGGGTATTAATTTGAATAAAAAGTATATTTCAAACGATAAATTTTCGATCAAAGAAAGACTATTTTGGGAGTCTCTTATATAATTATTTAAACCATAGCAGATAGCTTATTATAGACTTAACTATTCTTTCCAGTTATAAGTTTTGAAATATTTATTTAAAGATATAAAATATACTAAAATAGGTTATTACAATGAAGGACTATTATAGCTTTTCTAAACATAACTTTAATATTTTTATTTCTAAATCTATCTTTCTTTTTTAAACTTATGTCTTTTATTAAATTCTTCATTCAGCTTAATCAAACTCGGATTTTTATTTGATGAAAACTACTTTTAAAATTTGAGTTCTAATCTTCACCAATTCTTTCTAATTCTTCTATAGTCTTTAGAATGTGAATAATTCTCTTCTATAATTAAAGCTGAAGCCTAAGGGATTCTATTTTCAACTTGTCCTGCATATAAATAATTTTTTCCAAAAATATAACTATTAATAGAGATTTGAGGTTTATAAGCTTGATATCTTTATTTTTAGCATGATGAAATAAAATAAATTTTATAATGAATGCGATATCCCTCATTTAATAGCAAGCAAACATAATACTATGTTTTTATTACTTTTAGAGTAAAATAATCTTAACAATGTTCCCTTCTAAGCTTATTTTTTATTTTTATAATTAACTATAAATCTAAAAGCTAATAAAAATGCTATTTTTGTATTACTGGATAATTCAGTTTGCTTAACCTTGTCATTTTATAATATTCTAAGAAAGTATAAAGCAAGTTATTATAAATCTTATATATTTATTTTAGTCAAGTGTCTAGATATCAATCTTCAAAACAAAGAGCCTTAACTAATTACATATACTGATATTTTCAAAAATATGAAATTAATAAAAGTAGAAATTAGCAGAGCGAAATAGAACAAGTGACTTTAATTAAATTTGAAAGATAAATAATATTTCAATTTAATCTAGGCTTTTAAAACAATCATTCAATCATAATTCCCTTAAAAGTCTAAATTATTATAAAGTGTCATTCTATTGATACAATTATTTAATTACTATATTTACTCAATGACTATAATTTAACGGAATAATTAAAACTATTTTATAAATCAAAAGTTTAGAGTATTAAAATAATAAAGTATTACTAAGTATGTTATTGTAATATGCACTTAGTATTCTATTTTAAAGATTTTAAATTTATAAAAGATAAATAAATATTACTATATATCTAGATAACTAGAGTATAAAATGCTAGCTTATAATATCTATTAATTATCTTTCAATTAAATAATAAATATATAAATAATTACTATCTAGTGCCTGGCAAGATTGTTTTGGCTTAATAAACCAGCAAAATAAAGTGCATCTAATTATAGTTTTTATATAAAAGTACATATTTATTTCTAGAGTTCTCTAAAGATCTTTAGTTTCAACTAGTTATCAATAAATATAATACTTTTTCTTGCAATATTTTTTAAATAGCAAAGCTTTTTAAGATAATATCTTTATACCTTATTTTAAGTAAATACTTTGCTTAGCCTTATCATTTTATGTCAGTTTGTTTGATAATACTTTTGTTAATTTCTAAGGCAGCTGTATAGGTCAATTTGTGAGATAAGGTTTATTCAAACTAATTTAAAAGGATAACATGATTTTTTGATTTATTGCTTAAAGTTAAAAAATGGGATGCTTTAAAAATTGCTGTGATTCTATTATAAACATTAATAGTTAAAACTTAGGAGAAAGAAAGTCTCCTACAGCTAAAGAAATAGATTGACTAATGTTATTCATAGGAATAGGAATTTTATACAAAAAGACTTGTATCCTATTAAGACATGTTTAAGGTGGGTGGATTTGTGATTATGAGATTATAAACTGTGATATAAATCATTGATTTGAGTATTTGATTTATAATCCACTTACATGATTAGCTATTAGATAGGTAATAAATATTGTATTTAGGAAAGAGAAGAATGAAACTTAAGAATAAGCAAAACTAAGGAAAAAGAGGAAATTTAGAGCTTCGTTCTTAAATACTCTTTATTTTTTTTCTCTTGGTGCGCACGGTTCGGGTAATACTTTAGAACTATATGCTTCTAAGCATGGATTAAATTAAGGTCCTCTATATGAATAAGTTTACTTTTTCGACGAGCATTTAAGTCATTTTTTGATATTCTCGATATTTACAGTATTAATATGTTGGCTAACTTTATACGATAAGCAAGGAAGAAAACCTGGTCTTAAATTTTCCCTTTTTTTAGCTTCGTCATCAGGAGTTAATTTCGGATACGGTTTAATTGAAGGTTCTTCTTGGTTTTTCGTATTAATAACACCACCTGCATATTTAATAATATGCATTATAAGGCTTAAAAGATTCAACATGAAATTTAAAACAGCTTGGAACGAATATATGTTTCGTTTTTCCTTTATCTAAGTATTTGTCATCACTATAACTATGTTTGTTTATTATATATAAGCAGGCCGCAAGTTTACTCAATCTTCAAACATGACACTTAAATAGAAGCACTGGATATGAATAATTTAATTGATATTAATCATCTTTTTCATTATAAGTTTTTACATATTCAACAAATGTGTTCAAAAAGGAAGCTAAAGCCTTAGTGAAAATGAAGTAGTGATTGAATTATCTTTGTAGAATACTGAATAAAATACTAATAATATTGAAGCTTTGATAAATTCTGAATAAAGTGAATAGTAACTAATTTAGCAGTGAATTTGTCTTACTTTATTAATTATTACATAATGTTCATAAAACTAGAATTAAGAAAATCTTACAGAAAACTAGAAAAAGCAGCTAGAAGATTTTTTAAACTAGTTGAAATCTGAATCTTTTAGACAATAGAAATAGAGTTCAATTTCAGAATTTTTTGGTTTTCAACTGCCTGAATCTTTAGAAAAATTTGCACAAGAAATAGAAAAAGCGAAGTTAGCTTAAACAAATCAATAAACTTAATTTAAACAATTTAACACTAATTTAAGCTACTTCAAATTTAAAAATTAATCTATTAATAAACTAATAAAGAATTAAGCAATAATAATTATGCTTTTTATTTCAATTTTCATACATGCTAGGCTAACTTAACCCTAATTGTTTTTAATAAATAGTAAATAGATTCAAGTCTGTATGTATGATTACTTTTACAAATATTTATAATACTTTTAAAAGTTTTTTATTAATTATCCTTTTTACATACAAATTAGTTAGTCTCACTTAGTATTTTTAATTATTGAGATTTTTTATTTATTCCTCTAATATTTTTATTATTAATTCAATGCTTAATTAATGCTTGCTTCTTCTAGACTTCATATTTACTTTCTAAAATTTAGCTTTAATATTCATATATTTAAAATACTTAATTTAAATTTATTCCAATTAGCTAATTTTTACTAGTATGGAACTTATATAAAAATAATTCGAAGCTTAATTGCTTTAAATTACTATTTAAGAGAAATAAAATAAGTTATAAATTCTTATTCTGTGCTTTAGAGTAATTTATATATCTCTATGTATTTATCTTCAATATGTATTCTGGAAAATGGATAAATAAATAAAGATTATTATAGAGCGCGTAGTACCTCGTTGACGCGCAGCTCTTTCAGTATTAATATTTAATATTAAAAAAAGTGTTCTCATGCTTCTGGATTTCATTCTATTCGTCCAATGAGTCATTTCAGCTTCTCCAAATGGGGAGTTTTCTTATTAAAAATTATTCTTAAATCTTGAATCAAATGCTCCAGTCTTCTTGAATAAGGTCCAAATAAGAATTAGTCATTCGTCATTAGTAGGTTTCTCAGTCAAATTTTCATACTGCGAACGAGAACCCTCGGGTAGTTAGACTTGTCTCTTCTGAGCTTGTCCACCCTTTTCCGTGGTGGTATCTAGTGCGAGATTACTTGCAATGCAATATACTGCACCAGATTGCCTACTAGTTTTCCTGACACTCCAACATCCATTTTTTATTTTTTATAATAACAAAGCATTTAAAATTAGTAAAGAAAGGCTAGAAAATAAGAAACTAGAAGAGAAATAACAAAAATAACGGGAATATTCTTTATCGAATAAAGGTAAAAAACTAAAAGGTAATTAATACAACATCTCATTAATCAAATAAGAAATCAAATACGTATAAGAGTTATGTGAACAAATGAAGAAAAATCTCAGCAAGCTGGCTGAGGTAATTTACAAAATAATTATTTTGAAAGTTCAATGATTGTGGATTTGCATCTAAAAACCACCAAAAAAATACTTCTAAAAAAGATATGTCCTGATAATAAATAAAAATGATTATTATATTAATAAATCTTTAAAAAACTATCACAATTTGTAAAATAACAAATATAATATATTTTTTTAATTCTGATATGCTTTAAATAGATAAATATAAACAATTTTTTTAGCATAATAAATAAAGAATTTTGCATATTAATATTTTATGATGAAGATTATTTAATTAAAATAAGGATATTTAAGAAATAAAAATTAATCTTTATTATATATATATATAAATAGGGATGAACAATCCTCAAAATGAAACTGACTTAAACTCTGGTACCAGGAAGTACCCCATAGGTGAATAAAAAGCCAAGAGAAGAGAAGACAAGATCGAAGAGGCATAAAGTAGCATAATGATGAAAGATACCAGATACTAAGGTCTCTTAGGATAGCATTCCGATCGCGGCCCTATAGAAGACAGAACTCACAAGGGAATGCTAGCACTGTGGAAGACTTCAGCAAGGAATTTTTTTAACTTTAAAATTTTTTATTAAAGAGCTGCGCACCATTTAGATGCTACGCGCTCTATAATCTCATTTATTTATTATTATTTATTAAAGTAATATTATTTAATTAAATAGAATAAATAATTGTAATTATATTCCACTTAGTCTTTATATGAAACTTTATAAAAAAAGAGAATATATATTGCTGTTAAATAAATAATGCCAAAGAAAATTAAATTATCAATTTTCTACTTCCTTTATAAGCAATTGAACTTAATACATTTGAATCATTTAAATTTCTAATAGAATGATTTATTTATCTAGTATCTTTAGTAAGATATTATATTTAAAATTAATAATAATTAAATGATATTTATATGCTAAAAATATGATTTTTATAATTATAGATATGCTTATGTTTTTCATTTTTAATATATTAAATATTTAGTTTACTTATACTTTGATATTAGCAGTATTAATTGAAACTAAATATCTTAATATTCACAGATTATTTTTTTATTTAAAAAGGATAATGAAACTAAGTTGATTATCATTTATTTAAAAAATTAATAAAACTTAATTTTTAGAAACAAATAGACATCTATCAGCGCTTTATTTAAAATAATTTATACATTAAAATGTAAAAATAGTATTATAATATAAATAATTATCTTAATAAAAGCAGACAGTATTAGAATTAAAAAATATCGATAGAATTATTAGCTTAATACTAATTATTAAGAATAAATTTAAAATTTATCTATTATACTTGCTTTAAAAATTTAATTAGTCTAATTTTAAATTTATTCCTTTCATTTAAATTATTATCTTAGGCTAATTTAATTTATAACGTTAAATAAATAAATTTATTTAAAATTTTGCTGCATTTTATATATTTAAACTTAGATTTATCTTTTTCTAAAAATGGATGAGGATATTATTACCATAGTAATTGTGACAATTATCGCCGTCATAGCAATTTAACTTCTGAGCATAATCTGCAGTATTTTAGTTATCATATTTTGATTTTCTTTCAAGAATATTAGAAATGATAATTTTTTATTAGTTTTATGATCTAATTTGTTTCACTTAATTAGAAATTTACTTTGATGGCTCGCAGTTTTTTTGGCGTTGAAAAAATTTTTTTTAGGTTTTAGAATTTTTTTTTGAATTTGGGTTTATTTTCTTCTTGTTGAATTAAAATTAAATGCGTTGATTTCCTATAAAATCTGAAATAATTTTATAAAACTTTAAAACCCTGAAAGCTTAAAGACTTTAATCGCTAAATCATTTAAGAAGGGACTTGTTTTCCTAGTTTTCGCTATTATTTTTGAAATTTAAACAATAGTTTTGTAAAATTCAGATGAAAGAATAGTAAAAGAGATGCTAGTTTTTTTAGGAGTGTTTTTATGGTTTCCTATTTTTTTAATTTCTATTTGAATTGTGTATTTCTGGATAAAAATAAAGAAATTAAGGTTTGAAACTTTGATGTGCATTTCCTTTTATATGTATGAAACAATTAATTTTTATAAATAAAGATAGCATACAATGTTTTTATATGTTTCAATGGTGATAGCAATCTCATTTTTATATTTTAAGTATATTTTTAGAATAGAAATTTAGGATAATTTTAAAGTAGCTCTATATGATATTTTTATTGTTGTAATTTTTTATTCTTTGTCTAATTTGCAAAATTGTATTTCATCGATAATTCTTTTTTGAAAGGAGGATATAAAAAATGAAATTTTGAAGTGCTTCACATGGTAAAAAACAAGAAAGCCTGAGAAAAAATAAGAAGACGAAAATTCTATTACTTAAGAATATTTTGATGATCCAATATCTGATTATTTTGAATCTCGTTTAACTTCTAATTATGGAATTGAAATAGTTAGAACTTAATTTAACTGATTTTCTTATAATTGAAAACAAATTTTTTTATTTCATTAAAGTTAAAAAATAAAATTTCAATACAATATTAATGAAAATAGCAATAATTATTATTATTATCCTATCATATAAATAAATTTGATTATAGAGCGCGTAGCACTCTCATTGATGCGCAGCTCTTAAAAAATGTTTCATACTGACAAGAATGTTTTTTACTGATAAAATTATCAGATACTGATAAACCTTGTTCAATACTGGTATAAGTATTCAGTACTGATAAAAATGTTCAATACTGATATAATTTTAGAATACTCGTAATCTTTAATACTTGTTGGAGGTTCAAGGACATGGCAGGGTTGCATCTCATTGCATCACCAAATCAGAGAACGACATGTGTCAATTATGGGTACTTAAATTCTCCACTTCTGATGAAGCTCGCAATATTATTCCTTTTATTTCCAGAATTAAAAACTAAAACAAGCCAGTGTCAAAGGTCAAACTAGCAGACGTCTCGAGGCCAAGCCAAAGCAGAGGAAGACATAAAGTCGATTATGGGTACTTAGCTTCCCCAACCTCTGATGAAACCGTCCCTTGTTGTTCACCTTCGAATAACTACGGCGATTTAATAAATATATATATAATATTTAAATTTCTTCTTATGAAATTAATTTTTTAAAGTTGCAATTGTTATATTTAAATGTTTTAAAAGAAACTTAACTTTAAATGAGAGTTAAATAAGATTGCTTTTAAAATAAATATTGCTGCTTAATAAAAGTTTTTACATTTCTACTTAAATAATATTTTCATAATTACTCTATCATTCTAATAAAAATATTATTCTCATCTATCTTCCTTTTCTTCTATTTCTATAAAGGAAATAAAATTTTTTCTGTCATTCGATGATTAAACTTTATAAAAAAGAGAAAGAAAGTAAAAATTTTTAGATTAAATTTGCTAATTCTAGCAAGATATAAAAAAATGTTTTTAGCTTTAAAAAATTAAAATTGTTATTACAAAGAATGAATAGTTTACTAGCTAGATTTATGTTATAATGTTGGTTTAATTTTCTCATTAAATAAATAAGATTATAGAGTGCGTAGCACCTCAATGGCTTGTAGCTCTTTAATAAAGATTTTAAAAATTTAAAAATGAATTGTAACTTTGATCTCTATTTTAAATAAAAAAGTTAAAATAAAATTAAGCTAATTTAATTTCTTTTGTTCTAAACTATCAAATTAATTAATTGAAATTTTGATTGAAATGTCTTAAAATAACTTTATAATTACTATTAGATTAATATTTTTAATTTATTTTATAAATAAGATAAAGAAAAAACTGCTATTTATTCAAAATGAAGGATTCATCTTTCTAAATCTTTTCTTAAAGCAACCAAGTTAAAATTATATTAATTTAAAAAATGGAAGGATTCGAAAGAGGTTTCTACACCACTTCCAAAAAGTTGGAGAGGAAACCTTAATCCAATCTTGGATAGTTTTCTTACCTTTAACCCTAACCTTTTTCTTAATTCTAACAACCGGAAGAGGAACAGAAACAAGCTCAGAAGACAACACATGAGATAACTCAAACCTCAGATGAGAAGCCCAGAAAGGAGATGAAATATGCTCTGCACCAGGAGGTCTCATAGTTCAATCCTTCTGACCAGATGAGCATGGAACGGCTCATCAAAGTGGTACTAAACCTCCAGGAAGAGGTTAGGAAACTGAGAAATGACAATGAGAAACTGATGGAAAAACTCAACCTAGCGGAAGGAATAGAATCCAGACTTATGTCCTAAGAAAGAGAACTAAGCACTTTCTGAAACATATCTTAAGACCAGATTAGCTAATCCTAAAATTAGCTTCAGAAACAATCTGATCTGAGTATTAGACTGGAAATACTAGAAAAGAAATTAGATGAACAAAGGGGAGATCCAATGATGATTGAAGAGACCAATAGGAAGTCTAAGGTTAAACTCCAAAAAATAGTGAAGAAATGTTACTACTGCAATTCGACAGAACACTTATGAAGACGCTGCAAGGAATTCCAAAATTTCAAGACGTAGTACAGGAATAAATAAAGAACCATACAAGCACAGTAGAGGAAGAAAAAACAAATGTAGTAGATATAAATAAGAGAAAGATTATACTTAAATGAATAAGGATACATTTACAAGATTAAATTTAATTAGAAATAAGGCTAGATCCGTAAATGACAAGAGTAATGGGAGGAGAGAGGAGTAGAGACATCTAAAACTTTATTTTTAACACTGGAGCAATCTGATGTCTAGCATGAAGAGGTGAAAATCCTCGAAAATTGTTAAACTTAATTTATCCTATTATTATTAAAATTATATTAAAAGTTTAAATAAATTTATATATATTAAATCATATGTGATTTCTTTTAGCTTATTTATAAAATATAATAAAAATGGTTGAAAGTTTCAATTCAGGCTTCTATACCACCTCTTCCTAAGCCAAAAAGGAAAGGAGGAAGCAAGAAACCAAGTCTTAATAATCTTAGCAATCTTCTCTATACAACTTTAACCAACACTGAATTAACAACTTAGAATCTAACAAAACGAATGAAAGCCAACCTTTAAGAATATAAACATGGAAAATCCAACTTCAAGCGAGAAACCGAGGAAACAGATGAAGTCTGTTC
Source organism: Loxodes magnus (assembly GCA_946699065.1). Classification (NCBI taxonomy): domain Eukaryota; phylum Ciliophora; class Karyorelictea; order Loxodida; family Loxodidae; genus Loxodes; species Loxodes magnus. Next base: position 1,521,539 of record CAMPDV010000013.1, read on the forward strand.
TCCATTAGGAGGTATCAGAGTTCAACCCTTCTGGCCAGATGAGCATGTAGCTCATCAAAGTGGTACTAAACCTCCAGGAAGATATCAAGAGATTGAAGAAGGACAATGATATGCTGATGGAAAAGCTAGACCTAGCAGAAGGAATTGACTCAAGACTTATGTCCTAGGAAAGAGATCTTAATGCTTTTTGGAATATCTCACAAAGTCAGACTAACGAATCCTAAAATTAACTTTAGAAACAGACTGAACTGATAACAGGCTCGGAAATGTAGAAGAGAAGATGTAAACTTTTAAGAAAGAGTAAAGCGAAACTGGAGCTATACAAATGGAGTTCGAAGCCTAGAAAGAGCAAACAAATCAAGGAAAATAATTCAAAATAAAAAAGAAATGTTTCTACCGTGGAAGCTTATGACATTTTTATCGGAAGTGTTAGAAATTCTAATAGAAATAAAGAAACTATTGGATAAAAGAACAACAAAAGAAGAAAAAAGAAGAAGCAAGAGTGAAAAGAATGTATTGCAACCCGGATGGTTCAATATACAAGATCAATATGGAACCATATCAAGTAAAATGAAGGAAAACCTGGAGAAACCCGAGTTCCAAATCTCGCTAAATTGGAAGTTCCAAACATTTATATTTAGTAGCAGGGAGCATGAACTGTTGTTTTCCTGATGGGGTTGGAAATCTCTAAAGTGGAAAACTCAAAATTAATATTATTATTATTATTTATTAAATTTATTAAATAATTAATTTTCAAAGATTTAGTAAGATTAGACTTAATAGCAAGTTTTTAAAAGAAGTAAAATTTAAAAAAAATTTTATTATCATATTTTCTGCTAGTAAACTTTAAATATTTGCTAAACTAGATTGATATAAGACTGTTTTAAAAAAGATTTAAATTGTTCTCAAGATTTCACTCTCTCTTAATTTAACGTTTAATATAAGTCTTAATAAACTATAAGCAATTCTTAAATTAAGGAAGAATTATATAAAGCTTACCACATAATAGTGTCTTTTATTTGCTTCGCATACTAAATTTATTTAAATATTTCTTATAGAAATTCTTTTATGCTTTATGTAAACTAATTTTTATTTTAAATCTCTATTAAAATGATTCTATAAATCCTTAATAAAGCTCTGATTTATTTTTAAATACTTTATTTCCTTCTATTATAGCATTTCTTATCATTTATTATACAGAATATTGATGGAACAATTAAAAATAATTAATAATAGAGTTAAACATTCTTTTAAAATCTAATTTCAAGAATATTCCCACTTTTCTCTAAATCATCCAACTTATCTATACTTTATGATTCAATTTAGTTTTTTAGGTACAATCCTCTTTAATTTAAATATATAAATGCTTTTTTTATTTATTTTATAATTGAAAATAATAATTATTTTTGAGTATTTTGGATGCTATTTATCTGACTAAATAATTATAAAGTTTGATTTCTATCCTTATATATTATAAAATATTGCTAATATAAGATAATTAAGTTATGTAATTATAATACAATTTATAAAAAGGAGCATTTATCTATGATTAACTTTACTATTACTATAAAATTAGAGCTATTAGTTTACAAGCTTTTAAATTAAAGCTGTATACTTTAATTATCAAAAGTTACTTATTCCATTATAAAATTGTTGTCTCAAAATATATTAACCAATTATATCCTTCTAGTTCAATAATTAGGGTAAATTTGGTTTTACTCAATATTGCAAAACTATCTTAATATTTTAATTAAAACTTAGTTAAATATTTTATAATGCTAAGTATTAAAATAATCTCTAGGAGCTAGCTCAAATCTTATATTATTTATCTATTTTCTTTCAAAGCAAAAAAGTTTTATCTAGTAAGTAATGAAATACTTGAGTTACATTACTTTGATTCTTACGAATGAAAAAAGCTATAATTTAATCTTGATATTTCTCTGTATTTATTAATTAGATTTTAAAACTAAGCTTCACTAAAACAGAAGAGATATAATCTTTGTTTTTAAATGAGATTTTACCAATCATTGTATAGGACTTCAAATAAGGTAACTAAATAAATTAAATAGACAATGGAAATACATATAATAGCTATTTGCTCTTTTCTAGTTTAAATAGTTAAGTTATATAATAGATTCTAAACTAAAATTAAATATTAATCTTTCTGCAAATGCTTTAAAATAAATATTACTATGATTTTATAAGCTAAAATATCTTTAGTAAACTATTAAACTATCTTAAGAATTATTATTTCCCTCAGTCATTTCAGAGATTGAATAATATGTGCATAAAAACTAAAATGTATAATAGTAAAGTTTATTTCTATTTGGAAGTATGTTAAGCAAAATAATATTTTTCTTTCTCTCTTTTTATGTTTTAAAAATCTAATTTAAAGCTATTAAAATAATATTAAAGATCTTATAGCATTCTTTACTATAACGTAACTGTAAGATTATTTATATAATTTTGCCATTCTTAAATATAGATTTTTTAGTTACTATCTTTATTAAAAACAATCTTTTAAAACTTTAATATCTAAGTAAAATAATTTTAATTTGATAGTCTTAGATTAATTACTCTTAACTATAAAAGATGTTTTAATATCTTTAGAAGAGTATTTTACTACTATTTAAAAAAGAAGATAAGTTATATAAATAAATCTTATTTTGCAATGTAGAAATATTATAAGCTTCTTCACATTAATGCAATCATTCTCTTTTTTTACCTTTATCTTTGTAAATCCTTCACTCATCTTTGCTTAAACTCAAATAAGACTTTAGCAACAGTTTCTTAAAAATGTATAACTTACTCCTTATAAGTTTCCTCATGCTCATTTATACCTTTAAACTGAAGATAAAGGAAAGGAATTTTCATATTTATCTAAATTAAAATATAAAGTCTAATTTCTTAAAGTGTTAATACTGAAAGAGAGCAGAGATAATTAGCTAGGAAGCTTTGGCTAATAAGTAACTTATTTGCTATAATAAAGTAATTTTATTAATGTGGCTAAAATTCTATTTCCATACATTTGTAAGTTTTATAACTTGATATTCCTTTAATATCTTGCTATAAGTTAAGAATTATTAATCATATTGTATGTTTAAAAGACTGGATATCAAATTTGTTAAAGCTTATTATTTTATAATATCTTAAGAAAATTCATAACATATAATAATAAACCCTCTTTACTTATTTTAGACTGTATGTCTAACACCATCTTCAAAGTAAAGAATGCCTGGCTATATTAAAATGAAATATTTATAATTAAAGCTAAATTTAACACAGAAGAGTAAGAATAAAAAAGAGGTTAAAAGAGAATAAATTTAAGCCTTTTAAATAGCAAAAGGGCTAATTAATAACCTTATAACACTTATAAATAGCATATTAAACAAAAATTTATTAACTACTTTCCTTTCTTAGAAATAATTAAGAAATAGGTTTAGTAAAATAGTAAGCTTTTAAACTATGTTAAAATTAAATGCTAATCCGTTAACTTAATTAAGAGAATATAAAAATCTCAAAGTAACTAGCTTGCTTATAATTTTTATTAATAAAGGCATATTTAAAGGCTTTAGTTGATATAAAATATAAAAGTTTGAACTTTATATTTTTTATATCCATATGCTTAATAAACTCTGTCAACTAGGTTTTAAATTAAATAAATAGAGCAAGGTTGGGAGATTTAACAAATGCTTAGCTAATTTATAAGGATAATATGGATTTAACGATTTTTTATTTGAGTAAATAAAATGAGCTTCTTTAAAAATTGCTGTGATGCTATTTTAAATGGTAGTAGTTCAAAGTCCGGAGAAAGAAATCCTCCTACAGCAAAAGAAGTAGATTGACTATTTTTGTTCATAGGAGTAGGAATTTGATACAAAAAGATCTGCATATTCTTTAGACGTGCTAATTTTGGTGAGATTTGTGATTATGAGGTCATAAACTGTGATATAAACCATTGACTTGAATATGTGATATATACTCCATTCGTTTGATTAGCTATTCGATAGATAATAAAGATTACATTTAGAAAAGATTATAATGAGACATAAGAATAAGAAAAGCTTAGGAAAAAAAGAAAATTTAGAGCTTTGTTCATAAATATTCTCTATTTTTTTTCTCTCGGTGTGCATGGTTCAGGTAATAATTTAGAACTCTATGCTTCTAGACATGGCCTAAATTAAGGTCCCCTCTACTAGCAAGTTTATTTCTTTGATGAGCATTTAAGTCATTTTATGATTTTTACAATATTTACATTATTAATATGCTGACTAACTTTATACGATAAAATAGGAAGGAAGCCTAATCTTAAATTTTCCCTTTTTTTAGCATCATCAACAGGAGTTACTTATGCATTTGGTATAGTTGAGGGTTCTTCTTGATATTTTTTATTCATAACTCCCCCTGCTTACTTTATAACAAGCACTATAAAACAAAAAAGAAACAAAATGAAATTCCAAACAGCTTGGAACGAATATATGTATCGCTTTTCTTTTATCTAAGTATTTGTCATCCCTATTACTACATTAGTCAACTATATAAATTCTGGCTGCAAATTTACTCAACCATCAGATATGACTCCATCATAAAAGCACTAGATATGGATAATTTAAGTTGTGCTGATCATCCTTTATATTGCTATATTTTATGCCTTCAACAAATGCATTCAAAAAGGAAGCGAAAATCTTAGAGAAAATGAGGTAGTGATAGAATTATCTTCATAAAATACTGAATAAAATGCTAATAATTTTGAAGCTTTGATAAATTCCGAATAAAGTGACTAGCAATTAATTAGGTAATGAACTAATCTTACTCTGTAAATTCTTATATAATGCTCGCAAAACTAAAATGAACAAAGCATTACAGAAATTTAGAAAAAGGAACTTGAAGAATTTCTAAATCAACTGAAATCTGAATCTTTTAGATAGAAAAAATTAAGTTTAATCTCAGAATTTTTTGGATTTAAGCTACCAGAATCTTTATAAAAATTTGCGCAAGAAGTTGAAAAGAAGTAATAAGCTTAAAAAAATAAATAAACTATATTTAAACAATTATAAACTTATTTATATAAACTCAAATTGAGATTTATTAGGCTATAAGCTTACAAGTTTATCTATAATAAGTTAATAATTAAATTAATTAAAAAATATTATGCTATTCTATCTAAAAATAAGTAGGTCTATTTAACTTCTAAGTATTATTTATAAAAAATAAATAAGTTAAGAAATATAACTCATTGAATGATTTAATTAAACCATAAGAATATTTTAAACTATTCTTTTTAATAAATTAATTTAAATCTTAATATCTAATTATTTGAACTTTTTATCTTAATTCTCTATTATTATTATCTACTCAAAGTATATAATTTTTGCGTTTCCTGAATTTTAACAAGTCAAAATTAACTTTTTTTCCTAAATATCTCACTTATCTTGCATCTTGCTGAGATAATTATTCAGATTTTTTGTTTTTATCAAGTCCTCTAAATTCTTTTTAAGCACTTAGATTCTCTTACCTTTTAAGCCTTTTGAAATTTAACAAAATTTATTAGATACTTGGCAGTATTCTAATATCAGCATTTCTTTATTTTTTATTTCTTGCAAAGAGGCTCTTTTAATAAGGATTTTTCTCAGTCTAGCTAAAATTAGCAAACTATTTTTAAGGAACTATAAAATGAAAGAAGAAAATTATAAACTTTAAAGATAGAAACAAGAGCTTGAAGAAAAATTTAAAAGATTGATTTATAAAAATAAGAATTAAAGACTTACAATAGATATTCCGCAAATGTGGGAATTGAGTAATTAGAAACAAAGTTCATTTAATTCACAGAGTTGACAGAAAGCTTATTCTTTAAAATACGTCTATGAATAACTCTATGGATGTAGAACCTAAAGATTAGCCGGAAAAAATTATTTATATAGAAAAATAAAGTAATTATTATACTGCAGAAGAATTTGCCTCAATGTTGATATTTTAAACTAAAATAAAAATAAGAAAACTTAAAATGTGGCAATCATACAGTAATCTATATTGCGTTCCAAATGGGACATTATACAGAAAAAAATGTAAAGAGAGAGAAATTTATAGAAACATAGCATTATCACAACAAAGAAGAAACGAACAAATGCTAGATAGTGAATTTGACTAGAACCAAGATTGCAATTATAAAAAAAGTTAAATCAACACAAAAATATACGTTTCAGGAAAGCAATCCAAACGAAAACTGGAAATTAAAGAATTATAAATACAATTTAATTTTAATACAGTGATAACCTATTAAATTTGGAATCACTATAATTCATTATTATTATTATAAAACGTAATATAGAATTAACTCAATATTAGTTAAATAGAGATTTAAACAAATAAAATATTAAAAGTTTAAATAAAAAAAGATTAATTTATCATAATATTTAATGAAATCGAACAAGTTGAGAAACATAAAAAATTAATTTCAATTATTTTTATGTTTTAATAAATTAAATCAAAAATTATTTTTCATTTTTTAAAATTTAATAAATTAGAAAAATAATAAAAATAGTATGAAAATTAATTAAAAAAAGATAATAAAATGAAGAAAAGTGTTAAAATTATTTTAATTGGATTTTAGAAAACCTAACTTTTTTTAAAAATAATTATTTTCATAAAAGTAAAAATTATTAAGTAACAGATAATAAAAAAATTAAGCTTTTAAAATGAAAAAAAATTGTCTTAGTTTTAAGAAAATAAAAGCTATGGAAAAAGTGTAAATTTTAGTTATTTAGAGAATAAAAAAAGGTCATATGAAATTATAAAAGAGGAATATTTAAAAGAAAAAATTTTAAAAGAAGAAGATCAAAAAAATAATTTTAAAAAATTTAAATAAATGGTATAATTTTATTTTATTATATAAAAACCGCCATAGTTGTTCGAAGGTGAACAACAAGGTCATCTTCATCAGAGGTTGGGGAAGTTAAGTACTCATAATCGACTTTATGTCTTCCTCTGCTTTGGTTTGGCCTCGAGACATAAGATTCTTAGACCTTCGACACTGGCTTGGCTTAATTTATTTTTAATTCTGGAACGAAAAAGGAATAATATTGCGAGCTTCATCAGAGGCGGAGAATTTAAATACCCATAATTGACACTTGTCGTCCTCTACTTTGGTGATGCAATGAGACACAATCCTACCATGTCCTTGGACCTCCAACAAGTAGATAAGATTACGAGTATTCTAAAATTATATCAGTATTGAACATTTTTATCAGTACTGAATAATTATACCAGTATTGAACAAGGTTTATCAGTATCTGATAATTTTATCAGTAACAAACATTCTTGTCAGTATGAAACATTTATTTTTTAAAGAGCTGCGCACCAATGAGAGTGCTACGCGCTCTATAATCAAATTTATTTATTTATATATAATCATTTTTTTAATGAATATCATGCTATAATTAGCCAAGTAAATCTGATGCAGTGTAGAATGCATTACAAGTACTCTTGCAATAGATGCTACCTCAAATAAGTAAAGACATGCCTTTGTGTGATAAGCCTTACTTATTGAGGGCTCTCTTTATCGATACGAGAATCTGACTAGGAAGCACTGAAATCCAGGTTTCAGAGTTATCCTATCTCTACATGTCGTTAATCTAATTGGAAGATTAAAACCTAAAACATTACTGAGATCAGAAATAGCTATTTATTTAAAAATTTTAGCTCGACTGTGTTATTCGACACAAGAATCGGATTATTCTCTAACCTCTCCTAACTCCTACCTATGGATTAACTCACGAGAAATTGAGAAAGAAGGCAATCAATTTTCATTCTAAATACGGAGAAAAGAAGAAAAAATGAAGCAAGAAATTAGGTGAAGATAGAACATTACTAGATTTTTATTAAGAATATAATTTGGTTTCTTTTATTTATTTGGTGAACTCAATAAAGGTGGAGTCATGTTAATTAATTTAATTTGTTTATATCGTAATATTAAAAAATTAATTAAGCAAAATAAATAATTTAACTAAGTTGATTTAAAGAAAAATTAAAAATTGAAGAGTAGAAAAAAGAAATAAAGTAAAAATAATTAAAAATTATGAGCATTAATAGGATATAAATGATATAAATAATAGTAAATTAAAAAATTATTTTTCATTATAAGTTAATAAATAATAAAAAATGGTTGGCTTCGAGAAGGGATTTTTATCATTTCCTCAGAGTGGGAGATAAATCCAGAAGCATTTCTCTTATACGTCTCTTCAAACTAAAGCTCCTCTTAATAAAATGGAAGAAAATAAGAAAAATATAAACTTCTAAAAATTAGTATAAAGGAGGTGCTCTTTCTTCAAAGATAAGTTGGACTGAGAAAAATTAAATTAAAACATTTAAGTAATTTGGCTAAAATATTTATCAATTTGATCCAGTTTTTATCCCATAAATATTGAATATTATTGGTTGTCTTCTCTAATGATGGAAATATATGGTTTAGCTCTTCGTTTAATTTCTCTAGTATCTTATTTTTCAAATTTTAATCTTTATTATTTTGATTCTTATTGTAGATTTGATATTCTTTAATGCACTGATTATTCAAAAAGTTTTTGAGATTAATGTCATTTATCTTAATAAGATAAATATTCAATTAAATTATATTATATTATTGTTCTTCTTTTTTAGGATTCATTAATGGAGATCTGTTATTTTTGGGTGTCATTTTATTTTGACTATTTTTTAATAAAAATCAAATTCAAAATTGTTAAATAAAATAAAAAAGTTTTAAATAAATTAAAATTATAGGAAATGTAATTTGAAATAATGAATAAATAAAATAAATCAGCAAAGATATGTTTTATTATAAAACTACATTTTTCTAAAGGAACAAAAATAAAGTAAATGCATGGAAAAGAATAAAACATTAAAGTCAATATAACTGTATTCTAAACTTGAAATGCCTTAAGTTAAAATACTTTCTTAAATAAACAATAATTACTAGGATTAGGAATTATATAACTACTTAGATTGGATTAATCATTTTTTATGCTTCTATAATAAGTGAGAGCGCTTAAATACATTTCTGCTTTTTTAATTTCCAACTTTTTTAACTTTCATTAATACCATTATGATTATTATGATTATTATCATTTTTGTAGTTCTTTAGCAAGTATTAAGTATTGACTAGATTTAATTTCTAGTTAGCACTAATAAGTAATAGGGAGCAACATTTGTTAGAGACTAAAAAATATATTTTTATAAAATCATAATATTCTTTGAACAATAGTATCCTTGTATTTTACTATGTCCATTTATAATTACGTGGACAATCCCATCTAAATAGTGAAATTTTTATATTTAAATAATTTTATCTGAAAATAATAAATATTATCATTATAAAAAATTTTAATAAAATAGTTAATTTTAAACTTAAATTCTTGTGAATATGTACTTTAAAGCATAAACAAATAACTAATGAAAAAGATATATCAAAAAATATATAAAATTATTATTATATTAAATTTAAAACTTTGGAAAGAAACTAAAAAAACATATTTCAATTAAAAAAAAAGTTGATATGCTTTAAATATAAATATATAAATGGTCAAATGAGATTATAGAGCGCATAACATCTAAATGATGCGCAGCTCTTTAATAAAGATTTTTAAAGTTAAAAAATTCCTTGTTGAAGTCTTCCACAGTGCTAGCATTCCATTGTGATTTCTGTCTTCTATAGAGCCGCGATCGGAATGCTTCCCTAAGAGACCTTAGTATCTGGCATATTTCGTCATTAATGTTAATTGATGCCTCTTCGATCTTGTCGTCTCTTCTCTTGACTGGTTCTTCACCTATGGGGTACATCCTGGTACCAGAGTTTAAGTCAGTTTCACTTGGAGGATTGTTCATAAATATAGAATTTTTTCTTATTAGTAGCTTATGAAGAAGGCTTTTCCTTTAAAATAAACATATATAACATATAAAAATATATTAAAAAAATAAGTTAATTAAATTAAAAATAAAGCATAATCTTTATTATTCAAATTATATATAGTATAGAATTAATTCAAAGTTTAAATTAATATTATTAAACTTAATTAAATAGTTTTACTGATTAAATAATCATTATTTAGTTTTTTATTATAAAATATAGATTATTTAATTATTTTATATCTAATCTTATAATTATTCTTCTTCTTTATTGTTTAATAATAAAAGTGTCTTTTATTAAAAAAACCTAATTTTAAATTAATAAATTTTCAATATTCCAAAGACATGGAAATTAAGAAAATTAGCAAATATTTTTTAATTATTAATAGCAACATTTTTAAGAAAATTATTGAATTGAAAAAATTGTCTGAAAATGAGATAATGCAATATTAATTATTTTTAAAAGACTGCTAAATCTAGTTAAATGCTAAAAATGATTAAATAAAATGTGTAATTATCAATATAATTTTATATCTATTTATTTAGAAAATATAGTTTATTTATCTTATTTCAAATTAAAAATTTAATACATTAGCATCTTTTTTAAGTTAAATATCTAATTCATTTATCATGCTTTTTAACTAAAGACATTTGCTCATAATTTATTATCTCTAAAAAATATGCAATTTATTTATACCTTTCCTTTTGATTGCATAAAATACATCAGTAAACAAAATATCATAACTTATCTTACTTATAAAAATTAGATTATAAATAATATCATTTGAGAATTTTCTCAACTACTACATAAAATTAAATTAAATATATTTCAATAAATCTAAAATCATTTTACTACTAAAATTAATAGTTATAGAATAGTATTTTTAAACTATTAAAGTAATATTATTTAATTAAATATAATAAATAAATGTAATTATATTCCACTTAGTCTTTGTATGACGCTTTATAAAAAAGCGAATATATATTGCTGTTATGTAAATAGTGTCAAGGAAAATTAAATTATCAATTTTCTACTTCCTTTATAAGCAATCGAACTTAATACATTTGAATCATTTAAATTTCTAATAGAATGATTTATTTATCTATTATCTTTAGTAAGATATTATATTTAAAGTTAATAATAATTAAATGATATTTATATGCTAAAAATATGATTTTTATAATTATAGATATACTTATGTTTTTCATTTTTAACTAAACTAAATATCTTAATATTCACAGATTATATTTTTTATTTAAAAAGGATAATGAAACTAAGTTGATTATCATTTATTTAAAAAATTAATAAAGCTTAATTTTTAGAAACAAATAGACATCTATCAGCGCTTTATTTAAAATAATTTATACATTAAAATGTAAAAATAGTATTATAATATAAATAATTATCTTAATAAAAGCAGACAGTATTAGAATTAAAAAATATCGATAGAATTATTAGCTTAATACTAATTATTAAGAATAAATTTAAAATTTATCTATTATACTTGCTTTAAAAATTTAATTAGTCTAATTTTAAATTTATTCCTTTCATTTAAATTATTATCTTAGGCTAATTTAATTTATAACGTTAAATAAATAAATTTATTTAAAATTTTGCTGCATTTTATATATTTAAACTTAGATTTATCTTTTTCTAAAAATGGATGAGGATATTATTACCGTAGTAACTGTGACAATTATCACCGTCGTAATAATTTAATTTCTGAGCATAATCTGCAGTATTTTAGTTATCATATTTTGATTTTCTTTCAAAAATGCTAGAAATGATAATTTTTCATTAGTTTTATGATCTAATTTGTTTCACTTAATTAGAAATTTACTTTGATGGCTTGCATTTTTTTTGGTGTTTGAAAATTTTTTATTGGGTTTTCGAATTTTTTTTTGATTTTCGATTTATTTTCTTCTTGTTGAATTAAAATTAAATGCGTTGATTTCCTATAAAATCTGAAATAATTTTATAAAACTTTAAAACCCTGAAAGCTTAAAGACTTTAATCGTTAAATCATTTAAATAGGGACTTGTTTTCCTAGTTTTCGCAATTATTTTTGAAATTTAAACAATAGCTTTGTAAAATTCAGATAAAAGAATAGTAAAAGAGATGCTAATTTTTTTAGGAGTGTTTTTATGATTTCCTATTTTTTTAATTTCTATTTGAATTATGTATTTTTGGATAAAAATAAAGAAATTAAAGTTTGAAACTTTGATAAACATTTCCTTTTATATGTATGAAACAATTAATTTTTATAAATAAAGATAGCATACAATGTTTTTATATGTTTCAATTGCGATAGCAGTCTCATTTTTATATTTTAAGTATCTATATAGAATAGAAATTTAAAATAATTTTAAAATAACTCCATATGATTTATTAATTATTATAGTTTTTTATTCTTTGTCTAATTTGCAAAATTGTATTTCATCGATAATTTTTTTTTGAAAGGAGGATATAAAAAATGAAATTTTGAAGTGCTTCACTTGGTAAAAAACAAAAAAGCCTGAGATAAAATAAGAAGACGAAAATTCTATTACTTAAGAATATTTTGAAGATCCAATATCTGATTATTTTGAATCTCGTTTAACTTCTAATTATGGAATTGAAATAGTTAGAACTGGATTTAACTGATTTTCTTATATTTGAAAACAAATTTTTTCATTTCATTAAAGTTAAAAAATAAACTTTCAATACAATATTAATGAAAATAGCAATCATTATTGTTATCCTATCTATATAATATTTAAATTTCTTCTTATGAAATTAATTTTTTAAAGTTGCAATTGTTATATTTAAATGTTTTAAAAGAAATTTAACTTTAAATGAGATTTAAATAAGATTGCTTTTAAAATAAATATTGCTGCTTAATAAAAGTTTTTACATTTCTACTTAAATAATATTTTCATAATTACTCTATCATTCTAATAAAAATATTATTCTCATCTATCTTCCTTTTCTTCTATTTCTATAAAGGAAATAAAATTTTTTCTGATGATTAAACTTTATAAAAAAGAGAAAGAAAGTAAAAATTTTTAGATTAAATTTGCTAATTCTAGCAAGATATAAAAAAATGTTTTTAGCTTTAAAAAATTAAAATTGCTATTACAAAGAATGAATAGTTTACTAGCTAGATTTATGTTATAATGTTGGTTTAATTTTCTCATTAAATAAATAAGATTATAGAGTGCGTAGCACCTCAATGGCTTGTAGCTCTTTAATAAAGATTTTAAAAATTTAAAAATGAATTGTAACTTTGATCTCTATTTTAAATAAAAAAGTTAAAATAAAATTAAGCTAATTTAATTTCTTTTGTTCTAAACTATCAAATTAATTAATTGAAATTTTGATTGAAATGTCTTAAAATAACTTTATAATTACTATTAGATTAATATTTTTAATTTATTTTATAAATAAGATAAAGAAAAAACTGCTATTTATTCAAAATGAAGGATTCATCTTTCTAAATCTTTTCTTAAAGCAACCAAGTTAAAATTATATTAATTTAAAAAATGGAAGAATTCGAAAGAGGTTTCTACACCGCCTCCAAAAAGTTGGAGAGGAAACCTTAATCCAATCTTGGATAGTTTTCTTACCTTTAACCCTAACCTTTTTCTTAATTCTAACAACCGGAGGAGGAACAGAAACAAGCTCAGAAGACAACACATGAGATAACTCAAACCTCAGATGAGAAGCCCAGAAAGCAGATGAAATCTGCTCTGCACCAGGAGGTCTCAAAGTTCAATCCTTCTGGCCAGATGAGCATGTAGCTCATCAAAGTGGTACTAAACCTCCAGGAAGAGGTTAGGAAACTGAGAAAGGACAATGAGAAACTGATGGAAAAACTCAACCTAGCGGAAGGAATAGAATCCAGATTTATGTCCTAAGAAAGAGAACTAAGCGCTTTCTGAAACATATCTTAAGACCAGAGTAGCTAATCCTAAAATTAGCTTCAGAAACAATCTGATCTGAGCATTAGACTGGAAATACTAGAAAATAAATTAGATGAACAAAGCGGAGATCCAATGATGATTGAAGAGACCAATAGGAAGTCTAAGGTTAAACTCCAAAAAGTAGTGAAGAAATGTTACTACTGCAATTCGATAGAATACTTATGAAGACGCTGCAAGGAATTCCAAAATTTCAAGACGTAGTACTGGAATAAATAAAGAACCATACAAGCACAGTAGAGGAAGAAAAAACAAATGTAGTAGAGATAAGTAAGAGAAAGATTATACTTAAATGAATAAGGATACATTTACAAGAGAAAATTTAATTAGAAATAAGGCTAGATCCGTAAATGACAAGAGTAATGGGAGGAGAGAGGAGTAGAGACATCTAAAACTTTATTTTTAACACTGGAGCAATCTGGTGTCCAGCATGAAGAGGTGAAAATCCTCGAAAATTGTTAAACTTAATTTATCCTATTATTATTAAAATTATATTAAAAGTTTAAATAAATTTATATATATTAGATCATATGTGATTTCTTTTAGCTTGCTTATAAAATATAATAAAAATGTTGAAAGTTTCAATTCAGGCTTCTATACCACCTCTTCCTGGGCCAAAAAGGAAAGGAGGAAGCAAGAAACCAAGTCTTAATAATCTTAGCAATCTTCTCTATACAACTTTAACCAACACTGAACTAACAACTTGGAATCTAACAAAACGAATGAAAGCCAACCTTTAAGAATATAAACATGGAAAATCCAACCTCAAGCGAGAAACCGAGGAAACAGATGAAGTCTGTTCTCCATTAGGAGGTATCAGAGTTCAACCCTTCTGGCCAGATGAGCATGTAGCTCATCAAAGTGGTACTAAACCTCCAGGAAGATATCAAGAGATTGAAGAAGGACAATGATATGCTGATGGAAAAGCTAGACCTAGCAGAAGGAATTGACTCAAGACTTATGTCCTAGGAAAGAGATCTTAATGCTTTTTGGAATATCTCACAAAGTCAGACTAACGAATCCTAAAATTAACTTTAGAAACAGACTGAACTGATAACAGGCTCGGAAATGTAGAAGAGAAGATGTAAACTTTTAAGAAAGAGTAAAGCGAAACTGGAGCTATACAAATGGAATTCGAAGCCTAGAAAGAGCAAATAAATCAAGGAAAATAATTCAAAATAAAAAAGAAATGTTTTTGCTGTGGAAGCGTATGACATTTTTATCGGAAGTGTTAGAAATTCTAATAGAAATAAAGAAACTATTGGATAAAAGAACAAAAAAAGAAGAAAAAAGAAGAAGCAAGAGTGAAAAAAATGTATTAAAACCGGATGGTTCAATATACAAGATCAATATGGAACCATATCAAGTAAAAGGAAGGAAAACCTGGAGAAACCCGAGTTCCAAATCTCGCTAAATTGGAAGTTCCAAACATTTATATTTAGTAGCAGGGAGCATGAACTGTTGTTTTCCTGATGGGGTTGGAAATCTCTAAAGTGGAAAACTCAAAATTAATATTATTATTATTATTTATTAAATTTATTAAATAATTAATTTTCAAAGATTTAGTAAGATTAGACTTAATAGCAAGTTTTTAAAAGAAGTAAAATTTATAAAAAATTTTATTATCATATTTTCTGCTAGTAAACTTTAAATATTTGCTAAACTAGATTGATATAAGACTGTTTTAAAAAAGATTTAAATTGTTCTCAAGATTTCACTCTCTCTTAATTTAACGTTTAATATAAGTCTTAATAAACTATAAGCAATTCTTAAATTAAGGAAGAATTATATAAAGCTTACCACATAATAGTGCCTTTTATTTGCTTCGCATACTAAATTTATTTAAATATTTCTTATAGAAATTCTTTTATGCTTTATGTAAACTAATTTTTATTTTAAATCTCTATTAAAATGATTCTATAAATCCTTAATAAAGCTCTGATTTATTTTTAAATACTTTATTTTCTTCTATTATAGCCTTTCTTACCATTTATTATACAGAATATTGATGGAACAATTAAAAATAATTAATAATAGAGTTAAACATTCTTCTAAAATCTAATTTCAAGAATATTCCCACTTTTCTCTAAATCATCCAACTTATCTATACTTTATGATTCAATTTAGTTTTTTAGGTACAATCCTCTTTAATTTAAATATATAAATGCTTTTTTTATTTATTTTATAATTGAAAATAATAATTATTTTTGAGTATTTTGGATGCTATTTATCTGACTAAATAATTATAAAGTTTGATTTCTATCCTTATATATTATAAAATATTGCTAATATAAGATTATTAAGTTATGTAATTATAATACAATTTATAAAAAGGAGCATTTATCTATGATTAACTTTACTATTACTATAAAATTAGAGCTATTAGTTTACAAGCTTTTAAATTAAAGCTGTATACTTTAATTATCAAAAGTTACTTATTCCATTATAAAATTGTTGTCTCAAAATATATTAACCAATTATATCCTTCTAGTTCAATAATTAGGGTAAATTTGGTTTTACTCAATATTGCAAAACTATCTTAATATTTTAATTAAAACTTAGTTAAATATTTTATAATGCTAAGTATTAAAATAATCTCTAGGAGCTAGCTAAAATCTTATATTATTTATCTATTTTCTTTCAAAGCAAAAAAGTTTTATCTAGTAAGTAATGAAATACTTGAGTTACATTACTTTGATTCTTACGAATGAAAAAAGCTATAATTTAATCTTGATATTTCTCTGTATTTATTAATTAGATTTTAAAACTAAGCTTCACTAAAACAGAAGAGATATAATCTTTGTTTTTAAATGAGATTTTACCAATCATTGTATAGGACTTCAAATAAGGTAACTAAATAAATTAAATAGACAATGGAAATACATATAATAGCTATTTGCTCTTTTCTAGTTTAAATAGTTAAATTATATAATCGATTCTAAACTAAAATTAAATATTAATCTTTCTGCAAATGCTTTAAAATAAATATTACTATGATTTTATAAGCTAAAATATCTTTAGTAAACTATTAAACTATCTTAAGAATTATTATTTCCCTCAGTCATTTCAGAGATTGAATAATATGTGCATAAAAACTAAAATGTATAATAGTAAAGTTTATTTCTATTTGGAAGTATGTTAAGCAAAATAATATTTTTCTTTCTCTCTTTTTATGCTTTAAAAATCTAATTTAAGGCTATTAAAATAACATTAAAGATCTTATAGCATTCTTTACTATAACGTAACTGTAAGATTATTTATATAATTTTTGCCATTCTTAAATATAGATTTTTTAGTTACTATCTTTATTAAAAACAATCTTTTAAAACTTTAATATCTAAGTAAAATAATTTTAATTTGATAGTCTTAGATTAATTACTCTTAACTATAAAAGATGTTTTAATATCTTTAGAAGAGTATTTTACTACTATTTAAAAAAGAAGATAAGTTATATAAATAAATCTTATTTTGCAATGTAGAAATATTATAAGCTTCTTCACATTAATGCAATCATTCTCTTTTTTTACCTTTATCTTTGTAAATCCTTCACTCATCTTTGCTTAAACTCAAATAAGACTTTAGCAACAGTTTCTTAAAAATGTATAACTTACTCCTTATAAGTTTCCTCATGCTCATTTATAACTTTAAACTGAAGATAAAGGAAAGGAATTTTCATATTTATCTAAATTAAAATATAAAGTCTAATTTCTTAAAGTGTTAATACTGAAAGAGAGCAGAGATAATTAGCTAGGAAGCTTTGGCTAATAAGTAACTTATTTGCTATAATAAAGTAATTTTATTAATGTGGCTAAAATTCTATTTCCATACATTTGTAAGTTTTATAACTTGATATTCCTTTAATATCTTGCTATAAGTTAAGAATTATTAATCATATTGTATGTTTAAAAGACTGGATATCAAATTTGTTAAAGCTTATTATTTTATAATATCTTAAGAAAATTCATAACATATAATAATAAACCCTCTTTACTTATTTTAGACTGTATGTCTAACACCATCTTCCAAGTAACGAATGCCTGGGTATATTAAAATGAAATATTTATAATTAAAGCTAAATTTAACACAGAAGAGTAAGAATAAAAAAGAGGTTAAAAGAGAATAAATTTAAGCCTTTTAAATAGCAAAAGGGCTAATTAATAACCTTATAACACTTATAAATAGCATATCAAACAAAAATTTATTAATTACTTTCCTTTCTTAGAAATAATTAAGAAATAGGTTTAGTAAAATAGTAAGCTTTTAAACTATGTTAAAATTAAATGCTAATCTGTTAACTTAATTAAGAGAATATAAAAATCTCAAAGTAACTAGCTTGCTTATAATTTTTATTAATAAAGGCATATTTAAAGGCTTTAGTTGATATAAAATATAAAAGTTTGAACTTTATATTTTTTATATCCATATGCTTAATAAGCTCTGTCAACTAGGTTTTAAATTAAATAAATAGAGCAAGGTTGGGAGATTTAGCAAATGCTTAGCTAATTTATAAGGATAATATGGATTTAACGATTTTTTATTTGAGTAAATAAAATGAGCTTCTTTAAAAATTGCTGTGATGCTATTTTAAATGGTAGTAGTTCAAAGTCCGGAGAAAGAAATCCTCCTACAGCAAAAGAAGTAGATTGACTATTTTTGTTCATAGGAGTAGGAATTTGATACAAAAAGATCTGCATATTCTTTAGACGTGCTAATTTTGGTGAGATTTGTGATTATGAGGTCATAAACTGTGATATAAACCATTGACTTGAATATGTGATATATACTCCATTCGTTTGATTAGCTATTCGATAGATAATAAAGATTACATTTAGAAAAGATTATAATGAGACATAAGAATAAGAAAAGCTTAGGAAAAAAAGAAAATTTAGAGCTTTGTTCATAAATATTCTCTATTTTTTTTCTCTCGGTGTGCATGGTTCAGGTAATAATTTAGAACTCTATGCTTCTAGACATGGCCTAAATTAAGGTCCCCTCTACGAGCAAGTTTATTTCTTTGATGAGCATTTAAGTCATTTTATGATTTTTACAATATTTACATTATTAATATGCTGACTAACTTTATACGATAAAATAGGAAGGAAGCCTAATCTTAAATTTTCCCTTTTTTTAGCATCATCAACAGGAGTTACTTATGCATTTGGTATAGTTGAGGGTTCTTCTTGATATTTTTTATTCATAACTCCCCCTGCTTACTTTATAACAAGCACTATAAAACAAAAAAGATACAAAATGAAATTCCAAACAGCTTGGAACGAATATATGTATCGCTTTTCTTTTATCTAAGTATTTGTCATCCCTATTACTACATTAGTCAACTATATAAATTCTGGCTGCAAATTTACTCAACCATCAGATATGACTCCATCATAAAAGCACTAGATATGGATAATTTAAGTTGTGCTGATCATCCTTTATATTGCTATATTTTATGCCTTCAACAAATGCATTCAAAAAGGAAGCGAAAATCTTAGAGAAAATGAGGTAGTGATAGAATTATCTTCATAAAATACTGAATAAAATGCTAATAATTTTGAAGCTTTGATAAATTCCGAATAAAGTGACTAGCAATTAATTAGGTAATGAACTAATCTTACTCTGTAAATTCTTATATAATGCTCGCAAAACTAAAATGAACAAAGCATTACAGAAATTTAGAAAAAGGAACTTGAAGAATTTCTAAATCAACTGAAATCTGAATCTTTTAGATAGAAAAAATTAAGTTTAATCTCAGAATTTTTTGGATTTAAGCTACCAGAATCTTTATAAAAATTTGCGCAAGAAGTTGAAAAGAAGTAATAAGCTTAAAAAAATAAATAAACTATATTTAAACAATTATAAACTTATTTATATAAACTCAAATTGAGATTTATTAGGCTATAAGCTTACAAGTTTATCTATAATAAGTTAATAATTAAATTAATTAAAAAATATTATGCTATTCTATCTAAAAATAAGTTTGCTTGACTTCTAAGTATTATTTATAAAAAATAAATAAGTTAAGAAATATAACTCATTGAATGATTTAATTATACCATAAGAATATTTTAAACTATTCTTTTTAATAAATTAATTTAAATCTTAATATCTAATTATTTGAACTTTTTATCTTAATTCTTTATTATTATTATCTACTCAAAGTATATAATTTTTGCGTTTCCTGAATTTTAACAAGTCAAAATTAATTTTTTTTCCTCTAAATTCTTTTTAAGCACTTAGATTCTCTTACCTTTTAAGCCTTTTGAAATTTAACAAAATTTATTAGATACTTGGCAGTATTCTAATATCAGCAATTCTTTATTTTTTATTTCTTGCAAAGAGGTTCTTTTAATAAGGATTTTTCTCAGTCTAGCTAAAATTAGCAAACTATTTTTAAGGAACTATAAAATGAAAGAAGAAAATTATAAACTTTAAAGATAGAAACAAGAGCTTGAAGAAAAATTTAAAAGATTGATTTATAAAAATAAGAATTAAAGACTTACAATAGATATTTCGAAAATATGAGAATTGAGTAATTAGAAACAAAGTTCATTTAATTCGTAGAGTTGACAGAAAGCTTATTCTTTAAAATACGTCTATGAATAACTCTATGGATATAGAACCTAAAGATTAGCCGGAAAAAATTATTTATATAGAAAAATAAAGTAATTATTATACTGCAGAAGAATTTGCCATAATGTTGATATTTTAAACTAAAATAAAAATAAGAAAACTTAAAATGTGGCAATCATACAGTAATCTATATTGCGTTCCAAATGGGACATTATGCAGAAAAAAATGTAAAGAGAGAGAAATTTATAGAAACATAGCATTATCACAACAAAGAAGAAACGAACAAATGCTAGATAGTGAATTTGACTAGAACCAAGATTGCAATTATAAAAAAAGTTAAATCAACACAAATATTATGTTTCAGGAAAGCAATCCAAACGAAAACAGGAAATTAAAGAATTATAAAGACAATTTAATTTTAATACAGTGATAACCTATTAAATTTGGAATCACTATAATTCATTATTATTATAAAACGTAATATAGAATTAACTCAATATTAGTTAAATAGAGTTTTAAACAAATAAAATATTAAAAGTTTAAATATAAAAAGATTAATTTATCATAATATTTAATGAAATCGAAAAGTTGAGAAACATAAAAAATCAGTTTCAATTATTTTTATGTTTTAATAAATTAAATCAAAAATGATTTTTCATTTTTTAAATTTAATAAATTAGAAAAATAATAAAAATAGTATGAAAATTAATAAAAAAAGATAATAAAATGAAGAAAAGTGGTAAAATTATTTTAATTGGATTTTATAAAACCTAATTTTTTTTTTATAACTATTTTCATAAAAGTAAAAATTATTAAGTAACAGATAATAAAAAAATTAAGCTTTTAAAATGAAAAAAAATTGTCTTAGTTTTTAGAAAATAAAAGTTATGGAAAAAGGGTAAATTTTAATTATTTAGAGAATAAAAAAAGGTCATATGAAATTATAAAAAGAGGAATATTTAAAAGAAAAAATTTTAAAAGAAGAAGATCAAAAAAAGAATTTTAAAAAATTTAAATAAATGCTATAATTTTATTTTATTATACAAAAACCGCAATAATTGTTCGAAGGTGAACAACAAGGTCACCTTCATCAGAGGTTGGGGAAGTTAAGTACTCATAATCGACTTTATGTCTTCCTCTGCTTTGGTTTGGCCTCGAGACATAAGATTCTTAGACCTTCGACACTGGCTTGGCTTAATTTATTTTTAATTCTGGAACGAAAAAGAAATAATATTGCGAGCTTCATCAGAGGTGGGGAATTTAAGTACCTATAATTGACACATGTCGTCCTCTGCTTTGGTGATGCAATGAGACACAATCCTGCCATGTCCTTGAACCTCCAGCAAGTATTAAAGATTACGAGTATTCTAAAATTATATCAGTATTGAACATTTTTATCAGTACTGAATAATTATACCAGTATTGAACAAGGTTTATCAGTATCTGATAATTTTATCAGTAACAAACATTCTTGTCAGTATGAAACATTTTTTTAAGAGCTGTGCACCAACGAGAGTGCTACGTGCTCTATAATCAAATTTATTTATTTATTTATTTATATATAATCATTTTTTTAATAAATATCCTGCTATAATCAACCAAATAGGTCTGGTGCAGTGTAGAAGGCATTACAAGTACTCTTGCAATAGATGCTACCTCAAATAAGTAAAGACATGCCTTTGTGTGATAAGCCTTACTTATTGAGGGCTCTCTTTATCGATACGAGAATCTGACTAGGAAACACTAAAACCTGTTCAGAGTTATCCTATCTCTACATGTTGTTAATCTAATTGGAAGATTGAAAACCTAAAACATTACTGAGATCAGAAATAGCTATTTATTTAAAAATTTTAGCTCGACTGTGTTATTCGACACAAGAATCGGATTATTCTCTAACCTCTTCTAACTCCTGCCTTTGGATTAACTCACGAGAAATTGAGAAAGAAGGTAATCAATTTTCATTCCAAATACGGAGAAAAGAAGAAAAAATGAAGCAAGAAATTAGGTGAAGATAGAACATTACTAGATTTTTATTAAGAATATAATTTGGTTTCTTTTATTTATCTGGTGAACTCAATAAAGGTGGAGTCATGTTAATTAATTTAATTTGTTTATATCGTAATATTAAAAAATTAATTAAACAAAATAAATAATTTAACTAAGTTTTTTAAAGAAAAATTAAAAATTGAAGAGTAGAAAAAAGAAATAAAGTAAAAATAATTAAAAATTATGAGCATTAATAGGATATAAATGATATAAATAATAGTAAATTAAAAAATTATCTTTCATTATAAGTTAATAAATAATAAAAAATGGTTGGCTTCGAGAAGGGATTTTTATCATTTCCTCAGAGTAGGAGATAAATCCAGAAGCATTTCTCTTATACGTCTCTTCAAACTAAAGCTCCTCTTAATAAAATGGAAGAAAATAAGAAAAATATAAACTTCTAAAAATTAGTATAAAGTAGGTGCTCTTCCTTCAAAGATAAGTTGGACTGAGAAAAATTAAATTAAAACATTTAAGTAATTTGGCTAAAATATTTATCAATTTGATCCAGTTTTTATCCCATAAACATTGAATATTATTGGTTGTCTTCTTTAATGATGGAAATATATGTTTAGCTCTTCGTTTAATTTCTCTAGTATCTTATTTTTTAAATTTTAATCTTTATTATTTTGATTCTTATTGTAGATTTGATATTCTTTAATGCACTGATTATTCAAAAAGTTTTTGAGATTAATGTCATTTATCTTAATAAGATAAATATTCAATTAAATTTAATTATATTATTGTTCTTCTTCTTTAGGATTCATTTATGGAGATCTGTTATTTTTGGGAGTCATTTTATTTTGATTATTTTTTAATAAAAATCAAATTCAAAATTGTTAAATAAAATAAAAAAGTTTTAAATAAATTAAAATTATAGGAAATGTAATTTGAAATAATGAATAAATAAAATAAATCAGCAAAGGTATGTTTTATTATAAAACTACATTTTTCTAAAGGAACAAAAATAAAGTAAATGCATGGAAAAGAATAAAACATTAAAGTCAATATAACTGTATTCTAAACTTGAAATGCCTTAAGTTAAAATACTTTCTTAAATAAACAATAATTACTAGGATTAGGAATTATATAACTACTTAGATTGGATTAATCATTTTTTATGCTTCTATAATAAGTGAGAGCGCTTAAATACATTTCT
The DNA here is from genome assembly GCA_946699065.1 of Loxodes magnus. NCBI lineage: Eukaryota > Ciliophora > Karyorelictea > Loxodida > Loxodidae > Loxodes > Loxodes magnus. Next base: position 1,545,168 of record CAMPDV010000013.1, read on the forward strand.
GCTTTTTTAATTTCCAACTTTTTTAACTTTCATTAATACCATTATGATTATTATGATTATTATCATTTTTGTAGTTCTTTAGCAAGTATTAAGTATTGACTAGATTTAATTTCTAGTTAGCACTAATAAGTAATAGGGAGCAACATTTGTTAGAGACTAAAAAATATATTTTTATAAAATCATAATATTCTTTGAACAATAGTATCCTTGTATTTTACTATGTCCATTTATAATTACGTGGACAATCCCATCTAAATAGTGAAATTTTTATATTTAAATAATTTTATCTGAAAAGAATAAATATTAGCATTATAAAAAATTTTAATAAAATAGTTAATTTTAAACTTAAATTCTTGTGAATATGTACTTTAAAGCATAAACAAATAACTAATGAAAAAGATATATCAAAAAATATATAAAATTATTATTATATTAAATTTAAAACTTTGGAAAGAAACTAAAAACATATATTTCAATTAAAAAAAAAGTTGATATGCTTTAAATATAAATATATAAATGGTCAAATGAGATTATAGAGCGCATAACATCTAAATGATGCGCAGCTCTTTAATAAAGATTTTTAAAGTTAAAAAATTCCTTGTTGAAGTCTTCCACAGTGCTAGCATTCCATTGTGATTTCTGTCTTCTATAGAGCCGCGATCGGAATGCTTCCTTAAGAGACCTTAGTATCTGGCATATTTCGTCATTAATGTTAACTGATACCTCTTCGATCTTGTCGTCTCTTCTCTTGGCTGGTTCTTCACCTATGGGGTACTTCCTGGTACCAGAGTTTAAGTCAGTTTCACTTGGAGGATTGTTCATAAATATAGAATTTTTTCTTATTAGTAGCTTATGAAGAAGGCTTTTCCTTTAAAATAAACATATATACCATATAAAAATATATTAAAAAAATAAGTTAATTAAATTAAAAATAAAGCATAATCTTTATTATTCAAATTATTTATAGTATAGAATGAATTCAAAATTTAAATTAATATTATTAAACTTAATTAAATAGTTTTACTGATTAAATAATCATTATTTAGTTTTTTATTATAAAATGTAGATTATTTAATTATTTTATATCTAATCTTATAATTATTCTTCTTCTTTATTGTTTAATAATAAAAGTGTCTTTTATTAAAAAAAACCTAATTTTAAATTAATAAATTTTCAATATTCCAAAGACATGGAAATTAAGAAAATTAGCAAATATTTTTTAATTATTAATAGCAACATTTTTAAGAAAATTATTGAATTGAAAAAATTGTCTGAAAATGAGATAATGCAATATTAATTATTTTTAAAAGACTGCTAAATCTAGTTAAATGCTAAAAATGATTAAATAAAATGTGTAATTATCAATATAATTTTATATCTATTTATTTAGAAAATATAGTTTATTTATCTTATTTCAAATTAAAAATTTAATACATTAGCATCTTTTTTAAGTTAAATATCTAATTCATTTATCATGCTTTTTAACTAAAGACATTTGCTCATAATTTATTATCTCTAAAAAATATGCAATTTATTTATACCTTTCCTTTTGATTGCATAAAATACATCAGTAAACAAAATATCATAACTTATCTTACTTATAAAAATTAGATTATAAATAATATCATTTGAGAATTTTCTCAACTACTACATAAAATTAAATTAAATATATTTCAATAAATCTAAAATCATTTTACTACTAAAATTAATAGTTATAGAATAGTATTTTTAAACTATTAAAGTAATATTATTTAATTAAATAGAATAAATAATTGTAATTATATTCCACTTAGTCTTTGTATGACGCTTTATAAAAAAGCGAATATATATTGCTGTTATGTAAATAGTGTCAAGGAAAATTAAATTATCAATTTTCTACTTCCTTTATAAGCAATCGAACTTAATACATTTGAATCATTTAAATTTCTAATAGAATGATTTATTTATCTATTATCTTTAGTAAGATATTATATTTAAAGTTAATAATAATTAAATGATATTTATATGCTAAAAATATGATTTTTATAATTATAGATATACTTATGTTTTTCATTTTTAACTAAATTAAATATCTTAATATTCACAGATTATATTTTTTATTTAAAAAGGATAATGAAACTAAGTTGATTATCATTTATTTAAAAAATTAATAAAGCTTAATTTTTAGAAACAAATAGACATCTATCAGCGCTTTATTTAAAATAAATTTATACATTAAAATGTAAAAATAGTATTATAATATAAATTGAATTATCTTAATAAAAGCAGACAGTATTAGTATTAAAAAATATCGATAGAATTATTAGCTTAATACTAATTATTAAGAATAAATTTAAAATTTATCTATTATACTTGCTTTAAAAATTTAATTAGTCTAATTTTAAATTTATTCCTTTCATTTAAATTATTATTTTAGGCTAATTTAATTTATAACGTTAAATAAATAAATTTATTTAAAATTTTGTTGCATTTTATATATTTAAACTTAGATTTATCTTTTTCTAAAAATGGATAAGGATACTGCTACCATAATAATTGTGATAATTATCGCCTTCATAGCAATTTAACTTCTGAGCATAATCTGTAGTATTTTAGTTATCGTATTTTGATTTTCTTTCAAGAATGCTAGAAATGATTATTTTTTATTAGTTTTATGATCTAATTTGTTTCACTTAATTAGAAATTTACTTTGATGGTTCGCTTTTATTTTGGAATTGGAAAAAAGTTTCTTGGGTTTTAGAATTTTTTTTTGATTTTCGATTTATTTTCTTCTTGTTGAATTAAATTTAAATGTCTTGATTTCCTATAAAATCTGAAATAATTTTATAAAACTTTAAAACCCTGAAAGCTTAAAGACTTTAATCGTTAAATCATTTAAATGGGGACTTGTTTTCCTAGTTTTCGCAATTATTTTTGAAATTTAAACAATAGTTTTGTAAAATTCAGATGAAAGAATAGTAAAAGAGATGCTAATTTTTTTCGGAGTGTTTTTATGGTTTCCTATTTTTTTAATTTCTATTTGATTTATGTATTTTTGGATAAAAATAAAGAAATTAAAGTTTGAAACTTTGATAAACATTTCCTTTTATATGTATGAAACAATTAATTTTTATAAAAAAAAATAGCATACAATATTTTTATAAGTTTTAATTGTGATAACATTCTCGTACATATATTTTAAGTATCTATATAGAATAGAAATTTAAAATAATTTTGAAGTAGTTCGAATTGATGCTATAATTATTCTAACTTTTTATTCTTTATCTATTTTGTAACATTTTTTTTCATCACTGATTTTTTTTTGAAAGGAGGATATAAGGGATGAAATTTTGAAGTGCTGCAAAATATTTAAAAAAAGAAAGCCTGAGATAAAAAAGGAACATGAAAGTTCTATTACTTAAGAAGATTTTGAAGATCCGATATCTGATTATTTTGAATCTCGTTTTGATTCTAATTATGGAATTGAAATAGTTAGAACTGGATTTAACTGATTTTCTTATAATTGAAAAGAAATTTTTTCATTTCATTAAAGTTAAAAATAAACTTTCAATACAATATTAATGAAAATAGCAATCATTATTGTTATCCTATCTATATAATATTTAAATTTCTTCTTATGAAATTAATTTTTTAAAGTTGCAATTGTTAAATTTAAATGTTTTAAAAGAAATTTAACTTTAAATGAGAGTTAAATAAGATTGCTTTTAAAATAAATATTGCTGCTTAATAAAAGTTTTTACATTTCTACTTAAATAATATTTTCATAATTACATTATCATTCTAATAAAAATATTATTCTCATCTATCTTCCTTTTCTTCTATTTCTATAAAGGAAATAAAATTTTTTCTGTCATTCGATGATTAAACTTTATAATAAGACGAAGAAAGTAAAAATTTTTAGATTAAATTGGCTAATTCTAGCAAGATATAAAAAAATGTTTTTAGCTTTAAAAAATTAAAATTGTTATTACAAAGAATGAATAGCTTACTAGCTAGATTTATGTTATAATATTGGTTTAATTTTCTCATTAAATAAATAAGATTATAGAGTGCGTAGCACCTCAATGGCTTGTAGCTCTTTAATAAAGATTTTTAAAATTAAATAAAATGTGCTGAAATCTTCCAAAGCGCTAGCATTCCTTTGTGAGCCTTGTCTTCTATAGGACTGTGATTTGAATTCTCCCTCATAGACCTTAGTATCTGGTATCTTTCATCATTAGCGTTACTTTATGCCTCTTCAGTCTTGTCTTCTCTTATCTCCTACCAAGATTCTTGTTCAATTCTTCGCCCATGGAGTATTTCCTTGTGCCAGAATTTAAGCCAATCTCAGCTGAAGGATCACTCCTCTCTATTTAAAATATTATTAATAAAGAAAGATCGAGGAAAATGAAATACAGCATAAAGATGATTCTATAATCAGATATTCAAATGAATTAAGTATTATGAATAGAATCTATATGAGATGAAGTAGATAAAGTGGAATCCGAAAAGAAAATAAAGCAAGATACATTTTATTATAAGTAATTTAAAAATCTTGGAGTAGAATAATAAAATTCACTTAGAGAATAAAAGCAATTAAACTTAAGTTCAACCAAATATTAAAAGTCTTAAAATATTTATTTAAATTATTTTAAAGTCATTAATATTCCATAAAAAAAAGATGGAGTAAAACAAACGCATTTCTAATAATTAAATAAGATAAGCTAAAAAAAAGCGGCTCAGGAATAACGTAAAAAGAAAAGGTATGAATCAGAGTCAAGCTCATCTTCCTAAGGCAAAATTATGACAGGTACAATTGAACTAATAAACATAAAATACAGATCCAGGAATATCTACAAGTCAAGATTGAGGCATTGCAAGTTCAGATACTAAAATACGAAGAAAAAATTTACAATTAAAATATATAAATAAGGAAGTTAACAAATTTTATAGAAGAATAAAGTAATGAGCATACAATATTAAAAAATTAACTTATCAAAAACAACTTAGTAACAGAAGAGCAAATCTGAAAATAATCCTAATAAAGCTTTAAATACTCTTAAAAGATGGAAGTCGAAAGATGCACACTATCGTGCAAAAAAGAATTTAACCCATAAAAAGAATCTGAAAATAACGAAAGTAACATAATTAAAAGACTTGAAAAAATAGAAAATATTTTGATCATAAATACAAATTAGCAATAATAATAAAAACACTGCAAGTACTGCAAATCAAGTTATCATCTACTAAGAAACTGCCAATAATGGAAAAAATTAAATGAAAAAGAGCAATAAAAAACATGAAGTCGACTTAATAAATTGTGAATAACGAAAACATGATTTTATAGATAAAACTCCTTTCAATACCTACTGAAACTTAGAGGAAGCCTGCCACTTATTAAAAAAGGTTATGGTATACATCCATGTAAAAAATTGGCAGAGTGAAACTGGTTGGAACCCCAGTAAGCTAAAAAACTCTTAACATTTTGTTAATAATTATAATTATATTCCATACTGACAATTTATTTAACTCTTTTAACTACAAAAAAAATTTTTCCTTTTTAAAATTTTTAAAGTGATATTTATATTTTATAATATGAATTAAAATAATAAATATTTTACTTTTTACTTAGATTTCTATATTTTTTCTCTTTAGAATTTATTATATTTATATTTAAATGAAATAAAGATATGTTTTAACAATTTTAGCTTTTAATCTTTCTAGTTTCTAATTACTTGCATTCCTTCTCCAATAAAATTTACTCAATTTATTTCTTTTTACCCTTGAAGTTATTAAATAAGTAAATACTTCACATTTTTATGAATTAATAATGTTTTTGCTAATTTTTTGTTTTATGCGATCGATTTATTAATAATTTAAAGAGGAATAAACTTAAACTGAAATAGATGTGAAACTTAAAAAGATAAAATTGCTTTCACTTAAGCAAATTTATGTGTGATTCCTTATAAGCAAAACTTAAGAATTTATCTTAAATTTTAGTTGAAGTTTCTCTTTTAAATAGAAAAATAGTTAATGAAAAATCTAAATCTTTTGAAGGTAAATCATTCATTAATTGCAAAACTAATCCCTTGTCATAAATCACAGAAAGACGAATTATAAAAATGATAAAGCAATTTAGTTTTAATCTTCTTTAATTAAATTTTATAAAATATCTTATGTGTAAATAAAAGAAAGTATATTTAAAAAGCCTTTTATGTTTATAATTTCTTTATCTATAATTAGGTTAAGGATTGGTTTTATTATATCTTCTCATTAGCATTAATTTGATTGCTTGAAATGCCAAAATTGTTCTGATAATTGTGTAATTTATAGAGGAGCAAAATAAGGGGAATCAGCTAAAAATATAGTTATTCTAACTTTTCCAAATTGCTATGATATATTTAAGTGTTAAAAAATGAGTCTAAGCCACTAGAAACGGCAGAAATAATTGTTGAAACTTAACTAAATAAAATAGAATTAAAAATGAGGTATTTATATAAAAAATTCTGACACTCAACGGAATAAAAGCTTCTTAGAAGTAAAAAACAATAGAAAACATGGAAAACAGTATTTTGGACAGATGCTCTATATCAGCAATGAATACTAATGTTGAATTTGACAGTTTGTCAATAATAAATTAAATATTTATTATACGGCAGTTATATATTTAAAAAAGCTTATCTAACTAGAAAAGGTAAAAATCCTAGGTAATGGAGATTAAGAACAAAATATAAACCAAGTTGAGAATAGTTCAGATACTCTATTTAATGTTTTAAATGAAAAGGAAAATATTAATAGCATAATTGAAAGCAAAAAATGCTAAATAAATATAAGCTATACAATAATGAAATTAATCATTATAAAAGAAAGCTAATTAAATGCTAGGAAATCTGTTTAAATATAAAAAAATCACCATTCTAAGAAAAATCTATACATAGAGGGGAATAATAATATGTTTGGAGTTAAATGCTATTTTTATTTGAAGTTCATTTTTTAATAAATAAATAAATAAATAAATAAATAAATAAATAAGCTCAATTATAAAGCGCGTAGTACTCTTGACAGTTCGCAGCTCTTAAAATTAATTTTATTTAAAGTTAATAAAATTTCTCCTTGGGAGTTTCCTCCAGTGCTTCACTCCTTTGGAAATTCGGTCTTCTAATAGGGATTGGTCGGAGTGATGCCCTAAGAGACCTATTGTCTGGCATCTTTCAATAACCGTTACTCAACGCCTTCAGTTCTTTCATCTTGGCTCCTGCCAATATTCTTGCTCAGTTTGTAGCTACTGAATTACTTCTTGGTACTTGAGTTAAGTTATCACAATTGGAGGATAACTTCTTCCTATTTAATATAATAATAATAAAGGAGATTATCTATAGAGAGGAATTGCTAATTAAAATTCCAGTTTAATAATTTCAGAATGCATATTTAAGGTAACGAAGTAATAAATGGAAGTATTGGAATTAAAAAGAATTCAATATTGTAAAAAATAGAAAATACTATATTTATGTAAAATAAATCAAATAATTTGGAAAAACAATATATGCATTAAATTTCTATAGTAATCTTAATATTAAATACATCATTTTTAAATAATACTGCATATAAAAGTGGAGCTTTGTATATTGAAGATTCGATAGTAGATGTTTTAGAATATAATCAAAAATTGCTTGAAATTAGCTATAAAATTTAAGTGGTTTTGCCTTCTTATTACATACCTAAATTAATTTAATTTCAAATTGCTTATTTCAAGAACATTTAAAAAAGGAAGTGGGTAATTTATAGACAATTCAATTATTATATTATTAAAGTTTGGCAAAATACCAAAAAAAGATCTGATACTTGAGGAGGTTTTTTTTATTTATTGTATTCAGAATTTACAAAATAGAAAATAATTACTTTTAAGAAAATAATGAAGAATCTGGGGATTTAAATAAATTCAATATTCAAATATTTTCTAAATTAGTAGCTGCTAATTTGAAGGAAATAGCGCAAACTAAGGAGGAGTTATGATTATAGATAATTCATACATTGATATAATAGAATATAGTAAAGTTTCTAACAATATGGCTTTCGATTCTAGTGGGTTTTCTTTCTTAAAAGGTTCAGCAATATACTAAATCACTAAGTGCTTTATTGAAGAGAATAAAGCTAATTTTGGAGGAGCTTTGCTTTTATATAAATCAAGTATAAAAAAATTATAATGAATACAATTATTAAAAATAAGGCATTTGATTCAGGAGGATTTTCTCAAATATCCATTTCTTTTATCAGTTTATTTTCCCAAAATTATTATTAAATTAATATGGCTCTATACTATAGAGTAATTTTTTACCTTTTATATAATATTGACCATTCCTTTAACGAAATTTCTAGTTCATATTTTTGAAAAATTATGCTATGAAAGGAAGGATAGCTTATCTATACGAAAGTAATTATAACCTTACTAATTAAATAATTGGTAAAACTTCATCTTAGTTTGGAATATTTTACATTGAAAACTCAGAAATTTAGTTTTAGAATTTAGTTACTTCTGACATTACTTCTTAGTAAGGATCATTCCTGTTTAGCTTTAATTCTACAATTTAGATTAAAAACTTAACTAGTAATCTTTCTTTTGCTTATGAATATGGAGGTTTGATTTTCTCTGACTAGTCTTATATAAGTATTGAAAACTGGCTTTTTTAGCAGAATGCTGCGAATATAATAGGAGCTGCTATACATGTAACTAGAACATGAAAATATTAAACTGTAGATTTGCATATTCTTATAATACTTCTATATCTATAGCTGATAATAGTTAGCTTAATTTGACTAATATAACTTTTATATATGGACATAGTGATAATCTTTATGGATCTGCTATTTATTCTTATAATTCATAACTAAACATATCTGATAGTGGTTGCTTATACTAGCAGTCTTAACAAGGTTCTTGCTTTATGATATAGAATGACTAAGTCTAATATAGCTATTACTTTACTAATAATATATTTAAAAGTAACATAGCTAGTATTTAAGGAGGAGCTGGGTATGCTTAGAATGCTAATATTAGGTTTGATTAAAACATCTTTTTTAATAATAAAATTTAAGATTAAGAAGTATAAATTTCTAAAGGAGGAGCTATAAGACTAGTATGTGATAAAAGATAGAATTGTCATATCTAAATAATAAATAATTCCTTTATTAATAATTAAATACTATCTTAAGCAAGTGAAGGAGGAGCTATCTCATTTTCAGGTACTTTACCTACTTTTATTCCTGCTATGAAAGACCAAGAATTCCAATAATACTTTATAAGTAACTAAGCTTATTATGGTAAAGATATAGCTGCTTTTGCTTATACGTTAAAATTACTTTAGACTAACTAAATTTAGTTACTTTTGATATAGTAATAAAGCTTACCAATATATACGCTACCAGGATTTCCTTTAGAAAAGGTTTAATTTTGTATAGTGGATATATTTGACTAAGTTGTAAGAACATAAAATGAATCTTTTAGTTTAATTTCTTCTTAGGAAGCTAGCTTATCAGGATAAACAAACTTAATAGCCTAAAAGGGATTTTACAATTATTCAGATATAGTTATAAGTGTAAATCCTAATTAGAAGTAGCAAATATAAATACAACTAGATACTAATGCTTTTAATGCAGATAACTTACCTTAAAGTACTAATATAACAAACAACTTTAACTTTAAAATTCAAGTATAGCAATGTCTCTAAGGGTAAATACTTATTTACAGTATCTAATGCTAAAACTGCTTTTAAGGAAAATATTCTTTCAGTAAAAATGATTATAATTGCAAGGAGTGCATGGAAGGAGCATAATGTTGAGGAAGTGATTTGATTACACCTAAAAATGGATATTGAAGAGAAGGTTTCTAAGCAGAAAAAGTTCATAAATGTCCTAAGTAAGAAGCTTGCTTAGGATCTTATTTGAGTAATAATTTTGTAAATAATTACTCATAAACTATAAATGCTTAAAAAAGATAGAAAAAGTAAATTGAAAAGGAATTTGTTAGTAAGGTCATATAGGTATTTATGTGATGCTTGTAAATAAGATTGGACTAAGATAGAGCTAGAAATTGTTAAAAATGCAAGAGCAAGTAATAATCAATTTCGTTAGTTTTTTTTCACAGTAATCGTATTTAGTATCTTTTTAATCTTTTCCGTTTATTAAAAACTAAGTTAAGGTAAAAAGAAAGATTCTTATTAGAGTAATTATTTTGTACTACTAACTATATGCAATTTTCTACTTTAATCTAGGATTTTAAATTTGACTGACCTGATGCAGCAAATGGCTTATTTTAGGTAAACTAAGTATATGATTAAGAAACTTCCAGTATTTTTAGATCTGATTGTCTTTTTTGATCAGGATAAAGAAGATATTACACTAAGATTATGGTTAATCCATTTTTTTCCTTTGGATATTTTGATTTCAGTGCTATTATCATAAACTATTTTATCTTTATTAAGGAGAAAACATTTTAAAAAGTCAGTCTTTATTACTTTTATGGTTGTTTCGTATTTTTAAATCTACACCAATGTTGTTTAGAGTATTCAAAATGCTTTAAGTTATTATAGCATTCCTAACGATTTATGAGTTTTATATTAGTATACTAATATATAATGTTGGAAGGGGTTGAGGGAAAGAAGACTATCCCAGATTGGATTCAGATTTCCTTTTCAACTTTTTGGAGGTGGTGTAGAAACCTCTTTTGAAACCTCGAAATGTTATATTTTTCCACTAGCATATATATTTAACTAAATTTATTTAACTTAAATAATAAATTACTTTAATCTTAAAAGTTAAAATGCTAGGATTATTCGCTCTCACAACTCGCAACCTTCCACATTCTCACATCTCTGTCATCTGCTCCAGATACCACCCATCTGTTGTCCTTACTTAATGCTATAGAATATATTCCTCCTGTATGCCCTTAAAGATTCTAAATACAATCACCTGTCTTAAAATTTCATATCTTAATTGTATTGTCGTCAGAACTAGAAATATAACACTCAAATCCGTACTGATTTGAATACTACGTACAACATTTTAGTGACCTTCCAGAGTTGCAATAAGCTGACCAGTCTGAAAATCCCATTTTTTTATCATTTTATCGGTACTTCATGAGACAATTAATTTCATGACACTCGTTAAAGATACCAATCATACTGAACCCGAATGACCCATCAAAGTTCTCGTACAGCTTCCAGTTTGGAAATCCCACATCTTTATCGTGTTATCTTAACTTCCTGAGACAATTCGTTTCTTGTCCCTTGTTAAAGTTATCAATTAAACGGAATTCGAATGACCCGTCAAAATTCTTGTACAACTTCCAGACTGGAAATCTCAGATCTTTATCGTTGTATCTTCACTTCCAGAGGCAAGCCACTCTTGGTAAATAGATATGGCTACCGAGTAAACTCAGTCCGTATGTCCAATTAAAATTCTATCTAAAATATTAACGAATTACCTTAACTTATATCGTAATTGATCTTATTTATAAATTATTAGAAGCATAAATTGGGCAGAATTTCGTATTTAAATACAAGTAGAGGGATTTTACCAAGGGATTCGTTTTATTATTTTAAAATTTTTCGTAAAAAAATATTTTTCATAAATTGTATTTATTTTTTCTCCATTTTTAACTTTTCTAATTCACTTTTAAAATTTAGAAACTGTAGTAGCTAATTTAAATAATTTTCCTGACTTTATTTAAATGCAATTAAATAACTAAATTGTTTATAAATTAAGTAATTTATATATACTCTATTTTTAATACTCTGAATTTACATTTTTGTTTTTAATCTAGACAAATATAAAATTGATTTTAAAAAGTGCAGCTTACAAAGCTTTACAATTTTAATTATTTTATATCTTTTTTACATTTAACTAAAAGGATGAATGAATATATCAAATTTTCATAACAAAGAATTTATATCCTTATTATAATAAATTTGCTGTGCATTTATAATTATAGCTAATTTTTGCTTCAAGTAAAAAACTTCTAATAAGATAACCTTATTTCTTTATAGACCCTTTTTAATGATAAATAAAATAAATGTTATCATTTATTTGAAAAAAAATAATTGAAAAGATAGTGGGAGTTGAAAATGACCTTCGTGATAACACTTTCTGGTTTTATGGCTAGGAACAAGTTCCTTTCCTGTCGCTGAGAAAATCCCTGGTCAGAGTCATTTTCTGAAGGGAATGCTGTCTTTGAGATTATCCGCTCTTGGTAGGGGCTTGAAGCCTGGCCGTTCATAGCGATGGAGCTCCCTAGCAGCTGAGCCTGGAGCACAACAGGATATCCCCGTTATTCCATAAAAAGAGAGCGTCGGGTCGTGCAATCTGAAAGGAGTTTCCGGTCCAAAAACTTTATTAGTTGAAATTAATAAATTAAGATAAAAATAAAGAAATATCTTAGATAGTAATAGCAGTTTAAATTTAATTCTTTGTATCTTAATGTTCAGCATTCTTTGATTAAGACGAATAAAGTTAAGTGGATTGTAAATAGTGCTTAAGATTCACTAAAAGAATATTTTAATTTATCTAAAAATAAGTTTTCTAGAAGTATTTAAAGAATAAAAATTAACTAGTCTAAGTAAAAAGGCATAAATTATATTTAAATTACACTAAAAAGAATATTTTGCTGTGTTACTACTCAATAATCAACTTTCTAGCTCTTAAATAAATATTTAAATCTTAAATATTACAAATTATTAAGCCTTATTAATAATATCTTTGATATATTAAACTAAGCTTATATCTAGAACTGACTGACTTCAGTAAGAAATTAAAATAAAAGGCTTTATAGAAATAATCAATAATTAAGAAATTTATAAAATAACTATTACATAAACTGAAGTTGATTGAACCATAGCTGTTAACTTTCCTGTATATAATTGGAAAGATGGTGGGAGCTGAGAATGACCTTCGTGATAACACTTTCTGGTTTTATGGCTAGGAACAAGTTCCTTTCCTGTCGCTGAGAAAATCCCTGGTCAGAGTCATTTTCTGAAGGGAATGCTGTCTTTGAGATTATCCGCTCTTGGTAGGGGCTTGAAGCCTGGCCGTTCATAGCGATGGAGCTCCCTAGCAGCTGAGCCTGGAGCACAACAGGATATCCCCGTTATTCAATAAAAAGAGAGCGTCGGGTCGTGCAATCGGAAAGGAGTTTCCGGTCCAAAAACCTTTTTAGTTGAAATTAATTAAAGTTAAAAAATTAAATACAATCAGTTTTTTTAGCCGACATCTTGAAAATAAGAAAATAAATGAAATATAAGCCTTATATACAATCCTGATATTTCTTTTATTTTAGTTGGTAAAGGGTATAAGCTTTAAGATAACTAAACATATACATTAATTACTTAAAATTAAAAAACTTAATTATCACTATTTATGCTAAAAGGAAATCAATTAATAAGCATTAAATATTTAATAAAAAATTGTAATAGAAAAAGACTGCAAAGCTTTTGTTAGTACTATATGCATGTATAACTAATAAAGATATAGTTCTTTTTTAATTTATTCAACTAAAGCTTTTAATTTCGACTAAATCTAGATTTAATTTTAGTTAATTTCATTAAGTTTATATTTCCTTTTAATTTGGAATGCTAAAGTTAAATTATACATTAGTTTTTCTAATTTAAAAGATATGATAATCTAAGTTTATTATCATTAAAATAGTAGATTTAGTAATGCTAAGAGGTTTCCTTAGTTTTATATTAGTTGTAAGAAATATTGAAATAAGAAAGCTTTGGAAGCTACAATGATGATGAAGAGGAAGATTAAACAAATATGGAGCAAGATAATTGATCAAGAATTATACTAGCTTACTTATTACCTATCGAAAATATAGTAGAAACATATTAATTATTATAATTATTTTATATTAGAAAGAATAAAAATATTGATATCATGTAGTTTTTTATCCTTATAATTGATAACTGAGTGTTTTATGTTTCAAAATATTAATTTAACATTTTTTTCAAATTTAGATAATAATTTTGAAAAAGTAAAACAAACTCATGTAAATTATATCTTGGATTTTTCATAAAAATTAAATAAAGTGTAAATGCAAATAAAATAAACTTTAATATGCTTAAAAATTTAATTTTGATAGATATGTTTAATATTTTTATTAATTTTGTTAGGCTATCAAAATGTTTATTATTATATAAGATAGTTTTTAACTTTTTAAATTTGTAAGTTATTATCTCAGTCATTTATGATTATATGTAAAAAAATAATTAGAACTACAAAAGTTTTTTATTAACTTTTAAACTTCGTAAATAAAACATCTTAGAATTGCTTTATTTTATTTAAATTAAATTAAAAATTCAATTGAAAGAGAAAAATTTATAACTTAAACTTGAGATTATTTTTATTTAGCAAGCAGTGGTGTTTATTATTTCTGAACGACTCATGGTTAAGTATCAATTGAAAAAGTACTAATATATATAAAATTATTTTTAAAGTTTAAATTTTAAATTTTCATTTCGATATCTTTTTGACGTCTCTATATTTTATCACCTATTCAAAGCCATATTGTAAATCCAATTTCAATTATCCTTTTGTCTGAATACTTTTTTCTACTTCTTATTCTTTGAAAATATTTCCTAAATTTTTGTCAAGATGAAGTTCTTCTCTTATGCATTTTAATTTTGCCTCGTTAAATAGTGCCGCTATTTCAGCACCAGAAAAACCCTCAGTCATGTAACTTAGCTTATATAATTCATTTTGGTCATAATAATTTCCTTGTAATAAAATATAAAATAGCTCAAGGCGTTCTTGCTGATTTAGACAACCAACTAAAATTTTTCGATCAAAACGACCTGGTCTAAGCAAAGCCTCATCTAATACTTGAGCTCTATTTGTAGCTGCAATAACAACAATTTTGTTTTGCTAAGAGTAAAAGCCGTCCATTTCTGTCAAAAGCTGGTTTAAAGTAGTTCCATGTTCATGATTTTGAGCAGATGCTTTTTTTGTTTCACTCCTTTAAATTCCAATAGCCTCTAGTTCATCAATAAATATAATACATCCCATTTTTGAGTGTAAACTCTCGCGTTTTGCTTTCTAAAACAAATCACGTATTCTTTTAGCACCAACACCTACATATTTCTCTACAAATTCTGATGCACTCTAATAAATAAAAGGTACTTTAGCCTCGCATGCTGTAGCTTTAGCAAGCATAGTTTTGCCAGTTCCTGTTGGTCCATAAAGTAGGACTCCTTTGAGAGGCTTGGCATTATATTAGGAAAATTTTTCAGGATTTTTGAAAAAATCTATTATCTCCTAAAGAGATTGTTTAGCTTCCATGTTACCAGCTATATCTTTAAAATACACCTTTGGAGAAGGTAGGTTATCTTATTAAGACTATTTAGTTTTAAAAGCACTATAGGGATCAAACAATAGCTTAGTGACCCAAGCAGCAAACAAAGAAGTGCTAAGAAGTATTGCAATCTTAACTACTAAATTATAATTCAATCCAGAGTAAAATTCTATTCCTTTATCTCGTAGCATTTGCAACAGTTAGGAGTCTGTCATCATTCTTCTATCAACTCTAAACCATTTGTCTGTACTCTTGAAAGATAATTCACTACCATGATCAATAACTTCCTTTACAGAATTTTCTGACAAAAAATTAAGGAAATCTGATAATTTTACTAAAGGAGGTAAGCCTAGTTTAATTAATTTATGAACTACGAATCCGGCTGCCACACATGATGACACAGTTATGATTGTTCCTGATTTAGCAAGCATGGATTTGATTACGTCCATTTATTTTTTTTAATTTTCTTTATTGCATTTAATTATTTTAAGGTATCAAATATCTTAATCTTTAATTATAATTCTAGGAACTATTAGCATCTTTAATATCCTAAAGTCTTGCATTTCTAGCCTTTTTTATTTAAAATCATTATAAGCCTTAATTCTTCTAAAACTAACCAACTAAACCACTTCATAAATAATTGTTAAAAAGATAAACAATTATTGATTCAATTAATTATAATATAGGTTATTATACCAAATTTAATCCCTAACTGCATATAACTGATGATTAATATTCCATATTCCATATCTCATAACTTATTTTTATATTTTTTATTTTCATAAACCATTAAATAACTTAATCCACTTTAAATATAAACATTTTATCGTTTTTCTCTTTCATTTAGTAAATTTAATTATTATTATTTCTGAAAGCATGCTAAGATTTAATTACTTCTTAAAGAGGTTCATCATTTTATATCTAAAGTCTAAATCTTTTATATTTTAAGTCTCACTATAGATTTTAGTTTTGTTGTAGCAAATATTTAAGTTTAGTTTCTCTAATCCCTTATTTTTCTCTCAAATTAGGAATAAAAAATAGCCAAAACATGATTAACCTTAATTTAACTCAGCAAGCTTTAATTCTTAAATAGAAAGTTATTGAAAATTATGTTTTAGTGTTTTTTCCTTTACTCTTTAGAAACTAAATTAACTAATAAGACATTAGAGTTAAAATCAATATTAAAGGATAAAGTTTATTAATTAAGTTTAACTAAATACTTTTCTATATTTATTTCTATTTGTTTCTGCTAATCTACTTTAAATAGTCATTTTAATACTTCAATCATTACTTATATTTTAGATTAGGGGTAAATATTAACCAGGATTCTTTTATTCCTATTTTCTAGATAATGTAGAGTGATAAAAGCTTTTTAAATCAAGAAACTAGACTAATTTGAAATAGATGAAGAGTATTTTACTTAAATTTAGATAATTTCCTAAGAGTATTATCTGTATATGCATATTATTCAATTTGTAAAGATAACTAATTTTATGCTTTATCTCTTATTTCACTTCCCTATTTCGTTATTTTTAACCTTCTATATTTGATCTAAGTTTATGAATGTGAAAATAAATATGCACTACATATATAAATTAGAAGTAAGCTAAAAATACACTTAATTCATTAGTAGAATCTAATAAATAGTAGGATTGATAGAGTTGGAAGTATCTAAATTAAGAAGCATTTATTTACATCAATATAAGGAATGATGTGATGAAGTATTGGTTTGATATTTAAAGGATTTAGCAATAAATTATCAAAAATAGAATTTAAACTGCTATCGCTTTTCACCATTTTTATTTAATTGTATTTTTACTTTTTATTAGTTTAAACTAATTAAAACTATCTTTAATCGCACCATTTTTCTACTTAAAAATTAGGCTTTAAATTCGAAATTTGTTTAGTTAATAAAAAATGAAGTGGCTATTGGCTTTAGCTGTACTTACAGTTGTAGTAAGAGGCGCAAACTGGGCTGTTCTTGTTGCAGGTTCAAATGGATATTGGAATTATCGCCATTAGGCAGATACTTGCCATGCATATCACAGTTTAATTAAAAACGGTGTACCCGCATCAAATATCATTCACATGGCCTATGATGATATTGCTCATGACTCATAGAATCCATTCCCAGGAAAAGTATTCAATAAGCCAGATCCAAAAGGACCAGGAGTCGATGTTTACACAGGATGCAAAATTGACTATAAGGGAGCTGATGTCACTCCTGAATTATTCATAGCAGTCATCACTGGAGATAAGACAAAGGCTGCTGGACATGGAAATGGAAAAGTTTTGCAATCAACCTCATAAGATTACGTTTTCATCAATTTCGCTGATCACGGAGCTCCAGGACTTATTGCATTCCCATCAGAATATTTATATTCCGATAAATTTATTGCAGCTTTGAAGTAAATGCATTAAAAAAATACTTACAAATAGATGGCTATTTACATTGAAGCTTGCGAATCAGGTTCAATGTTCGAAAACTTACTTCCAGCTGATTGGAATATTTATGCTACTTCAGCTGCAAATAGCTAGGAAAGTTCATGGGCTGCTTACTGCGGAGGTGATGCAGTTATTAATGGAAAAAATATTAACAGTTGCTTGGGTGATTTATACAGTGTTAACTGGATGGAAGATTTAGACGCTGCAGATACCAGAAGGGAAACTTTATAGTAATAATTCGAAACTGTTAGAACTAAAACAACATAGTCTCATGTTTTATAATGGGGTGATTTATCAATTGGATCAGCCGAACTTGGACGCTTTTTAGGAGAATCAAGCTCTTCAAATGAAAATCAACCTGCTAGTCTAAACGCAAAAGACCATAAAATGGTAAAATCACATGATGCTAAATTAGAATACTTGTATACAAGATACCAAACTGATAAATCTGCTGCTCATGAACTCCAAGTTGAAATCCGTGCAAGATTTGTAACTGATTAGAGATTCAAAAAAATGTCAGAATTCTTATTCCCAGGAAATCCAGAATTCGCCAAGAACGCAATCGAGTCACACACCACTCCATTCAATTTTGATTGCTTGAGATATTCAATTGATTACTACACATAGGCTTGTGGAAAGATTGATGACTACGCCAACAAATATATTAACTTCTTTAACAACGTTTGCATGTGGGCTAACTCTCCTGAAGTTCATTTGACTGAGTCTATTGATATAGCATGCAAGGCTTGATAGAAGATCCTTGAATAACAATTAGATTCAATTAAGTTACCTTGATTAAATTTTATGTTTTTAAAGTTTTATCTTGTAAATTCAAGATATAAGCACTCATATTATTATAAAGATATTCTAATGCAATCTAGTAATTTAAATTATTGCTTTACTTTTCAATCTACTAAGAATACTTAAACTAAAAGACATAATTAAGTTTATTTATTACTTAGCAGTAACTACTTAGATGAATCTTGCTTATCTTATTTTTAGTTTAGTTCAATTTAAATCTTTAAGCCATATAAATTGATATATGTTCACTAAGCTATTCATTACTTTTCCAATAATCTGTTCCCTTATAAATCTAAGCTTTATTTTATTACTTGAGATGATTACTTATTTTAAATATACTTGCTATCTACTTGTATCTAGATAATTAGGTAATTGAAATAAATAAATGCTTTTTATGATAAAAGCAATAGTAATTTATAGTAAGAGTTGCAAGCTAAAAAATAAGAATAATAATATACTTCTTAGTACTTTATAAAATAGAGATAGCTTAACTATTTATTTTACATCTTAGAGTTATTTGCTAGATTTTTATTAAGCTATTAATATAATAAACTAGTCATATTATATTCTCTTAAAATCATATTAATCTATTTGTATTTTATAAGCTTTTATGCTTAACTATTTTATAGTTATTTTGATTATTAGTGGCACTTATAGAACAAAAATTTAGGCAAGTATAATTGTAATTTTTATTATACCAAACTCGTTAATATTTTTCTTGCTTGAAGGGAATTGCAAGGATTTAAGTATAGAGACACTTAAATATTTAATTATAGCTTAGTGAATTTATTTAACTTTAAGAAACTCTAAAACTTGTTAGAAAGAAGTGTTAGACATTACAAATAAGGCTAATTATAAAATTATGTTTCATAAGTTCTTTCTAATTCTTTATTTCTTCTTATAATTAAATGGTTTTGAAGTTTCAATGCTTTCATTCTAAATTCAAAAGTATGATCTTCTTTTATAGTTTACACTATTATCTATATATTTATTGATTTAAAAAGCAAACTTATTATTAATTATAAGTATCTAGCTAGAATTAGACTTATTAATAGTTAAATATAAGATAATAATTATTATATAATAAAAGCTGGCTAAAATATCAAAATATCGTTAGTTTATTTACTATTCATTATAAAGCATTCAACCTTATTCTCATTAATGCTTTTATCAAATTTAAAAAACTCTAAATTAGGCAAATTTTATAGCTTCTGATATATTCTTTAATTTAATACTTTAGAAGATGCTACCATTTGGCTAAATTAGATTTAAACTTAAGATAGTAAGAAGATTAATAACTTCTAATTGTTTAATTAATAGAATTGTTTCACCACCAATCCACTAGATTTACTAAATTTTCAACTATTTTGTCTATTTAATCTGTTTAGCTCCATAAAAATTCTAACCCATTATCTGCTGTTTTAGGAGTTGGCTCAGACTTTTTTGAGAAAGATTGCTAGGGTTTATTTTCAGGTTAATTGCTTTATTAATTCGGATTAAAGTTTCCAATTCTAGTAGCGAAATCGATAAAATTAGAAAATTATTATCCCATAGATTTAATGTTCTGGTTTAAGAAACTATCCTAATCTTTCCAAATACTTTCAATAAAGTTACTAACCTTTTGCTTTCCTTTATTGATATTTTCTTTTGCAACACCAAATTAATTTGAGAAGAAGTAAAATAAATCTTGGTATTTTAGGTTTTTATCTATATTTTCACTTATATAATTTCAGCCTCCCTTGAAGTTCCTCTATATTTAGTCAATATGTCTAATCATTTAATCATAGAAATGTAATACCTTTCCTATTTCAAATGATTTCTGAACGTTTTATAAGATACTTGACATATCATAGTTTGCTGAAAAAAAGGTTTTAATTATACTTTCAAAGCTAGCTGAAATTACTAAAACATCATGCAGGCATTACGCAAAATCATTTATATCACCTTCTTTTTCTTATCAGTAAATTAATCTACATGGTTCTAGGAAAGATTCATAAATAGTGCAGTTTTTGCTATTTACTTACTTATAAAAAGTAATAAAAATAGAATTCTTTATGTAGAGCAATTACTGCTAATATGATTAGCTCGGTAAATTTAACTATTGTTCAATTGTTTTGGCACTTTTATTATAAATATCTTCAAGTTATCTTAAAATCTATTATAGAGCTTAATTATTTCTATTTCCATCGCATACTAAATTTTCTGCTTTCTTTAATACCAATTAATCAGCTTTCTGTTGAAATTTTTTAAACATTTTTTCTTGTATCTATATCTTTAAATTTTCCATTGAAAGATTAATTTAATACTCTACATCAGTTCATGATATTATTTAATTTTTATTATCCGAGAAAGCCTACTAGTTCAACAATTAATTCTAAAAGATTGATAAAATTTGCAATTAAGTATGCTCGATGACTGTCTTGAAGTTTTAATAATCTTAGTTTGGAGCATTCATATAATCCAAATTTTAGATAGCGAGAGCTTCAAACTTTTTGAAATATCATTTCTTTTAAACATTTTAGAAAGTAAAGATGTCTTCAATACTATTTTTTAATTCTTCCAAGTAATATAAATGTTCTTTTTCACTACCTATTTAAAACTATTTTTCATGCTTTTTACTTAAAGTTTAGATACTTTTTTCTCTATTTTCCCAAATTTATTATATAGATAATTTTATATCAACTATTTATTCACTGAAGTATTCTTCTATCTTTTATAATTGTTACGAAAGAATTCTTTCATACTACTTTCTTTGCTGGCTTTTTTGTTGTTATTTCTTTTCTAGTGAATTTCTTACTTATTCTAGAATTTATTTATAACCTGACTCATTTAGACGCTTTTATTCTCGTACATAGTCATTGTTGTATATTTTTTCCATATATTTTAATATTTAATCCCTTATTTTTGTTTTCTGATTCTTATATACGCTTGAGAATATTTGCTTATCAGGCATAAAATCTACTAACAATCGAAAGTCTCCCACATTTTAGATTTGTTCATGTAGAAAATAATAAAAGAAGTCTTAAATTTTTTGTTTTATTTAAGTTCAACCTTCTACATCGTTATAATCAGAAACTATCACTTATACTAAATCAAACCTCGCTTTATCTTTAATTGCTTTACTTTCCTTTAATCTATTAAGGAGTTCCTTTACTACACTCTCTTAGTCATAAAGCTAGTATTAGTGTATTTATATAATCAAGACATCTGAAATCGTAATGGATTGCATACACAACAAATGAATCTCCTTTTGAATATTGTTTCCTTGCAGTTTCTATTGATTTGCAAAATCAAGCATGAAATTAGCATTTCATTATGTATCTTATCCATGATAATTTTTGCAGATGTCGTTGAATATTAAGATTTAAGCCTTGCTTTATATTTTAAAAGGAGATTTTGAAAATTCCTAATCATAACTTATTTCCTTATTATTGAGTTTCTCATTAATCTTAAAATCAGTCATAAAAATCTCATTTAACGTTTGTTGAGCAGCATGCTTATAGAGCTAAATGGAAGATACTATAAAAGTAGATTCCTATCTACTACTATTAATAGCTTATAAAAAGGACGCTTAATTTGTGTTTTAATCAATTAGATTACTAACTTTTATAGTCTTTGAGATGTCTTAGCTATCATAACACTAGTAAGAGTCGCATCCATAAGTAGAATCATTGAGAATCAGATAGAAAATCACCAAGGAAGTGAGGACGCATTATAGAATAAAGATATTGGATTTCATATTTTATTAGTATTTATAAGAAATTTTTATTATATTACATTCATTATTCTACAAATGCAACTCCTCTTTAATCATTCTATTTCTCTTTTTCTTTCATGACTTACAATTCATCTAAAATCCAACTCTCTTTTTGAGTCTTCTAATAGCATCTAAATTAAAAATTGTTTTTAATGGATTATTAGTTAATTTCTTTGCAGTTATCAAATTCTGACTATGTAAGCTAATAATTCAGTTAACTATATAACTTCCAATTTTAGATATTTCAATAAAGCTTATTATCTAGTTGTAGGATTACTAGTACATAAGGTGTATTGAGTGAGTAGGAATGATTAGATTAGATGGAGATAAGAGGAAGAATAAAGTAAATAATTAATAAATATAATTAAAATGGACGTGATTTTTATAATGAAGATAGGAGGTATTTTTCTATTGCTTGCAATGGCATTTTTGTTTGGTTGTATACCAATATATTTTACTAACTGATTTTCAAACAAAGTTGAATACTTTTAATACTTTGCCAGTGGAGTTTTACTAACTGTTGGTGTTGTTCATATACTAGATGATGCTGGAAAAATGTTTCATAAAATGTGGCCTGATGAGAAATATCCTCTTGCTAATTTTTTTGCAATCATAGGCTTTATTACCATTTTAATTTGCGAATAATGCTTTTTTGCTTATCAAAAGGGAGAAACTCGAGATTATCACGAACTTGATATTTCGAAACTTGAGTAAGATGCTAGCGTTTCAAATTAATCTCTTAAAACTAAAGCTATTCTTGCTACTTTAGCTTTATCAATACATGGAATTTTTGAAGGATTAGCTTTCGGTCTGCAAAGCGAATATTTAGGTGCTAGTAACTTGATGTTTGCTTTAAGCTGTCATAAATGAGCCGAATCTTTAGCTCTAGTAAGTTAATTTAAAATTAGGGAATATAAACAGTCAGAGCTCCTAAGAATTTAGGAATCATATTGATTATAATATTTTCTTTCACAACGCCTCTTGGAATTATAATAGGGTTGATAATTAAAGATACTTCTGCTCTTGTAGAAGCTATTTTTCTAAGTTTATCAGTAGGAAGTTTTATTTATGTTTCTACTTAAGATATCGATATGAAAAAGTAAATGTCTAATAATGAAAGAATAACGAAATTAGCAAGTCTTTGCATAGGGGTTTCAACTATAGCCTTCATACTTTCCTTAGACGATGAGTAATGATCTTATACTTAATTTAATATCTAATAAATGTAACGCTTAACGATTACCAATCCTTTAATATTTGCTTCATGATTCTTCTATAATCATTTTCTCCTCTTTATACTCTTCAGCTTGGTAACACTAATTAAATTTAACCTTTATCTCTATATAAATCACTCTATTTGCATAATTAATTTCATTACTTATTTAACTGTATCTCTTACCAATAATAGACAGATAATCACCTATAAACTAAATCAGGTAGACAATTAACTATTTGATATGTGAATGCTCGATAGTAAGAGTATTAGTATGAAGTTAAGAGTGAATAATGAATTAGTTTATTATAATTAATCCTGATATCTTTTATATCCTTCTTAGCCTAAATTACCAAATATAAAGGACTACAAATCTAAATTATAACTATGCAATTATATTTTAATAAAATAACTTATCAGCAGTAACTATCTATGTCTTTCTTTCAGAGCAAAGTCTTAATTCTAGCTGGCATATATTAAATATTTAATTATACTAGCAGCAAAATATAGGTATATGTATTAATAAAAATAGCTTTTTATATAATGCTTATTGTTATTCTATATTAAGGAAATATATAAGCAAAACTAAATTAGTTTTATGCCAAATTATAAGAATGAAAAGTAATAGAATACTTGAGTACTTAGATCTACACAATGATAAACTAATCTATTGAATAAAACTAGAATAATTAGTGATTTAACCTTATCTACATTTGGGGAATACAAATAAGTTAGTTAAGTTATTAAAGAAAGTCATTCTAATAATTTAAAAATCAGGAAAAGCAACAAACTTATTAATTAAATGAATAGCAAACTGTCAATTTTATATTTATTTTGAAGAGAAAACTAAATAAGAGGAAATCTTTTTACAACTCCTAAAACCAAAATAAGCCTTTTTAGCTAAAATTTTATAATTTTAAAAATGCTTGTAAAAGTAATTTGAGATATTAGAGCTTTAAAATAGAACTATTGAAAATAATCCTACCTTAGAAGAAAAAGAATAAATAATACATTTAAAACTATAAAAAAGTTATATCAATCTTGCTAGCTAAAGTTAATAAACTAGATCTTAGGCTAAAATAAATTTAGTTAAGCTTAATGAAAAAATGAGACAAATAAGCAGAGTTGAATATCTATTTGCATATTGTCATATAAAATAAATTTCCATATTATAACTAGTTTAAGCTTTTGAATCACTAAACTAAAAAATAATGAAAGCTATTTATTATGCTATATATCTAATCTACTTCTTTACGTTTTATTTAAAAGCTTTAACTATTATATCAAGCTATAATCATTAATTTTGATATTATATTATATATATTAAAATATAGAGGATTATATAAATAACTAGTTAGTTTCTTTAAGTCACATAATAATTATAGGGATCTATATTTGAATGGTAAGATTAAAAGCTATATTGAAATAATGTTAATAGCACAACAAGGAAATTAAATACTTCTATTATTTGATGGGATCAGTTTTAGCTCTTTTAATAATTATTTAAAATGAAACCTAAAAATAAAAACTTGGGGCATGAAAAGAAAAAAGGAAATGTTTCTGCAAAACTATTTGATTTGACAAAGGAATCAATTATGAGCAAATTGATTTATCTTAGAAAGTATAGTAAAGCATAAGAATAGTAATTTATTCTATAACTATTCAAGAGTATCCCTCTAATGGTTCTTAAATACGAAGTTTTACCAAATATGTTGATTTATGATTTGTATTTAGTAAATCCTTAGCGCAAGGAAATTAAAATGAAACCAAATAATGGAAAATCGATAAAAAAATAACTAAAGATTTAGCTAACTCTTAATGGTTTTCGTCTTTATTAAATTTCTGCTAATGATTATGTAGTTAGTGGAAATTAAACCTAACGTAGTTCAGGTAAAAGTTTACCGATGACAGCATAATAAATATAATAAAATACAGAAAACATGAAAAGCTTCAAGATTATCTAAAAAAATTAAAAGGTTTCTGAGTATTAAATGCTTTTCCCAAGATCTCATCATATCGTTACTTTTCACTAATCCAAGTTTTATCTTTTATCAGGTTTCGATGATTGTTCTTTAGAAGTATAAAGACATTGCGAATATTTTGATTTCTAGTCCTAATAATTTGTTCAAATAGCAGACATTATAAGTGCTGTTTTTAATACAGGGTGTGGATGTTTAGGAAATGTTCTCTATTTATTTGGAGGGATCGTGCAGGAAAATAAAAGAAACTACCTCCTAACTGATAGAATTCTTTCTTATGATATTCTCTTAGACTAATGAAAGTAATGTGATTTTACTTTATCCGCTCCAGGGGTAACAAGTGTGTGTTCCACTTATAAAGAAACTCTATTCATCCATAGTGATTTTTGTTAAAAATTTACTCATTTTGAAGGATGCTGTGGGTATGAATCCTAATTTAATACAAATGGAAGCAACTTAGTTTATCTGTTTAACGGCTTATAACTAGAAGCTATTGCAGAAAGTAACCAATCTAGAAACTATTACCAATAAAAATTCGCTCCCTTGTGTTAAGGAACTATTGTTTACTTACTTGGATAAAGTAAATAAGAAAACCGAAAAATGTCAAGCATATATAAGTTCAATCTACTAAAAAGGAGTTGGAACGAAAACCATATAGACTTCGAACTTTAAAACTAAACAATTATAAATAATTACTACAAGCTTTATTGCTTTAAATATAACTATATGCAATAAAATATAAAAAAGGCTTTAATATTTAATAATATATATGCATAATTCTTGGAAGTATATAAGACTATAAGTATAAATTAGTTGAAGGTATTTTGTATATAAATATTTACTTTAATATAGCAATGTTATAATTTAAACATATTGCTGTACTTTATCTTGATAGAATTGTGATTTAATTGTTTTATATTATAGCAATATTTTAAGAGTAGTCAGATTTTTCACTAGTATGTTCTCTTTAGTAAGACGATTTCATTTTCCTTCTTTTTATTAACTATATTAGTCTTATTAAAAGCCATTATTGAGGAATTTGGAGCAGCCATCAGCCTTTAAAGTAATTCATATTATGGCATTTATAATAAATATGGGAAACTAATTGAATTTCTGTTGTGAGGCTAGAGAAGAAGCTAAAATAGAGAAGTAATAATCAAAAGAATTAAAGCAAATAACCAGATTAAATAGTAAATAGGTTAATATGACAGATGAGTAAAGATAGAACTTTTAGAGGAAAAAGCAGCATTAGCAATGCAAGAGGAAAATAACACTTTTTCATGAGTAAATTGTTAAATATAAATCAAAGCCATTTGAAGAAATCTATGAAAGATAAGAAATTATTAATACCAACAATGAAATTTGGCCTCAACATTTTATCTAGTATATAAAGATATTCAATAAGCTAACTGAAGAAGTTTTTATGTTACATTAACTGCAGTTAGGATATAACAACACTCTTCTTATTTAAAAGTTATCTTTATTAAATCATCCTAACATACTGCATATTTATGAATACTTTGAAAATTAGTAAAGAAATCTAGTCATTTATGAGCAAGCTTTATATGGAAGTCTTTATGAATAGATAAGTAAGTAACAGAAAAATGAATAGTAGAATTGCTTTGATGAGTCTGTGGTTATTTGTGTAGCTAAGCAATTACTGTAAGTGTTAGTGTATGCACATGACAACAATTACATATGTTAGAATATATTTCCATCTAATATTTTATTGAGTAAAGAAAACACCTTAACTAGTGGCTTGAAAGTTGGAGGTTTCAATTTTTCAGCTAGAATTCCCGATTTAAATAAAGATTAAGACATCAAAAAGTACGATTTTATAGATTCTATAGTTCCCCCTGATAAATATTATTTTCCTCCAGAAATGAAAGAGAATGCTCTTAAAAACTTAACTCAAAAAATAGATATTTTTGCGTTATCAATAATCTTGTTTGAGATGCTTTTGGGAACGCACCCTGATTAAGTATCTAAGACTTAGGATTTAATTATAAGAAAGAGCTTATCGACTGTTTAATCTAAAATTTAGCCTGCGTTCTATGAATTGCTAGTTAAAATGTCAAAATCTGATCCATTATCTCGATTTTCTGCAAAGGAAGCATTAAGTTCTTCTATTTTTACTTATACTCCTCTTACTACCTAGATCTGCGATATTTTTGTGAAGCAAGTATAAAAATTCAAAAGATATGGATCGTTAAAGTAATTCCTTACTTGCTTTTTGATGCATCAATATACTAGACATGAGTAAAAAGAAGAGTTATATGAGGTATTTTTATAGTTTGATTAGGATATGGATGGATATTTAGGGGAGAAAGACTTACTAAACATTTATCAAAACAGTTCTAAATAGAAATCTGAAGAATATTACAAAAAAAAAATTAAAAAAATCTTTACTGAGTACAGTCTACAAAAAAAAGTGGATGATAATTAGCAATCTAAGTTAGAACTATATGGTAAGCTTCTATTATAATAGAGTTCATGACCATTTATATTAGTATGGAAAAAAATTAATAGCAGAAAGCGAGTGAATTATGCTTCTTTAATTTAGACTATGTAAGTTATTTTTTAAACTTAAAGGGATAAAAAGAAGTATGAGATAAAAACGATTTTTAGAAAGCGTTCCAGAATTCTAAGAATTCAGACAAAGATATAAAATTCTTCTTTGATTTGCAAGACATAGATTAAAGTGGAATTATCGAGATAGAGGAGTTCCAAGAAATTTTTGAATTTGAGCTTATTTGACTTAATTTAAAAATTAACAACAATTTTAGATTAAATCAATATTTTTACTTTCAAAGCAACTAAAGCAGTTTAAAAGCTTTATTAGATTTAACTCAAGAAATAAAAGGTACTTTTAGTATTTATATATATTCAATTAATATACTAAGCTCTATTTATAAATGTAGTCCTAACTTTAAAATAAATATACTACATATTTGCAAATCTATATAGAAGCATAAAATATCTAAACTCATCTTTTAGTCTTTATAAAAGTAATATATGACTAGTATATTTTGCTTTTGAGGAAAAGATATTTAAATAGTAGAAAGACTTAATAAATTATTTTGATATAAATTAAGAAGAATCTATTATAAATTTAATGGGAGAAAAAGGTTCAAAGATATAGCAAAAAGTATTTTAATAAGCTGAGAAATTACACTGAAAATTTGACCATAGGAATACTTTAATGCCAAAAGATTTGGAGTTTTTCGTTCCTGGGAAATAAATTTAGATAGTGTGTCATAGAGGTGCATCCGAGAATACTCCTCAAAATACTTTGGCTTCAGCATAATAATGCATCGAATGATAAATGGATTATTTAGAAATTGATGTTAATACTAGTTAAGATGGTGTTCTATATGTCTTTCATGGTCCAGATTTGAAACATACTACAAAGAAGAAAGGAAAAATAGGAGATTGAAGTTCAGAGAATTTAGATAAACTAGATGCAGGAAGTTGGTATGGCAAGAAATTTAAAGGTGAAAAAATACCAAGATTAGAAGAAATGCTAAACTTTTGTAAAGGATAAATAAAACTTTATTTAGATATAAAGAACGCCAATTAGTAAGATTTAATAAATCTTATTGAAAAAACAGGTATGCAAGATCAACTTTTCATTGGATGTGGAAAATATGAGTGAATCAAAGAATTTAGAAGACTAAACAAGGAAATATAAATAAAAAAATCAGTTTCAAAAGTTGAAGAAATAAATTAATATTTTAATGAAATTTAGCCTAACATTTATGAAATATCACCTAAGTGACTAACTAAAGAAATAGTTTAAGCAATATAACTTCAAGGAGTTAAGATGATGATTTAGAACTTTAATGAAGATCCTAAAGCATTTGAAGCAATAATAAAATGGGGCGCTGATTTAGTGAACATTAATTATCCTCGTAAATTCAAAACAGTTTTGGATAAGCTTTATGCATAGCCCATTGCAAAATGAAAGAAATTTAATTTGAATTCTTATCTAATTTGATTCATAAATTAAAGCTAAATTATTATAACTTTAGCATCAATCTATAATCATAAACTCTCCATCATTCTAGTCTAATATATCTATAATTTAGATTGACTATACTTTCTAATTTAAAAACTTAGTAAGCTAAATTTGATTTATTTGAAATAATGAAAACTAAAAGCGTTAAATTTCTTATTTTAACTACAATAAGTTAAATAAGATATCTTAGTTAAAGATATAAGTAGATAATTGATGGTGAGTTCTAAAGACAATAGATACATAATGCTAGAGATTATTTATATTATAACAAAGAGTTCATTATTTCAATCAGAAATTGCAGCATTTAATTCCACATACTTCAAACTAATCATGGCTAAAGAAAGAGTTGTTCTGTTAAAATATTTATTCTCTTAGTCTTTTTCTTCATCATCTTTGAATTAGAAGAACTGATTTCAATTTTTTAATATTCATACAGATTTTTTATATAGTAAAGTCATTTCTAAAAAGAACAAGATCACTATCTGTTTATAGAGGTAGTTTATCAAAGGAAATAATGCTTAAATCAGATAAAATTTCTAAATTATAAAGATACTTACCATTGAAGGTTTGTTAGTTATCTTCTTTCTATCCTAATTCATAATGCAAATTATTAATTTAAAAATACATATCATATTCCTACTAGCATTTAATAGAATCCTAGCATTCTATGCTTTTCCTTTATTTATCTTTGCAGATCAAAGAAATATCTGTACTTTAAAAACTGCTCTATTATGACATTTAGAATTCATCGCCACTTTAATAAGAGGAAGTTTCTAAACTTTTTTCTGAAGATAATGTATTTATTGAAGGAGCCTCTTCAAAATTTGGAAATTCAATATAATTTTCTTGGAGTTCAGCTAAATTCTGCGCTTCACTTTCTTAGAAACATGTTGTATCAAAATTGTTAGATTACAAATTTTAAAGTTAGTTGTCAATCGAGTTATAAGAGTTGTAATAAGGCTAAAAGGGAGATACTAAATAATTAAATTTAGGTGTTCCAGGTTAAATTTTTGAGCATTGCTCAACCCCAATTTCTGGAGTATGGAAACTAGAGTTTTCCAAATCATTATTAAAGCTTTAGAGGAATTACTTCTAGTTAGATTAAGTTCCTTCTTTTTCTCTTTGAGGAATATTTAGATTTAGCTTTTACGGTGCTTTATAGTTTTTCTTTGAATCAGGCGAACCGGACAAATAGCTAGTTATCATTATAGTTATTTTTCGAAATTATAGTTTATAAGAAAAAGCTTTAAAGATAAGGATATAACTAAATCGCTAGCTGTTATTGTTAAACTTTAAGAAAAAAAAATTCATAGTATGCTATACCCTTAATTTCTTATTTATAACTATGAAATTACACAAAAGAAATAGCTTCTTTAAATCTAAGAAAATAGGAAGTTTCTTATATTTTGATAAAAAGGCTAAAATGAAAAAATTTAATTATAATTGAAGTCTATTTCAATAATTTTAAAATTACTCAAAGGATTCTACTTTTAATTGAATTTTGTCTATCCCCTCATTAGCATTTTAAAAATTTGGAATTTATTTATCCTTTTTTTAAGCAATTTTTATTTCTTTAATCCCTTGCTAAATTTTCATTTCTTCATTATTTTAAGATTCGGCATTATCCATTTCTCTTAATCCAAGGAAAAAAGTTAGAGCATGTGGTATTATTTCTTCCATTAATTCTTATCCATATTATAAATCTTACTATATTTTACTTGCTTCTTCTTCTGAAAGATCTTAAAATCCTTGAGCATTAGGATCTATAGTTTTAAAAAAGTTAAAGAAGCTTTCAGTTGGTACTATTTTTTAGGTGACTCTAACTTCTTTAGTTCTTTTGTTTCTTTGTTTTTTTTCAATTTCTATTAGAGTTAAATTTTTCGATTTCCATTGAATTTCTGAAGATTCGATCTTAGTTATATAACCTTCTTATGGCATAAAATATTTTTTACTTAGTACCTTGTTTTAAATCCATTCATTTTACCAAAATTCAAAATAAAGAGAGAAACCAAGATCTTTTGTATGTCTTTCTACTCTGATATTTTTTAAATAACTAAGTACTTATTCATCCTGTTAAAAAATAATTTATCTTAGCAAACTATTATTTTTCATTGCCTTTAACCAAAATTAATCTACTGGACTTTTTTCCATCTCATATAATCTTTGCTCAAAGATTGGATTGAACTTTTCTTCGAATTTTTTCTCAAGCATATGTTTTTCTTCTTGAAGTTGCTTATAAATTTATCATTTCTTAACATACAAATCATAAAACTTTAGTAGTGCTTATTTTTCTCCTTAATACTCTTCAATAGTTTCCCTTATGATTTATAAATCCTACTACTCCTTTTTCTCCATTTCTAATTATAAATGTTTGAGAATTAAGCTAATTTATTTAAATGTGCAATGCTATTTATATAGTAAGGAAGGAATTACACTATATTATTTTTTTAAGTAGTATAGTGATTTAGACATTTTCATCATAGTTCATTTTTTATTGTATCTCATTAATTAATTTACATTACTTAAGCTACTTATAATAAACTTTTTATATTGTTCTTTAATATTTAAATAAATTAAATAGCTTTCCGCCATAGTCTTAGCTGTATTATTAACTAATAAAATTAAGAATTTAAACTAAATTAAATGAGTGAAAGGTTTAAGTGTCTAAAACAAAACTCTGAATGAAACCTTACATCATCAATATCAATTTCAGAAAAATCAAGATCTTCTTATTTTCTTTTTAAATGATATTTTATTTTACTTTCGCTAGTTTGCTAACTTGAATGCTCATTTTCATTATTTAATATTTTATTATTATGCAAGTCTTGCTTCAAACCTCATTAATTCATCTATTTTTAGCTTAGGTTTAGATTTATTTTATTTCCCTTAATTTTGGTATTGAATTAAAATTTTTAATGTTCTTGTATTTAATTTCCATCATTTTAATATTCTCTTTTATAGTCACTTGGTCTTAATTGCTCCTATTGATTTTCTATATTAAGAGATTCTTATAATATAAACTAATTTATCTCTTATTCTTAAATTATGCTTTAGTTATGTGATTCTTATATTTATAGCGTATTTTACAGACTGGCATCTTAATGGCTTTATTAATTTTGCTAATTTTGCTCTTATAAGTTTTTTTCAGAGTAATCATAATCTCTTGTACTTATACCTGTTGTATTTTGCTTATCTATTTTATAACTGTAGATTTTGCTTACATAGAGTAAAGTTTTAGTTAGGATTATAATTTTCAATAGAGAGTGCTTCTTATATATTATCTTCATTCTACTAATTTTCTTAACTTTATTTAGTTTTTAATTTATCATCAAAACCTCTCTTTTTCATACTCTCAAAAGGATTCACTTCTAATTCGAAACTCTTCTTTTTTGCTACTTTTACAGATGCTTCTGTATCTATGTTTTCGTTTGTTGTTAAGTAATTCTCTTATTACAATATTTAATCAAGATGCTCAACGTTTTGTATCTGCATGCTTAAATTTTATTATGAACTAGACTCTGATGAGGAGTATAAAGAAACTTCCTCTGGTGGTTTTTTTTGAGTTTCAAGTTTAATGGATTGATATGCCTAATTTATTAAATTACAACTTACTATTGGAACTACCATTCTGAACTCTAATCAAAGCGCTTAATATCCTGGTCTAATTTTAATTCCTACATTTTCCTTCTAAAAATCTGCATTTTTATGAGAACAGAAACACGCTAGAGCATAGTTAGCTTTATTTTTAAAGTGGTCTGAATATTTATTGCGAATAATTAGCACGAATATACCAAACAATCCAATCAAGCTTTCAAGTAAATAGATCAAAAAATCAGAATAAATATTGTTTAAAAAAATAGGAATAATTAAAAAGCTAAATACCACAGCAAAAATAGCAACAGTAAGGAGTTACACCCCAATTAGATACAGTCAAATATTAAACTTATATCATTTTTTAATCACTTTTTCAGCTTACTGCAATATACTTTCCAATTATTCCTAGCCTAACTAATAAATTAGCCACTCTTATTAAGGTCTCTCATAATAGATAAATTTGGAGAACATCCTCTTATAAATGTTATGGTTAGAATTTTCTTATAATTAAGATATTATAGTAAATCTAGTGCTTGTTGGTATTTTTATACAGTTTAAAGAATAACTAAATCCATAGTAATTTGTTATTACTTATTCCTCATAGACAGGACTATCTCCCAAGTCAATTTCAACATTAGTACTTTCTTTAATTTACTAAATCTACATATTATTGTAATGATACTATTTTAAATTAAACCATAAATCTGTTTCAATATGCATTTCTTATTTCTAGTATTTCAAAAGCCTTTCTTTATTTCCTTATTTTTTTAATCATTAATAGCTTCAAAAAGCTTGGGTTAACGATCATTAGAGCAATTTTAGCATTTTAGATAGTAAATAACTTGGAGCAAAATAAGTGACTTTATTTTATTTTCCATAAACGATCTTAATACCTTAGTACTACTAAAATTCTCTTTAGTTACAACATCACTCCCAGCCTTTATTAATAATAAGTGTTTGGAATACAAAGAATCTAAGTTAAGTTAAGAATTAATTATGAATAGCTTTATAGACATAGTATATTCTATGCTTAAATTAGTTTACCCGTTTAATTGCTTGATTTAAATAAAGTACAAATATAGCAAATATCTTATTGTTAATTTATGTTCATATTTATCATCTTTTAAATACCTTGAACCTCTTATTAGTTATAATTCAAATCATTCTTTAGCTCTGTTGACTTTTAACTATATAAGTACTTGTTAAATAAGGCTACTAGTAGAATTAGACAACTAAGAGAGGATATAGAGAAACACAGAGCATTAGGTTTGATAAAGTAAATATTGAATTTAAGGTAGATAAAAGCTATTTATATAA
This sequence comes from Loxodes magnus, assembly GCA_946699065.1. Lineage (NCBI taxonomy): Eukaryota > Ciliophora > Karyorelictea > Loxodida > Loxodidae > Loxodes > Loxodes magnus. The sequence goes on from CAMPDV010000013.1 coordinate 1,579,611, forward strand.
CTGTAGTTGCTTTATTATAATAGTCATATATACATTTAATTTACCATAATAATTATACCTTATAGCTTATTAACTCATTTCATTAAGTTATATCACTTGGGAAATTATCTAAATTTATCTAACTTAGAGTTAAATAGTTAAGCAATTGAAATACCTATTAAATAGAAAAATTCAAATTAGAAATTATTTCTAAAAGTATAGTTCATTAGAGAATCAGAGCAAGAGATAAGCAATTTAAGCTAGTTTAATAGAAACTACTATTATTTGATTTCATTAAGATAAGTCTAAAAATCTATTTTATTTCCAAAAGTCATCATCTTTCATTATCGTTCATGTCAACTAATTAAAAACCTTTGCTAGTTTATATTTGCTTTCTCAAATATTGAGCAAAAGGATATCTGTAACGTAATTTAAAAAATAAGTTAGGATTATGAAATTCTATCTCTTAGTAATAGCATATATTAAAGCAACAAAGTAGAAAAAACTTGTGGGGCTTAAGTACTATATGCAGGATATGTTGAGTAAGAACTAAGATTAACTTAAAATTTTAATTTTTGATTTTTAGCTTTTTCATCCAAACTCATTAAGCTTTATAGGGACTTTATTAAAATATCTTGTTTTGAAGATTTGACACTTAATTGGAGTGAGAGATAGTAAGATACAAATTATTATTATCCTGTATTTATAACTCATTAAGCAAAAATAACTATCAAATGTATACTAAGTTTGAGCTTTAAAATAAAGATTTAACTTACCAAAATTAAACTAAATTTATTCTAAGATTTTCCTGGTATTTTAAAGAGCGAGTTCATAACTCTTTTTATAAGCACTAAATTTAGATGATAAGAGTCCTTATATAAATATAAAATACTTCTATTGATTTTGTCGAATTCATATCTAAGATTTATTTTCCTAGCATAATAAATCTTAAACATCCTAAGCAGCTGCTTTAGTATATCATTAAGAAATTTATTTCTATGGTTTTTTATTACTAATTTTGCTTACTTTAAAAGCTTAAGAGAATTTAGATACTCAATAATAAAGAACTCACCTTAAAAATACCTATAACTTCAAATATCTCAAGCAATTATAAAAAATAAAAGCGCTAAGAATATTTAAATCCTTATTTAAGTATTAAGCTCTTCCGTAATCTATCTGCCTTTTGCAAATAGTTACCCATTATTTCAAGAGAATATATAAATAGGAAAATTTTGCTGTTTTTTATAAGCAAAAAAAACCAATTGAACTATAATAAAATTACTAGAATTGTAAATATCATGTCTGCTATTTAATGATATAGAGCATTTAATTCTGACTTCAATATAAAAGAAAGTTCTACTAAGAATGTATTATATTAGTTGAGCTTATGGATAAAAAAGTTACTTTAATGATTAAACTTTTAAGCGTGATTGCTTAGAAAGCAGATACATTAGTATATTTTTATTAAGAATTCAACTTAAAAATAAGTTTTAGTTCATTTGTCCTTGATATCAAGCAATGTTTCCTCAATATCTTCATTTTTCTTAAAAATTAATTTTCTTTTGCTTTTATAAGAAAAACTTCCTTTCATTCCATAGCTTTTTTTGTAAAGATAGAAGAGTATGAATAGAACCAACATGAAAAAGCAGATATTTGAGAAACTTCAAAGAGTGCTTTCCATTTAAACAGTAGGCGCTATTATTTGAGTTCCTGTATGATAAATTTACCTTATAAAGAATTGATAATATACTGATCTGTTTTCTTTTAAATCTATTCATTTATTTAATGTTCAGGTTAGATTTCTTTGCTTATTGGTAAAGTAAACTTGTTGAGTTTTATGAAATTTTCTTATTCATCACTTTACGAATTATTTTAAAGTAGTTCTTCACTTTCAAATAACTCTAGTTGCCAGACTGATTTCGGCGTTTACAACCAAGTTATAATTTCTTCTCCAAAAACTTAAAGCTCTATCCTTTTTAAATCTTCTAAATATGGAAGAACTGTTCTCGCACAGTTATTAGACAAATAAGATTTAGCTAGCTCGTATATTTTCCTATCTTCCATAAGGAATTAAGTATCTTAAAGATCTCTTTATTCTAAAGGCAAATTCGAAAAAACCTAAACTTTCTATCCAAAATTAGCAACTTCTAATTAGAGAGTTCTTCTTTCTAATGCTAGGAAGTAGTTTGTTTATATCTTTAATTAGGAGATTTTCCAATTTTAGTAATCAGTTCTACTTTTCATTTTTTAATTCAAGATGCTTTCTTCAATTTTAAGCAACTTAATTTTCACTAACTTTGCATTTTACTTAGAATAGTTTTCTTAGAATATTTAATGCATTAGATCAGTATAAATTTGCCAGTTATCCATTAGTTCAAATAAATTTTAGATTCCTTCTTCAGAAATATGTAAAAATTATTCTTTGCTAGGTGAGTCTACTTATAGAATTTATACTACATAGCCTAAGTATTACTTTTCTAGTCCTTCAATTTCTTTAACATATTTAGCCCAATCAGATCCCATCTTTTTCTTTAAAGCTCTTTTCTTTTCTTTATATTTCTCTATGTCATTCTTATATTTTATCAGATCATCAACTATATTTTACTTTGCATTCTATGAAAGAATTTAAAGTCTTATAGAACTTGTCTGCTTTGGCTAACTGGCTTGATTTTCCAAATCTTCGAAAAGTTGTCTCACCATTGCTTTAGTTTCCTCGTCTTTTAAGAAATGTTCTATTAAGTTTTCTTTCATTTGATAATATCTTTCTGGGTCATTTAAATACAAATTTCTTATCTATTCTCTATTCTCTTCAAACTATTCTTTAGCTTCTTAGTAATCAAGTTTTGGAGGACATTAATGCTATTTAAATGATAATGCTAAGGAGAATAATTAAGAAGGTTCAGTAGTATTATTATTTTACTTTTTCTAGTTATATTTTTGCAGTTCTTCGTAAAATAAAGCTTGTTCTTGAGGTGATAGCTTCTAAATAGCTTAATCAATTTCTTCTTTGAACTCTTAATAATAAGGAATATATTCTCTCAACTTTTCGTAATCTACCGAAACTTCTAAGATTTAAACTACATATCCCAAGTATTGCTTTTCTAGCTTTTCTATTTCCCCAACATATTTATTCCAATCAGCTCCCATTAGCTTCTTATTTGCTTTCTTTTTCTCTTTGTATTTTTCAATATCATTTTTGTATTTTTTCAAATCATCAATAACATTCTGCTCTGCATTCTTAGGAAGCTAATCTAATTAGACGAAATTGTCTTTCTTGTTGGTAATTACTTCATTTTCTAGATCTTAGAGAAGCATTTGAACTTATTGTTTAGTTAGGTCACTATCAAAGTAATTATCTATCACTTGTTCCTTTTCCTTGAAATATTGTTGAGGATTTGTTAGATAAAACTACTTTATTTGTTTCTTATTTAAGTTGAAAACAGATTCAGCTTCTTCATACCCCAATTTGGAACTACAGTGATGCTATAGAGAAAGTTTGAAAAATGAGGGGATGAACATTTGATTAACAGTTCTCTTCTTCTGTTGGAATTTTTCTAATTCATTGTAGAACATTGCTTAATCCTCAATCGGTAGCTTTTTAACTGCTCTATCTATTTCTTCCTTAAATTCGTTATAATAAGGAATGTAATCTTTCAGCTTTTAAAAGTCAACCTCTACTTGCAAAAATAAACTTCGACCAAGCCTTTTACTTTCTGCCAGACTTTGTAGACTTTGAGCATACAAGCTTGCAGTCACACTTGGGCAGTAATATTTAGCATCCGTCTATTGCTAAGAGCATAAAATTCAAGTTTGAGAGGAAGTAGCATAGAAGAGCTAGAAGGTAATAATAAATAAAACATATTAAATCTTCTCCATATTATTTATGAAAATAATTAGACAACATGACTGCACTCTACTAAATAAGACTCCTTATTTACTTATTTACTTTACTATATTTTATTCTTTACTGTTACTTTTAACATTCACTATTAAATCAATCTTCCTATATACTCCTTAATACAACTTATAATTGACTTAAATTAACTAGGAGATATCTAATATTTATATATCTTAACTGAATCAGCTCTATAATTATATTAGTTAAGAAACAAATGTAAATTGGAAAATAAGGGAGTGGTATAATGAGATAGTTACTAGTAAATAGTAGTTATATTTAGATTATTTAGATATAATTAGATGTTGCTTTATACCAGTATTTTTATATCATAACACTCTCTTATTTATACTCCTCTTCTATTATTACTATCCTTGCTTCTAAATCCTTATTTTTACTCTCAAGTTAGTGTTCTAGAATCTCAAAGATCTAATAATCTCTTAAGTAAAATACCAAAAGCGAATGAAAGGGAGATATTATTGGATAGTTAAATCTCCTTGTAATCGCTTATATTTAAATAGTGTGCACCAAATAGAAAATTAATTTAAGACTGTTATTTAAAATAAGGAAAGTCTGATTATTCATTTTATAAAAATGCTGAAGAGAAGTTATATTCTAGTTAAGAAATGCAATCAAGAAAGAATTAAAAAAAGCATTAAAGATAAAGTTTAAAAACCTAAAATTTCTAATGCAAAACAACCTAAAATATTCGTAAGCAAATCAAATGTAAATATAAATTAGAAAATCTAGATCTTTAACTAACTATCTACCATTATTTCTGACTCAGATTCGGAATTAGAATCAGATTAAGAACTTCTATTGCTATAAAAAGAATCTTCAAAAGAAAAAACTAAAAACTAGAATAAAGAACTAAAATTGAGCTTTAAAAAAAGTATTGATTAGGTATCAAAATCAGATTTAGAGAATAGCAGAAAAAGGAAAAGAACTTCAACTATTATTTATCAACTAGTAGATTTTTTCCTATTGCTAGCCTGTTTTATTATAGCGCTACTTGGATTTTATTATAACTACTTTGAAAGCTAAGTTAACTTCTAGTTTTAACCTTTACCTGGTAATTTGGATTTTCGTTTTAATAACCAATAATAACAAGCAGACAATCAGAACTTAATTAAATTTATGTAAAACAAGCCTTAATAACAAAATGAGACAGAGTCTTTAAGTGAAATAATGAAGTCAATAGATTCCTATGTATAAATATACAAAGATACATAGGTACATAAAATCTACATCTTTACTAAATTGTCTGGTTTAATATGCAACCTTGGGATATTATACTGGATAGGTAAAAGAATGTCTTCACCTGATTATATGAATGATTAGTTTAAGGTAAAATATTATATAGATTTTCACTAATTTTCTACTTTTGCTTTATTTAGTTTCATTAATATTGCTATTTTATGAGTCTTAGGTCCTTTTTGAAATTAACTAAAAATTGGAGGTGGGATTTTGATATGAATTTAGTGCAACATCAGTTGCATTTATTTTCATGGTTTAAGTATACTGCAGGCCATCCCAAAAAGAAGTTGATTTTAGTTACTAGAAGTTATAGTGAACAAATGGCTTGCACTATGAGTTAATACTTATTTTATTAAATATTTTGTTATGTTAGAAACATTTTAATCACATCATGGTGTTTATAAGGTTCAGACACTTCGCTAGGCTATTACTCAGCTCTTATTAGTTTTAAGGAAATAAGTTAATAAGAGTATTATTTTCTACTTGAAAAACTCATCACTAATTCAGCTTTAATCAGAATCATAAATTTATCACAAAAGATGAATTAAAAGAGCATGAAAATGACAAAAGAGATACTCTAATCTACATAATTTAGCAAGAGCAATAGAGTAGAGCTATAGAATCTAAATAAATGTTCGTCTTTCTTCATACTTTACATTTTAATTTATTAATATACCTTAAGCAGCCTAATCACTTATAAACTAAAAATCGTATTACTATTATTTGTTTCCTTTTTGTATGATTTATACATTTTTACATCATCTAGGTCTCTAATTAAGTAAATGAAGGTATAATTTTAATCCAAGAAAGCTCCTTAAAAGTATTATAACTTGAAGCATTCTATATTAGTTTAAAAATTTGTTTGAGTAAGCAAGAATAGTTAATTAAGTATTTTTATCATATAGAAAAAACTTCGCTTGTAGTAAACAAATATAGCAACTATTATCTTAAAAGCAGTAGCATAGTTTACTTAGGCTAAGAAATAAGCTAAAATTATAATTGAATCACTACAAATATAGCTATAGTATAAAACTTAGGATTATAAAGTATGGTCAAACTAATTAATTCAAATCTTTTATACTTCAAAACAATTTTAACTTTCTTCATTTAATTAAAATGCTAAAATTTTCATGGTTGGCGTTTATTGACGAGCCTAAATAGACAAGTTGAGAAAACTCTTTAGATGTTAGAAAAGAATACTGCTTGTTATTAGATAGTTTAAAGATATAAAATTGAATATGTTTAACTTTTTATATTTACTGTGATTTATCCTTTTTACTATTTATTTAATCCCTATAATAGCAATAATTATATCTCTTAATCTTTAAAATCCTTGTCTTATCTATTATACTTTAGATATCCTTAATCAATTTACTTAAAACTAGAATTTAAATTCTTAATATTATAATTTATTTAAATATGATATTTCATAGATTCCAATATAGTATTAGTATAATAGTTACTCCTATTATTTAAAACAAAGCTATTAGTCTTATTAATAATTATGTATTGCTTAACTGATTTTTATTTAGTTTCTTAACTACTTATCTTTAATTATTCTAACTAATCTTTAAAAATTATAGAAAGGTAACTTAAAAATACTTGCTAAGTTATAATAATCAGAAATAAACTTAACCTATTCTTTAAAACTATTTAGAGTTTTCTATCCACTAATAACTAAATGACTTCTTTTACTACTTATTCACACTACTAAGATATAAATATTAATGCAAAAGCTTATTTAAATTAATATAACTGTTAATATTAAATCTGGCTCTAAAAATGAAATATTAGTTTATTTAGCTTTAACTTTAATAAAAATCTCTAGCTTTAATATTTATTAAATCATTAAACAATCAAATCCCTTCATATTTAATAGTAACTTGTTTCTTAAAAAGGTGGATATCGAGTAAACTTTAAATTAACTATCTGCTTTATAAACATTATTTAAGGGAACTAGCTTTAACTTTCCTAATTAAATTTAAAACTAAGGGTAAATAAATTAGAGACAAATATGAGTAAGATTAGAATTAATGAAAAGCACTTAGAATCATAAAGCAATAATTCTGCTTTTAAAATAATGATTATCAGTTTATTATATCTGAACTACTGTTGTTATAGAAGCTTACTAAGTATAACTATTATATAATTGCATAGTAATTGTATTTAATTTGAACAAATCTAAGTATAGAAGCTTTATTTCTCTTGCAACAAGTCAGTCTTTATTACTTTTATGGTTGTTTCGTATTTTTAAAGCTACAGTAACGTTGTTTAGAGTATCCTAAGTGCTTTCAGTTGTTATAGCATTTCTAACGAATTGTCAGTTTTAAATTAGTATACTAATATATAATGTTGGAAGGGAGATCACCTGTAATTAGTTTTAACATATGGTTTACCAGGACTTCTACTGTATGGATTTCTAGTTCCTTTTATTTTAATTTTATACCTATACAAGAATCGTAAAATACTAAAATCCCATCTAATAAAATCATAACTAGGGTTTGTAATAATTGGCTACAAAGAAAGTTTTTACTACTGGGAGTTTGTAAAGATTTATGAAAAGCTAGTTATTTCCTTAGTCTTCATATTCTTATAGAAAACTACCATTATCTTTTAGTTTTAATGCCTAACCTTAATTCTAATTATCTGCATTCTACTCTAAAGAAAGTTTAAACCTTTTATTAAGAAAGAGCTAAATGACTTAGAGCTAAACTACTTGTTTATTTCAGTTTTTACTCTCTATTTAGGAAGTTACTTCGATTCTGGGTAAAGATATTTAACTATAGACATATTAGCCTTTATTCTACTAGTAATTGCTAATGGATATTTCATAGTAAAATGACTTTATTAGCTTATTATTTTGTATGGAGAGGAAACATTTATAAAGAACTTAAAATGGTATTTTATACTAAGTTGCTTGAAAGGAAACGTAAATTTAGTAGAAATAGCATAGCAATGAGAATAAAACTAAAATAAAAGCAGGAAAAAGGAATATAAATGAATTAGAAAAATAAGACTGTTATTTAGAGATCAGTAAAAGCTAAAATAGAAAGAAGACGAATATTATAATATCGACAGAGAAAATAAACATAGCACAAAACTAAGCTAAACCTTTGTAAGATAAGAAATATAGATTCTAAAGTAAATTGAATGATGCCTCTTAATAAATACTGATCTAGCAGAGCTTTATCAATTAATTTCAACTCAAACATTTTTATCTTAAAAGGAATATTGAAATTAAAGGATTCACTAGTTTTTAAGCAGATACCAAGAATTTTAAAATAATCAATAAGTATTAAACAGTAACGAAGAATTTATATTGGTAAAAACTAAAGATGCTAAGAGCCTAAATGATAATTTAAATTAACTTTAAGAAGACAGAGTAAATGAGAACTAAGAACAGCAAGCAATGTAACAGTATTAGTTAGAATGTAAAAATACTAGAATTAAAAAGAATCTAGAGAAAATATAAAATAAATAGTTAAAAAATAAAAATGACATAAGTTCTTCTACCAGCAACTATTAGTAAGATCAAACTTTAAGCTGACTTAATTTCTCAGTTTAAAATGAAGAAGAAAATAAGAATTTTGGTAATTCAGAAGATTAAACTGAAGCTTTAAAGAAAGAAATAAAATTTAAATTAAAACAGTTGAAGATTGACCAATTTTAAATAGATTTAGACGAAAAAAGCTACCAAGCTAAGGACTAGGAAAAAAGTAAAGACTGATTTAATTTTAGTATTAAACATCTATTACTCATATAAATATCGTCTAACTCATATATATTAATTTAACATAAAGTCAATATACAAATGTACCTTGCTAAAAAAGTTATCTATAATATAAATAAAGTTTAACTTTTAAATTAAGTTTGATATAGTCATAAACTTAATATTGTTTATTTCTTGCTACAAAAGACTCTTTTTGCATATTAATTTATTATGTTTATAAATTGTTTTATTCTATTTTACTAACTTAATTTCTTATACTTTAGATAAAATCTTAGATTTATCTTCTAGTATTAATTAAGCACTAATATATCCACATTTGTTTTCGAAATAGATCACAAGCTTCCTACAATAATAAATGTTTACCCTTTGAATTCCTTCTTTTAAAGATATGATAATAACTTGAATTAGTTTAAGTTAATGCAAAGCATAATAGGAGTATAAAATATAGTTATTTATGGTTATACTTCTTATTACATGGAAGCTATTACCTTTATTTATTCTTTATAATTAGTTTATATCATTACTCAAATAGCATTACTCTTCTTAGATATTCAAATAGAGCTATACTAAGCAATCCATTTAATTTGTCTTATAACTTCAATTTTATAAATTTAACTTAGTGATTGAAATATTAGTAATTATGTCAGATGAGTTAATACAGGAAGAATGTGAAAATTGGAATGGTATATTGCCAAAACGTGGATAAGTTAGTAAAATAAATGTATATGTAATGTCTATTAGCGAGCTAATGTATCTATATATTAAGTGTATTTAAATCGTTATCCTATATCTAGATATATATTAATATATCATAATATAATATATTTAAGAACTTTGTTAACACTTCATAGCTTTCGGGATAGAATAAATAAGCAAAAAGATTGTAATTTGTTAAGTAGTCTAATAAGAAATTATTAGTTTAGTGTTAATTAAAACATTCTAAATTCTTTGGTTTCCTAAGCTTAGAAATAGTAGCTGTTCTATAAGTATTAAAATCTAGAACTTTAATTTTAAATTATATATGCTTATTATAGAATATAATGCTAAAATAAATGACGGTTAATTTAATTCAGAAAATTAGTAAATAAGAATGATATATAATCTAAATAAACTGTAAGACTAAGAAAAACTATAATTATATAAAAACTAATTCCTTGGTGCTTATGATTTTTTTGAAAATAATATATAAAATTTGAATTTATCGTTATAATACAGATTTATTAAAAATTTAATCCATATTGCAGCTCTGGAGATACTTGATCAAAGACAGTAAAATTAACCAAAACTGCCTTCATCTGTAGTGATATAAATGAATAAAGCCAGAAATGCAAGAATATAATATATAAATAAATTAAACTAATTTAACCGTATGAATGATGAAGTCATCTAAATGAAATTAGAAGCAAAAAGGTAAAAGAAAAAATTCGTAAAAATGAAGAATGCCATGTGAAAAAATATAAATGAATAAAAATAAATAAATTTGAACAGTAATAACCAGGAAATGGCTAAACAAGCAAATAAAATTTTCAATCCTAAAAAAGCTCTAATTATGAATCTCAATTCAAATTAGACAGAATAATTTATTAAAAATTGAGAAAGTGTATTAAACTAATATAAAGATACTAATCAATAAGAAATACTTAAAGAAGTAATAAAAATAGATGAAATCTACAAACAAAATAAAATTCTTTAATAAAAAATAGCATAATCATGGAATAAAATATTATACTAAGAAGTTGTTGATATAATAAGATACCTCCCAAATAATAAAGCTGCAGGTTTTGATTAAATACCAAATGAATTAATTAAATATGCAGGACATGAACTTTGAAAAATTTTAACAAAATTCTATCAAAACTGCTAACGCGATTAATTAATCCCTGCCGAATTAAATAAAATTAAAACAATAATGATTCATAAAAAAGATTCCAAATATGATTGAAAAAATTATAGACCAATAGCAATTATAAATACAATCTAAAAAATATTCGACAAGATAATATCAAACCATATATATAAAGATGTAATTGAGTAAAACCAAATTAATAAAGACTAAAAAGGATTCATAAAGAAAATGCAAACTACAATAAACATATACAAATATAATAGATAATGAATCATTATTAAGAAAGTAAGAAAAAAAAGGAAGAAAATGAATCGTTGATTTTTACCTTGATTGATATTGAGAAAATGTTTGATTCTATAAATCACTATTTACTTTTTAAATAACTAGAAAGATTTAAAATAGCCGATAACTTAATAAAAACATTGAAAAACATATATTCTCAAGTACAAATACACTTTTAACTAGAAGACTAAATCACTAGAAAAATAGACTACAAAAATGGTATACTTTAAGGAAGCTCATCAGGACCTATACTAGCCATAATTTATTATGATATTGCTATGTAATACTTAGAATAATATAATAAATTAGGATACAAGATAGGAAATACATAATACTCAAAATTAGCATGAGCTGACGATTTATTACTAATCTCCAACAACGCTTAAAGAATGTAATAATTAATAGATCAAACTTAAAGAATATTCAATATAATAAAATTAAAAATAAACTTAATAAAAACTGAATGCATTAATATTAGTAAAGAGAAATAAGAGAACTAAAAAAAATTAAATTTGAAAATATAAGGGAAGCTAATTTAATAAAAGAAAACTGTTGAATATTTAGGATTCACAATTGATCAGAATAATTAATTAATTACACATATACAAAAAGTACAAAATAAATATTAGTAGGCCAAGTACTTATTTTAATAGTAATTTTACAGCAGATTTAATAAGACGATCCCAATTAATTTCAAAAATTTATTCAGATTATTTATTCTACCTAAATTAGAATATGGTGCTGAAATAATTCCATATAGTATACAAACTGGAATAGCAAAGGTGAAAAACTAAATACATGTAAGTTAACGATAAATTATAAGATAATATATGAAAATGCCATAAGCATCTTGAAATGAGTTACAACACATAGATTTTAACTGACTTGGATTTGAATAAATAACTGCAAAAAGATATTTTAAATTTTATAGAAAACTAAATGACTTATATAATCAATAGTAATAATCTAAGAATAAAGATGAAAAGTTTATCCAATTATTCTAAATAAGTTAAAAAAATAAGACTTAGTAACAGAAATAAATTAAAAAAATGTAAAAGAAATTTAAAATAGATTTAAAAGCTTTATAAAATCTAAATATGATGTAATTCGATAAAAAAATTGATGTAAAAATTAAAGAACACTTTTTTAATTAAACATTTTAGAGAATAACAAAAACAACAAAAAAAAGAAAAAAAGAAATGATCACAGCAAAAATTATAACAAAGTAATTCAAAAATGTAGAAAAATTCCCAGTTATAACCTACTTTTTATTGAACAAAGAGAAAATGCAACCATCAAAATTAATATTCAGATTGAGAACCTAACTACTTTTTTTTAGAAGTGATCTTCAAGAAAGACATATTCCTTAAGAATATGATTAATGCTTATGTCAAGAAAAAGAGGCATTCTAACACATATTCAAATGTAAATACTACCAAAAAAGTATAGATAATATTAAAACCTAAATAGATAAAATTATTAAAAGCAAAAATAAAGCGTAAAATAATATAAACTAAGAAAATATTTATGAAAATATAGAAAAAGAGCTCTTAGAATATAATTAAAACATAATAAATTAAATATTTTGCAAAAAAGACTATATGAATCAAATTGATAGAATAATAAAATCTACATGAAGCAGAATAAAATAAACATGAAAACAAATATATTCTTTCTAAAACTTAATGAAAATTTAATTTAATTTAATATATGCTTATTATATTTGTAATTATAAAACTTTGCTACTGAAAAAGCTAATGCTGCTAGATATAAAGTAGTAAGCAAAGGAAGTATAAAAGAAAATTATCATAAAGGTATTCATATATAATAATTTAGTTTAAATCTTAAAATTAATATGCAGTTAAACAAATAATTAATCCTGTCTAGCTAAGTGTTATATTATTTAAATTAAAACATCAATAAGATTTTAAAATTAAATGATAAGTAAGTGAAGTATTAATCTAAATGAATGATTTAAATAAAATAGTTATTTTTCTAATTTTAGCTAATTATCTTAAGATTAAGGATTATTATATTTATTTTAATTTCTATAAGTTTATCATATAATCAAATATATGATTATCTTTATAATAAGAACAAAACATTTTAATTACGTAAAGATACATAATTAACTATTTTAATCTCTCTTAAAAGAAAAAATAATCTTTGGTATCTTTTTTAGATTCAACTTTAAGATATTACAATATTTATTTATATCTTAGACTTTGGCTTTAAATACATCAAATTAAAATTAACCTTAACTTTTATTTTTTTATCCCTTTACTTTTTAAATTTTTCTTATTTAAAATATTTGCTCTCTATATTTATACTCTTCCATTGCCTAAGATTGCGTAAATAATTAAATCAAATGCAATTAAGATAAAATGATTAATAGCTGTAAATAAGAGAAGTTTTACAGTTGTAGTTGCATTACTTTTTTGAAATAGAACTGGAAGTATCAAAATATTGGAATAGAATACTAAGAACTATAATTATTATATCCTTTACTTTATTCTCTTTTTCATGCTTACTAAGATTAAATTTTAATGGCTTAGTCTATGTAATATGCTAAAACAACTAAATTTACAATTTTGCCTTCAATTAAAGGATTCAGTTAAGTTACTTATTCCTAGTTCGTATCAAAACTTTAAAAGTTTACAAAAATGATGAGAAAAAGGAATTAATGATTGATATTGTCAAGCATTATGAAAATATATAGATCTTGAAAAAAAGAATGCAAAAGAAACAAATCCATTTAACGTATAAAATCAGAAAATTAATATTTAATTCTCTCTTTTAAATCAAAATACACTAGCAATTTACAAATTTATTCAATCTAACCAAAGATATTCTAATCTCTTACCTATAAAAATGTGTTTACAAACTTTAACTTAATCTTCAAATAAGAAATGTATTTAAATTGATATAAACTAGGAATTTTTATATATAAGCTAAAATAATAATATTCTAGGTTATTTTTAACTTTTTAGTTTATAAGCAAACGTTCTATTTATTCTTAATATTTTTGATAAAAAAACTTAAATAACTTAGTTTTGTGATAATACTACGAAACTAGACTAAATTATAACTATAACTATTAATATTCATCAAATACATTAATAAGAGAAGGTATAAATTTAAAACTTCATTATATAATTCATTATGAATTATATAATGTCTCGCTAATTAAAGTAGAGATCAAGATTTAAACTATTATTTTAGATTTAAATGATAGAAAAAATCATTTGCTTTATAATCCTTAGAATCCTTTAAGTGGTACTTGCATGATTTAAAATTGAAGAACCTGAAGTTTATGTTATTGCTCTGAAGTATTTAAAATGCTTGGACTAAAATAATCCTTAGGAGCAAAGGAATTCCCTTATAAGTCTGCTATAAGAAAATTCCTCATTCCAGTTATTAGAATCTCCATATAAAAATCAGCCTAACTGTACTGAATGCTTTAATTTGATATATAACTGTGAAATATTAAGAAAAGGTTTATGAAGGATTTTTGATTGATAATACTGCTTAAACATTTCCAAATGCTCTAAAGAATTTTTATGATTGGAAATGTGTTCAAATTACCAAAACGCATCTAAAATAAGATTTTAAAGCAACATTTAAAAATAAATTTAATGTCAAGACCTTGATTCTAAAGAATCTTATTATAAATGATAAAGCTCGTTTATTGTGAGTTACAAAAGGAATCAAAGTTAACAAAACATAGCTTATTTCTTTATATCAGCAAAAGAATTAGCAATATAATTTTATAATAGAGTCTATCTAAATCATTTTAAAACTATAATGTATTTAATAATAGAAAATTAGGAAAAAAATAAGTTTGAAAGCAACTTAAATTTTATCAATAGTTAAGTCAATTTAAAAGGATTATAAATAAGCCATAATGAAATTTAATCAAAATTCTATGGTAACTAATATAATAAAAATTAATAATGATATCATAAATACTGTCAACTCATTAATGATTTAGAATATGTATAAAGAAAACAATAAAAATGTTAATTAAATAAATTAGCAATAAATAATTTTCTGCTATGGAAAAACTAAGAAAGAGAACTTTAAAAAATATATTATTTTCAGATAGTAACATCAATTCAAGCTCTTTTATAAAGAGCTAAGGAGAAAAACTTGTTGAAGTATTTTTATAGGAAAGTTCTTATTTAAAAATTTTAAGTAATATTTTTAAGATAATAAAGTAAATTATGAAGGCTGTAATCATCTTAAAATAATAAAATAGAGCGATAGAATTAAGTAATTTTACTAATAATGCTACTTATAATTATAGAATAACTATAATCTCTACATCTTCATTTATAAAAAATAGAAAGATACAATTTAGAAAAAAATTAAGCAATTAAAGAGCAATCATTGTATCTTTATTCCTCCTAAGCTATTATAATAAAAAATGTTAAATCTATTTAAAAATAATTAGAAAAAATTCGAAATAGAAGGCCTTGAGTTTGCTGTAAACGAATAAGTTTCGATTAAAGTTGAAGATAAGAAATCCCTCTTTAAAAACCTCATTTACTTTTGGTAGCAAAAAACGGAATATCAAGTCATAATTTATTCAAGCGAGTATCGATTTAATTTATAATTAAGTTACTTATCCTAAGGACTACGTGGCAATACTATAAGTAGTTATCATAAAGTATTTCCAGTCTAATGATATTTAAAAAATTAATAATCTCATCTGTGGAATATAAAAAATATTTTCAAAAGAGATATTGATGCTTATTCTAGATTTTATAAATAAAAAGTTTTAAATGATACTAGCACTACACTTTTACAAGATTTAACTAGTTTCATATCATGAAATAAGAAACTAAAGAGAACATTTTCGAGAAAAAACTTGAAACTAAAAATGATAAGCATTATATTCAAATAAAATGTATTTTATGTGAAAAACTAGGAATTATTTAAAATCTGTAAACAGTAAAAAGATATTTAAACTAAGAAAATTTACAAATAATCTATTTTTTCTAAGAAATTTGAGCAAAATTAAGAAGAAAATATAAGAAAATTTTATCAAAGAAGAAATATGAAAAGTGCAAAAATTTAATTTAAGTGTCTATTAGATGCTCTACTAAAATAATTTTTATATATAAGAAATATTAATGTCTAATTAGGAACATATTTCCTTTTCCATCAACTTAAAATCGTAGTCTTAAAGTAGAATTAAATATAATGAAGTTTAGTTAAAAAGGATAAATTTAGGAAGAAAATAAGTAAATTAATATTAACTTGAGGGAACATAATTATGAATGCTTGTAAAAAATTTTAAAAGAGGCAATCAAGTGTAAGAGAAAAGCTAAGAACACCCATAATTTTTCGCTAGTTTTGATTAAATTTAATTAATTAACTTAACATATCTTCATTCGAACATTATTACCAGAAAACATTAATTTTAAGCATTAATTGATAAAATGTTCAACCAAGGCAAATAAGCAAAATTTATCTAATGATTTAAAACTTAAATTAAAAGAAGAAATTAAATCCTTAGAAAGTTAATTACAAGAAGTTCTTGAAATAAGTGGAAGATATAAAGAAACTATTATTTAATTAAGCGAAAAATATAATATTCAGCTGATTATTTGGAAGGATTGAACAAGATATAGAAAAGTTAGATTTAAGTCCAGATATGAAAAATAATTTTATATTAATTAAATTTAATAAAGAAACTTAAATATCTTACTTATAAAAATGTAGGATAAAAGTAAGGACTTTTATAAAATTAAAAAAAACTAAATATTAACGAATCATAATATCCAAATAAAATAAGGTTACATGAAGAGAAAATTGCAGAATTAAAAATTAATTAGATGAAAAAATGAAATAAAATATTGCATTGAAGCTAATGCAAATAAAAGCTAATAGATAAAAAAATAGAATTATTTAGAAGAAAAATAAAATCAAATTAAATAATCAAAATACTAAATCTCTTTCCAAAAACCTTTATAAAATTAATTAACAAATAATATAAAATAAGCAAAAAGGAAAATAAAGGAAAAATAATAGTTAAATATGAAAGATTTGAATGTATAATAGCAAATAGATTTAAATTTAAGTAAAAAGATAAATTTCTTTAACTTTTGAATAAATCTGACTATTTACTTTGAAAAATTAAATTAAAAGCATAAATCTCATATAGATCTACTAGAAATAAAACTAATATTTTAATGTTAAAAATATAAGATTGCTAAGAATGCATAGATTAATAGTTATTAAAATAAAGTTTATAGCTCTAAAATTTTCGAAGATAATGAACAATTTGTAACAGTAACACAGAAAATAAGATGAAGAATTAAAAGTAAAGGAAAAATAATAAAAAATAAAAAATTGTGTTAAAGAAGTAAGTGAAGAAAGAATAATATTCACTAATAAATAGTTGAAAGTCTTTGATGGGTATATAAAATAGGAAAAATAAATAGGATTTCATATAGATATAACAATAATATATTTTTCAAGAAAAGGAGATCAATTAAAGTTTTTAACCAAATAATTGTAAGGAAAAAGTTCTAATTTAAAATAATTTTAACAAAAAGAAGAATAATTGCTTTAAGTAAAAATAATTATAAAAATAATGAAAAATGATACATTTAATAACCGAAGATTATATTCTTAAATATGAATTTATGGACATCTTTAGTAATAAAATGTATATAACTAATAAAATTAAATTAGAAAAATTAGATCAAATATTAGCAATTAAAGAGAAAATATTCGAGAAATATACCCATACTTTTAGCAACTGAAAAATCGTAATAATTATTAAAAAAAAAGATAGATAAATGAAAAAGGAATTGTATAAATACAAAAAAATAGTAATCATGTTAAGAATTATTAAAATCAGGCACTTTAAAAATTAAGGATGATATTAAAAAAAAACAGGAAATAAAGAGTTTTAATTATAAAATTTATTAGAAATACTGTTATTACTTAATG
The DNA here is from genome assembly GCA_946699065.1 of Loxodes magnus. NCBI lineage: Eukaryota > Ciliophora > Karyorelictea > Loxodida > Loxodidae > Loxodes > Loxodes magnus. The sequence continues at coordinate 1,597,563 of CAMPDV010000013.1, forward strand.
AATAAAATAATAAGATTCGATAAATTAGAATCAATTATAGATTAACTAAACGGAAAGAAAAACCTTTAAAGAAGAATATAAAGAAAAATACTAAGGAACTTATGAAGCTTTTAATATTTAACTGACAAGAGCAATTTAGAATAATAATATCAATTTATAGCAAGCTTCATTTATTTCAGAATATAATGAAATAAATATTAAAATAAATAAATAAGTAAATCCTAAAATTACTTGATTAAATAAACGATTAAGAAAAACAATACCATAAACATATATAAATAATAACTTAATATAACAGGAAAAATAAGGATTTATTAAAAATAATTAAAGAAATATTTTAAAGAAAAGGCCAAACTTTATAAATCCAAAAAAAAGAATAAATTTTATAAATAAAATATCTATTTAAATATAGTAGAACATTTTAAATAATGAAGACATGTTACTAGAGTAGGTCAGATAACTAACTACAAAGGCTTTAATAAAGCGTTTTAATTGTTAACTTTGTTTAGAAGTTATTTCTTAAAAAATACAAATATCTTAATATTTTACTATCAAAACATATTACGCTATTATTTCTTGCACAAAAAGTTTAAATAATAGAATAATTTATTTTAATTTACATTAATTTAGGTAAATATAGTATTTTATAATGAATAATTAAAAAATGCTTCTAAAAATAATAAAATAGTAACTATTTTATTCATGATTATATAATTAATAAAAAATATTCTTATTAAGTTTATGCAAATTATCAAATTTAATGTAGTTTACTATATAGAATATTTCATATTTAGATATTATATGTAGTTAGACTAATTAATAAATAATTGTATATCATTTTGCTAGATTTTTTATTACATTTTATTCATAAAAAATGGATTTTGGCTGGGGAGGAGAACTTGTAGGTAATCTGGTGCAGTTTATACTGAATTACGGGTAATCTCACGCTAGATACCACCACGGGAAAGGGTGGTCAAGTTTGGAAGAAACAAGTCTAATTACCCGAAGGTTTTTGCTAGCAGTCTGAAAGTTTGACTGACGGGCCTTCTAACTAATGGCTTAATTAATTCCTATAAGAATCTTATTAAAGAAGACTGGAACATTTGGTTCAATATTTAAGAATAATCTTTAAAAAGTAGATTCTCATTTAGAGGAGCTAATGTGACTCATTGGATGAATAGAATGACAACAAGAAGTATGAAAATACTTTTTTTAATATTAAATATTAATATTGAAAGAGCTGCGCGTCAATGAGGTGCTACGAGCTCTATAATAATCTTTATTTACTCTTTCATTTATTATTATATTTATATATATATATATATATATATATATATAAAATGGCTTCTAAGAAATAACAGAACTTTGAACAAAACATTTAAACAGGAAAATTCTCTAAAAAATAAAAAAGCGAAATAATTACAATGAGTGAAAGTGAGAAATATGATTGATATGACGAACATTAACCACTTGGAAATCCAGAACTAAAAAAACTTCCGACACAAACTCAAATAGAAATATTATCTAAGTCATTAAAAGAGTTTATGTTTAAAAATAGATACCTCACTGTTAAAGTAGAAAAATTAGAAAAACTAATAACGTCTTTACTTGAGAAATAATATTAATAATCATAAGAAATAGAAAACAAACTGGAACAAAGAATTCTTTAAATTTAATAATAAATTCAGGTTACGCCATTTTCGATTTAACAGAATTAATCAGATCCTATGGAAATAGAAAATGAAGCCTCAAATTAAAATAAACAGTAAACGTTTATTTAAAATAAGTAGTAAATTTAAATTAAATAAGTGTTACAAGAATAATAGTTTAAAAGAAGAATAAAATGCTACGTATGCAATAAATAACACCAATGAAAATACTGCTACTAACTAAGCGAAATTTAAAGAAAGAATAAATAAGATATTTTTAGAAAACTATTTAGGATATATCCAACATAAAGCGGAAAAGTTTATAGAAAAAAATTCTTCAATTCAAATCTTAATCCTTGGATAAATAATTAGGAACGCTGCGTGCAAGATCAAAACTATTCAGAATATTAAAGGATGGTGCACTAATGAAGTGCTACACCGCCTAACTAAGCCTAGTAGAAATTAAAGACAAACTAATGGAGACAAGCTGATAAAAAAGGTCAGATGGCTGACTACTAAGGCTTTAACAAAGCTTTTTAACTTTAACTTTTAACAATATCTAACTTAAGGGAAAATTAAAAAAATTTAAAAATTAAAATTAAAAATAGAAAATAACTTAAGCTGTCCATTCCGAAAAAAATATTAACTCGTAACTTGAATTTAAAAATTTTTACTTAGCACTTAAGTCTGAAAAAAATCCTTAAATACTTTCTTTAAGTAACCTAAAAAATTTTCCTAAGTTAGTCGTTTTTTTTAGAACTTGAAAATCATAAGAATCAATTAATTAGTAAGAGTTGAACTTCCTTAAAAAAATCAAAAACTTTAACTTGATTTTGTAGAAAAACGTGGACTACTTATTTTTTATAAGTATATAAACAAAAATTAAATTAACCTTAACCTTAATGAATAACTAAATAAAATTTTAGAAAACCATTAACTCAAAATTAAAAAAAACTTAGAAAAAAATTTTAAATTAATATATACTTTTATACTTTTATACTTTTATACTTTTATACTTTTATACTTTTATACTTTTATACTTTTATACTTTTATACTTTTATACTTTTAAATAATACTTTTATAATATATAATATATACTTTTATACTTTTATACTTTTATACTTTTATACTTTTATACTTTTATACTTTTATACTTTTATACTTTTATACTTTTATACTTTTATACTTTTATACTTTTATACTTTTATACTTTTATACTTTTATACTTTTATACTTTTATACTTTTATACTTTTATACTTTTATACTTTTATACTTTTATACTTTTATACTTTTATACTTTTATACTTTTATACTTTTATACTTTTATACTTTTATACTTTTATACTTTTATACTTTTATACTTTTATACTTTTATACTTTTATACTTTTATACTGAAAGCGTATAACTTAAAATGTTTATTTCATAATTCTCAAATCGCCACCTTCCACTTTCTTATTGTTGTGTCAAGAGAACCAGATACCAACCACTTGTTGTCCTTACTTAGTGCTAATGAGTAAATTCCTTCCGAGTGTCCTTACAAAGTCTATATGCAATCACCAGTACTAAAATTTCAAATTTTAATCGTTTTGTCGTAAGATCCAGAAAATATAAAGTTCATGTCGTTACTTAAACAAATACCAAAAACATTACCCGAATGCCCTTTGATAGTTCGAATTAACTAACCAGTTGAGAAATCCCATACACGAATCGTTCGATCGAAACCTCCAGATACGATCCATTTCATGTCATTGCTTACTGCCATCGATCCAACTGGATACTAGTGTCCAGTCAAGGTCCTCGTACAACTACCCGTCCAGAAATCCCATACACGAATCGTTTCATCGTTACTTCCAGATACGATCCATTTCGTGTCATTGCTTACTGCGATCGCTCTAACTCATGACCAGTGTCCAGTCAAGGTCCTCGTACAACTACCCGTCCAGAAATCCCATACACGAATCGTTCCATCGTAACTTCCAGATACGATCCATTTCGTGTCATTGCTTACTGCGATCGATCCAATTACTGACTCGTTTCCTTTCAAGGTCCTCGTACAACTACCCGTCCAGAAATCCCATACATGAATCGTTCCATTGTTACTTCCAGATACGATCCAATTCGTGTCATTGCTTACTACCATCGCTACAACTGTATCCTCGTGTCCAGTCAAGGTCCTAGTACAACTACCCGTCCAGAAATCCCATACACGAATCGTTCCATCGTTACTTCCAGATACGATCCATTTCGTGTCATTGCTTACTGCGATCGCTACAACTCCTGACTCGTGTCCAGTCAAAGTTTAATCTAAAATATAAAATGATTACCTTGTGCTTGATTGTAAGCAATTTAATATATTTATTATTCGGTGAATTTAGTTTTGTTTTCTTCAATTTACTAAACTTTTTCAGGGATGGATGTTATTTATTGGATGCTTTAGATTTGTTTTATTAGGCTTAGTAACTGTGCCTATATTACTTCCAAATTTAATCGTTCTTAAGCTGTTTATTTCCAGCATCCTTGAATTAACAAACTGTACTCTTAAGGACAATCCTCTGGAATTTCTTCCCTTCTTCCTTTTTTAATTCCTTTTTCTACGTAGCGATCCTCCGTATCTGGAAAAGGAACTTCTTGAGTAGCAATTTCCCAAAAAATTACTCCTAACGCGAAAATGTCAGATTGCTTGCCGTATTTTGGTTTCATGTCCATTAATTCAGGAGCCATCCATCTAATATTTCCGACTTTTTGCTGAGTTTGTAATGATTTGGATTCAATCCTGACTCGCGACAAACCGAAGTCCGTTATTTTTGCTTTACCTAAAGTATCAATCATTATGTTATTGCTCTTTAGATCTCTGTGAATGATATTCTTTTTGTGGATATGCTATAAACCTTGAACGATATCTAAACTTATTTTATAACGCAATTCCCATGCTAATTCTTTTTTGTTATGCAACAGATTGAATAAGTTCTAGGGTAAGTATTCCATTATTAACTATAACGGAGATGAACAGTAACCATATACTGTTATAACATTCGGATGCCTTATTTTCTGAGTGATCGCTATCTCCTACTTTAAATCATCCTTGGCTTACTCTGATATATTTTAATTGAATAACTTTTTAATCGCCACCTCAATGTAACCCTACATCAAACCTTTGTAGACCACACCGAAACTTCCCTCGTCAATTTTGCTTAGTTCCTAAATTTCTGAATTTTAAATGATGTAATCACTTTCACTTGTCGAAACCATTTTTTATAATTTTCATTTACTTTAATTCATAAATACTTAAAAATACCAGAATTTAAAAGAATTTATTAACATATTTAAATAAACAGATTAATTTTTAAAATGAAAAATAGAATTGTTTTAAAACTTTTATAAAATGCTGAATCTTTAAGAAAATAAACATAAATTTTAAAAAAAAATTCTGAAATTAAAGGAAAAAAAAATCAGAACATGCGTCTTAAAAAAAACTGTATATTAAAAAGAAAAAAAATCTCGTAAGAAAATTATTATAAAGTAGTTATATAAAGGAACGTAATAATTGTCTTAAAATTAAAAAAAATTATTAGAAAGAATATTACATAAAGAAATAGAAATCTAAGTAATAGAATAACAAAAACGAAGAGAATAATTTACTAAAATATTAATAATTTTAAATATAATCTTAAGCTTTACTAAATAAATTATTTTACTGTTAATAAACTCAATTATTATAAATTTTTATTACTAGTCAACTGAAATCTTTAAGCAAGAACATAAAATTGATTTTTATAATATTTTACTAAATTAGAATATCATTATTTCAAAAACAATTAAACTTTTAAAACAAAAGTTTTAATAATAAAATCTATTAAAAATACTAATAAAACAAAAATCATATAAATAATAAAGATCTTTTAAATTATATCATCATAATTGATTATGTTTTAGGTTTGATAATTAGATAAATATTAAACAAATTTATAAAAATTTATATTACAATTAAAAAACTTGATGAAATTCATAGTAATACTTAAATATATACATTGATGAATAAAAATAAAAAAATTTAAATAATAATAAACAAAAAACTTATATCATTGACATAATTATCTAAACTTATGACTTAATGAAATAATAAAATGCTAAATATTAATATAACAATGAATATTTTTTCGATAAAATATATAATTGCTTCATAAAATAAAAAATTAATAAAATCAAAGAACGTTATTACTCATATAAAATGTTTTTATATTAATAAGATATAAAGAGTTAAAGATGACTATATGGAATATATAATGAAAAAAACCATAAAATTTAAAAGTTCAATTAAGACTAAGATTTAATACCTCTTTGTATTTAATAAATAAGCTAATAAACATTAAATAATTACAAAAGGATTTTTATTGCTTGAAATATGTTTATGCTCTTATTAAATATAGTAAGCTAAATTATTTCATTAAAAATACTTAATCTATAATAACTAATTGCTTAGAACTCTTCAAACACATTTAAAATAAATTATACCTCCTATTTAAAAACTCAAATTTATGAATTAATCCTTTAAGATATTTTTATTAAAAGTTTAAAGAAGTTCATTAAAAGATAAAATATAAAAGATATTAAAATTAAAAAAAAAATTATGGATTTTAAAACCATAAAAATGTTCATTATATGTACACAAAATAAAAAAAATAAATTTTTTTTTAACCAACCAAGTACTAATATCATAAAAATGAAAATAAAAGAATAATTAAAAACAAAAATATCTGGAAATACAAAATTACATTAAAATAACGTTTTTATCATGTTTTCTTAAAACTCTTTTTTTAATAAATTTTTATAATTATACATTGAAAAATACAAAATTACAATAATTAAGAAAATAAATTTTTTAAAACTAGGAAACATAAATTTGATTATTTTTAAGAATTAAAATGTATTTAGTCAATTTCATAATTATTTTAAAAATAATTCCTAAACAATAAATTTTTATTTGATTTATTTTTAGCAAAAAAATTGAAGAATGAATAAAGTTAACTTCAATTTTTAATGGTGTTAACTAAACATATATAATTTTAAAGATACCAGCAAAATAAAATTAGAACTAGCTTATTAAATAATAAAATTAAAAAAATAAAATGATTTGAAAATAAATTTCTATACCAAGTTGGAAATATTTTAAAAAAGCATAAGTTAATTAAAATAATATGCTTCTTATGATTTCAACGTTGTAGATTCAACTAAAAAGATTTTTTTCCTTTAGATTGTAAGTTTTTAAATTATATCAAAACTATTAGCAATAAATTCCAAATAGTTATTTTAAGTTACATTTGCAAAATAGGAAGATCTTTTTGAGTTCATTTATTTTGGTAGTTCAAATTTTTAGTAATAATTAAAATTTTAAAGAATTGCAAAAATATATAAAATAATTAATAATTTCTCTTCATTTAATTCAAAAAAATATAAATCTTTTATAAAAAGTCTGTATTAACGTTGTATAAGTCAAACTCTTTAGACTTATTTAAATATAAAGTGAATGAATTTACTAATAAAGATAATCTAAAAGACATAATTATGAGATCATTTTCCATTTTAAGAAAAATGTAAAGATTTGAACAGAAAGAAAAGCTAAATAATTAATATAAGATACTAACTTTAAAGTTTTAAGATACTACAAGAAGCATATAAAAATTAATTTAACGAGGCTGAATTATTTAGAGGAATAAGATAAATATAATTACAAAAGAAGCAACTTAAGATGAAACCTTGTTTTCTTTTTGCTTTACTATAATTACTATTTGTCATATCAACCATTTACCGATTAAGTTTCAAAGCTGAACTCAAAGATTAAGTCTACATACTCAAAGAAGCTAAATAGTAAGTTAATATAAGATGTCTGTATAATTTTGAGCATTTAAGGAAAAATTATAAACTAGATTAATAATTATATGGCAAACACGCAAGAATGTAAATAATAAATCTAAATTGACTTTGGTAATTTATAAAAAAAAATCGAAGTACTTGAATAACAAGAAAAAGTATTTATTTTGTCTGAATGATATTTAAGTAGAAATTGAATAAAGAAAAAGACAACTAAAATAAGCAAATATTTCATAATTATTTTAAACTAAAGATTAATTTAATCTTTTTACTATTTATGTAAATTATTAAAATCCATTATTTATGCTTTTATATAGCTTTCACTTTATAAATAAAAAATATCTTAAATTTGAGGAAGATTATAAAAAAGACATAGAAATAAAGAAAGATAATTTTTCTTTCTATTACCAAAATTCTTAATTGTTAAAACTTCTTAAGTCCATGATGTAATCATGAGAACCTTTATCCAAAGTATTAAGAATTACCAAAAATTTTGCCTAGAAACTTCTCAATTAATGCTTAAAGATTGCTTTATTAAAAATTATCTTAAAATAAAGGCTTTCCTTATAATATAAGTGTTATAGGAAGAAGCAGATTTAACTAATTACCTATTACAAAAATAGAGCAAAAGTAGTAGTTGACAGGTAAAATGGCTTTTAACCAAAGGAGAAAGAAGATAACTTATTAATTTTGAGTTAATTTTAACTTTAGAAGAGATTCTCCTAAGTTAATTCAGCATACTATGCTTTTTGAATAATCAAAACTTTCTTTAAAGTGTAAAATTTTGAAATGGTAAGTAGCTCTCTTAATAAACAAAATTTAGATACTTTAAGAAAATAATAGTGTTAACTAATAAATTACAGATGAAAGAACAAGTTACTTAAAATATTAATCAGCTAAGCTAGTGCGTAATAATATTTTACTAGACTTTTAAAAGTTTAAATTCCATAAAATCAGAATAAGATTAAGATAAAGAGATGAAGATGTTTAGTAAGACAGAGTATAGTAACTTCAGTAAGAGTGCTAAGAACCAATTTATAGCTTAAAGATTGACTTAACATTTTAATGCGTAAGTAACCCTCTCATTATTCTAGAGCTTTCAGTTCTTCCGAGTATTTTTAAAGTTTTTGAGATTGACAATTTAGATTAAGTCGTAGTAAGGAAATAAAGGTTTTACTTAGTATTTAGAAGAAATTAATTACTCCAATCTTTTATTGAAAGAAAAAAAGAAAAATAGTTAAAGAAAGAACAAAAAAATACTTGGTAGATTCCAAGACTAAATAATGAATAAGCTGATAAAATAGACACTTTTAAATATCTAAGATAAATAAGTTAAAGAGAACTAAAATTAAACAAAAAGATTAAGCACCATAAAGTTGACTAAAGAAAGAAACTTCTTATTAATTAGTACTAATAGGTAAGTATTTTACAAGGAAATTTGAGAATATTCCAAACAAGAATTTCGAAGCATTGACTTATAGAAATTTATTAAATCCAATTAGTTGTTTATTTTTCAAGAAGCTTCCAGTATTTTTAGATCTGACTGTCTTTTTTGATTAGGAGAAAGAAGATATTACACTAAGATTATGGTTAATCTATTTTTCCTTTCGCTATTTTGATTTCAGTGCTATTATCATAAACTATATGATCTTTATTAAGGAGAAAACATTTTAGCATGGAAAAAACTGTTTACTTTAATAGTTTTCCTTATTAAAATTATAAAGACTTAAAAGTTTAATTTGCTTCATTTGCAGTTTAATTCACAGAGATATATTTTAAATACTTATAGAAGGAAAATTTTAAATGAAACTGCTGTAATTAATAATAAATAGTTAGTTGGGCTAAGTAGAGTCTTTAATATAATGAATGGTTTATTTTAGAAGGGTTAAAGTAAATAATATGACAGCAAAGAATAAGAAATCCTAATTTTATTAAATCTCTTATATTATATAAATCCTATATAGCACTAAAATACTAGTTACTATACATTTTAAATAGAAACAGAAAAAATATACTAAGCAGTTATTATATGATTATAAAAGTAGATAAAAATATGCCTTAAGCAAATAATACAATAATGCAATCATCCTTAGTTATACTTTAATCTATTATAACTCTTTATAGTACTAGTAATACAGATATAATTAAGCTAATTGAAAATAAACTTAAAGTAAAGGTATATTATATAAGCATTTAATTTACTTTTAGGTGCTTATCATTTTGAAAGATTAAGAAAATGATTATATGTATTAGTAGCATATGCTTTTGCTAAAATCTACAAGATATTTGAGACAATCAATATATTACTTTCTAAGTATTAGTGATGTACATTTAATTATTTTAGTGTTTTAAGTATTTCTTATTCATTTAATCATTTAGCAAGAAATGTAATTAAGCTATCAGAAGAGCAGTTAACTAAGATGTAAAAGTATTAAAAAAAAGCTAATTAATAGAAAAACTTAAATTAGGTAGTAAGAAAGTCCTTATACTACTTTAACTATACTCACTAAAAGATGCTCATTTCATTAATAAAAATAAAGCTTTATTAAATAAAAGAGATTTAATTATAAAGAAGAGGAAGTAATTTCTTAAAAGGATTAAATGATAACATAATAAAGAAGTTATATAATGAAGCTAATAAAATGATAAAAGAAGAGAGAAACATATATACAATTTAGAAGCTAAACTATATAATAATAACACCTTCTGGTATAATATTCTACATTATATTGATTCATTGCTAGCAATATTCAAATAAGCATATATCACTGAAAGTGAGCACTTTGATAGAGAAAAGAAATAATTAAAGTACTAAAGCAAAATTATGATAGCATATTATTTAACACTTTAATGAAACATTAACTGTTTTATGATTCGTGTAGTTTAACTTAAATGGCACTATGTGTATATACTATTAACTAGTTTTAATATTCTAAGGATTATTATGTTTTAAAGTTGTAAGCTTCGGCATTTATTTAATATATAGACCTATTGTTTATAGTAATTTAAAAATGATTAACCAGGATAAATTTAGACTAAATACAAAGGAAGACATAAAAATGCCTAAAATTTCTGGTTATGAGGGTATCATAAAGGAAGTATTTGAGAAAGAAGGGTCTAAAATCAATAAATCGGCAGATTTCCAAACTAAAACAACAACTGAGCTTAACTATAAGAGAGATATCAGTTTAAATAAAACAGACAAGAATATAAATTTTAAATAAAATAACCAAATTACAAGTCTTCCAGATATATCTGCTGGAATCAAAAGCCAAAAATAATAAAAGTTCAAATGATTTGAATAGATTTATAGTAAGAAATTATAGTTGAGTAAGAAAGAAGGCGAACTCAGATTTGAAAAAAAGGTTATTAAGTCAAAAAATTAATCAAATCAAAAGATAGTTTCTCAAGATAAGAGTTTATAACTATCTTCTCATAATAGTTAGCACAATCATAATTAAAGTTTCTCTTAGTACGATAAAAATGAGAGTGATGATTTTTAGTCCTATAATATGAGTACTACACATATAGGGAGTTTTCATTAAACTGGTAATTATTTAGACAACAGTTAACAATCTCAAAGTAAAATTTAGAACCAAAGGAGAATGATAAAGGAACAAAGACATAAAAAATTTTAAGGTAAATCACTAAATAACGAAATAGTTGATCTATTAAATTACTTCAAGCAAAAGCATTCAAAAAACATTAATAGTAAAGAGAAAAACCATTTTGAAGATTAAAAATCAAAGATTGAAATCACTAAGTTCTAAGATAATAAAGAAAATATAAAATTAGAATATTAAACATTCTAAAGAGAAAGCAAGGCTAATAGAGAAAAAAAGTCTAAATAAGTAAAAGAAAAAGAAATTGCAAACGTAGAGTATAATTATGAAAAAAATTAATAAGGAAAAAATGATCTTTCATCACCAAAATTAGTCAAAAGAGAGCAGTAAAGCTATTCATTTATTAAGAAAAGAGAATTTAAAAAGAAAACTTAAACTGATCAAAGTGATTCAAACTTTCAAAGTCAAGTAACTTAATCTCCGATATTTACTTAAAATGAAACAGTGCTAATGGAATAAAAAACAATTGATATAACAGGAAAAAATTAATCAGATTCAAAAACCTGAATTGAAAATAGTAAATAAAATAATAGGTAAAGGAATAAAAAAATAGTGAATATTAAAAAAGAAATGGAAATACTTTAGTTAATTGAACTATCATCTTAAATATGCTTTTAGAAAAAAGATATAGAATAAATTATGGACTTACATGTAATGATGACTATTTAATGACTGCGTTTGATTTAGAAACCTATAATTAAATAATTACTTCAATCTTAGAATGTAAATTTCAGTAGACTATTACATAAATAATGCCCTTCTTAAGCTGAAAACTTTTTGCTGATATAGCATAGTTCTAAAATGACTCTATAAAGCAGTTAGGTACAACTACTTAAATAATAAATTTAACAATTTTTTGAAAATCTAGAGACTTTCGAAAATAATGGTTTACCAGAAAGCCTAAGTTTGTTCTAATAACTAAAGATATTCTTTAAATAAGTTCTTTTGAACAAAGCAGTTTAGTTACCTAAAAATTTCTATTCGAATTTTGAAGAAACGAGAATGTAATAGTTGCAATTAAATAAGAAGAAGCTTGACTAAATGAAATTAATATTTTTTATCATTACTAAGTAGTTCATTGGAAATATATGCTTACAACCTTTAAAATACAAGCTTGCAAAAGAAGTGAATAAGTAATAAGAAGAAAACTTTAAAGTATTTGGTTCAGTGCTATAGAACCTTGTCGTTAAATCTTTAGCCTTTTATGGACGCAAATATCAAGACTATAACTTAATTTAGAAAGATATTGATCAAAGCAATTACTTGAATATGATAAGCAACAACTATGACGGAATATCTGATAGATTATATCCATCTCAAAGCATCTTTTTATTTCAAAACTCTGATCTTGAATGAGAAAGTAATATTTAGAAAAAGTTAATTCAAGTAGCTTTAAACTTAATTCAGAAAATTAATAGCGAGGAAAAAAGTAAAATGGGAAAGATTAAATGGTTTGAAAACAAACTAAAGTTTTAATTAAGTATTTTCAAAAGCATCATATTCCTCCTAGATCAATTAAAGATATCATATGCTTTTAACTTTTATATGTTTCGAAAATTAACTTTTCCTATTATTATTATTAAAGCCAATGTACTAATATAACTATCTTATACCATTTATATCATAATCTGCCAGAACTATCAAATTTATTATTGACGTTAAATTTAAAAAATGAAGTCAATCATTTGTTATTTATTAGGAAGTTAAAAGCAATAATAAAGACTTTAAAAGAATATTATTAGGAAAAACTTAAATATTATAAAGCTAAAATTTTAGATCTCAGACTTAAGTTTTAAAAAGAATAAAAATATTGTCTAGTTAACATAAATTCTGCTTTTTAAATGAAACAATGATGTAACAGATATGGAGCTATTTAATTTATGATTTCGTTACATGATTCATAAGCTTAAATTAATAAAATATTTATTCATCTTTTTAAATATCTTCCACATATAATATCAATAGAAGGATATTTAACTTTAATTATACAAAATCTACTTCTAAAATGTAGATGGTTTTTATTTTGGAAATATACTAGAAAACAAATAATAGAAATAACGATTTGCACATTAAAAATAAACTGTAACTAATGGAAATAAAGGGTTGCAGACTTAACTATTTATATCTATAAGCTTATCTTAATGAATAAGTGTCTAATTATTAAGATCTTAATTAGTTATAAGTTTACTATATAGTAATTAGAAGCTTGTCTATCTTTTACCTTATAAATAAAAGTTTTTTACTTCTAATAAGAAAAGATCTCTTTAATGGATATGCTAAATAAGATTAAGACAGAAAGCTTTTAAATAAGAAATAATAACTATTGCTAGTTCTTTTGAATCTGAGTTAATTAAGATTAGGTTTATAGTTTGCAACATCTAGAAAACCTTAAGGTAATTTTTAATAGGTTTTAGTAGGAGTTGATGTATAGGCTTAAAATAGGAAAAATAAGTAAAATATTGATAAATATTCAGCTAATAAATGAAATTACTTGATTTGAGAAAATAACTTAAAGTTAGGAAGAGTTAGACAAGGACATTTAAAATTAGTATAATTTGATTTAATTATAAACTTTATTTCTTTTATATTTTTGAAATAAATAATACCTAAAAGAGAGAAAAAACCTTTTTCGCCAGTTTCTAAATACTATACATTCACTTAAATGAGTCTCTAGAGTTACCTAAAGAAAGAAGAGCATTTCTGGTAGCATTCATGAAATGAAAAATATGCTCATAAGGCTTTATTAACATAAGAATAAGGATTTACACAAAATTAAAAAATATATGTAGCATTGAGATATTCGTAGCATACTTAATATAATAAAAATAAGTTTACAAGAAAAAAGTTAAGAACGAAGAAGTTAAGAAAAAGATACTTACTTTGGTATAGCATGTTCCAATTGAAATTTTTAGTAAGTAGTCACTGAAAAGTTGAAGATTAGAATAATGAACTAAATTTTAGATTTTAAACCTTAAGTTTTTATAAAATCGAGTACATCACATAATGCTTATTTTATAATATTTTATTATTAAAATAAAAATGTAAATAATATATAGCAAAGCTATTATTAATGATATTGAACTAATTCATTAATTATTTAGCAATAATTATTCTATACTACCCTTAATATCTCATCATATTATATGAAGATTAGCCTTTATTTAAATGATCCTAAAACTTAAGCATATATTATATAAACTTCCAATATTATCTTTTTAATAGAAATTAATACAACTATTAAAGATCCCAGAGATCAATTATTATTATACTAGGTATTAAAGCATCGTTAATCCTTTATAGGAAATTAATATTATTAAAATTAAAACAAAAGTGATCTTAATTCATAAAGTAGGCTACTTAAATATAACTAAAGCTATGTCTATACAACTGATAATATTAGTTAAGCATTGTAATGGTACATGGAATAACTATTAAATACTAATGATAAAGGTATAAGCAAATATATCATTATATTAATAGATATTCCATTGTAATTTATAAAGCCTTTCCTTTTTATTATTTATGTAAAGTAACTATGCTAAAATCAGTATGAAGGATATGCTTAGTTATTTAAATTTTAACTTAAGTTCATTGTAGTTTTTATCTGGCTAATAAAGGAAACATTTTTATTTATGCATAAAATAAAAGAAATAGTAATATATAGAGGCTAAATAATCAAAAGCAAAAGCTTTAGAAAAATACTTAGTTTCAAATATAACTACTTAATAAGCATAATGGATTTATATTAATAAATCCTTATTAAAAGTTATTATAAGATATGCCTTTGCTGATAACCTTAGAGATTATTATTTTTAATACTTTATAAATTAAAGATTATGCAATAAATTAGTATGAAATATCAAACATTCTTAATCCATTTAGTAGGATCTTTCTCCCACTAAGTAACTTTAGCGTGTCTTGGAGTGCCATCTTATCTATAATATTGAACTGTTTAGTTTTGTAAAAACATTTCTGCATGTCTTCTTGCGCTTCTACTACTTCCTTTGTGGACACTGTCTTACCAAGCAAATCCGATATTTTTACTCCTTCCTTACCAAGGAGCTATCCAAACTTTTCTGAGATTATAAGCAAAGTAGTATCGAACAGCTACGGACCAATGACAATAAACTATACTTTGAAAATCAGGCCAAAAATGCTTAGGAAGAACTATTCCATTTGGAGTAAAGTGAGAATAAGTCCAGAATCTAAGTGCATTTTCACCGTCTTCTCCTCTAAGTTATTTGTTATTGAATAGTAGAATTGCTCCAACTTTATACCTTCACATAGGATCAACAATAAACTTCTAATTAGTATATTTTGCATATTAATAAAAATCTTAAGTATAAACTAAATCATCCTCACTTCCCAAAACAACTGATACGTTCAAATATTCGAAAGCAAATTTAAAGGTGAATATTTTATTATAAGTCAGATATATTTCCTTAAGCTAAGTTTCTGTATAGTTTTCCATGTTTTCAATGATAGGCTTTTTATGAGGTAAATGAATAATATTTAGATGCTTCTTGTATTTTAAAATCACTTCAGTAACATTTTAAAATTCTCCGTCTTAACTTACTATAAAGAGTGTCTCGTTTACATCTTAAGAGTACATCATTGATTCGAAACTTTTATCTAAAGTTTCTGCTTTTTTGTAGCATAAAACAATAATGGGAATGAAATTTTCTTCCAATTTATGCTCAATTCTGTAATATTAGTTCATTCCATATTAAAAAAGCTCCTTATCACTTTCAAAATCTGGATGATGGTTTGTGGGGCATAAAGTTAAATTAGCTTTATCGTAAAGATGAGCGTCAAATATTTGTTCAGTTGTCTAATTGCTTCAAACAGCATAGATGGGATCTAGATGTGGTTATATTTCCATTTAATATCCCATTTTGGGGATGATGATATCTCTATCGTCAAATGGTAGCTTTGTGAAGTTTTATAAAGCTTTATTTTCTACATCTAACTATTTAAATCTTCGAAAATCAAGAAATCCTATATATTAAGTAGGCAGTTTATTGGTGTAAATAAGCCACTCGACTATTTGATCTTCTGTAATTAGCTTATTAAAAATATAAAACTAGTCAATCAAAACTTCTAAGAAGTAATCCACTGTTTCAGGATGCTTTTCTAGCATTGATCCTTTCTTAGACAAAGAAGCTCCTAATCTTAGGAATCTAGCAGTTTGCTAAGGTCTCTTGAAATTTTCATTTAAATACAAAAATCGATTTTCTCCATTTAGGACTAATTTTAAAAAGAGAGGCTTATTTTTTAAGATTCTATGGTCTTCTTCCACAGAAGTGAACACTATTCCTAGATGATACCATTGCATATAGTTTAGAAATATATTGGAGGAAATGTTATATGTGTAATATTCATCTGAGTACTAAAATACTATTTAATTGTCTTTGTCGAAAAAAATTGTATAGCCCCAGTAATCTGATGTAACTCCTTAGCCAAGAAGTCTGTTACTAAGTAAAACTCTTATTTCAGGACTTTCGTTTGTCATTTAACTTTATTTTTTCAAGTAAATTCATTATATGAATGTCATGTTAGGGAAGTCAATACTTCCGTTAATGGTTGCGAAATAAAGATGACTATTTCCCTCTAAAGACAAAAGTTCTCCTTTGCTTGGAAATACATATTTTAAGGTTCTTCTAAATAGCTCAGGGTAATAAAATGTTTTATTTTTACCCATATGAACTTAGTTCAATAAATCTACAGTTGCTTGAAATTTAGTAAGGCGATTAGGATAAGAATAATTTGATATTTTCCAGCATTTTTGATCAATTATTTATTTATATAGTTCTCTTTAATCAATTTTTGGTGTTTCAATTTCAATGGTTAAGTTTATCTAAGGGAGTTCAATTTATCTCACTGGAGGAACTTCAAATTCAATACACTCATCAACTTCAGATGTGAACTTTTTAATTTATAGCTTTTCTTAGAGTTCGGAAAGTATTTATTTCAATTCGTCTTCTCTTGCTATATATTAATATATCCCAAATGAGAGCAGCAGGATAAAAGTAGAGTATTAAACACTTTGCACTATAGTCATTTTTATTATTTAAATAAATACTAATTATTACTCTTTCGTCTCTATACTTACTAGCTATCATTCAACTACTGCTTAAATATAATCAAATAGCTAGTATTGTCTAGTCCTAACTTTATTACTTTAATCTTACTAAGCAATATCCTCTCTTAGATTAGCAATTAAGTCTATCAGTATCTTGTATCTCTAATATAAATCATTATCAAGATAAGGTAGAAGTGATTAGCTTAATTGAGCAGCAAATAATAAAATTTCTACTATGACACTTAGCTTAAAATCTAAGAGGTAAATGTAATAACTAAGAAGCAGATTAATAGCTAAGCCTACACTAATAGATTTATTTAACTCATTCTAAAATTATCTCTAGCTCTAGCTAGAACATAGCAGACCATGTAATTGTAGTTAAACTAATTATAAAGCATTACTATATTTATAATATCTAGATATAGCATTAATCTAGTACTCACTAAGTAATAAAAATCTACATATCATAGCAGATTAATTATATAAGTAACAGACACAGTCTATAATAAAAACCCATTAAATCTAATGAAAAGTTTATCTCTTAAATTATTAAAAAGCTAGCAAATATCTTTTGAATATAAATGCAATCCTTATGCATAAACATAAGGAATCAATTTAAATATTTTAGTTCAAGTAGTGGAATCTGATATTTAAAGTAAATTACAAAGATTATTTAGACATACATGAATTTAAAGAGCAAAATGAAATAAATAAATTTAAAGCTAATATAATCATTCTTTACAGTAATGAGTAATAATTCAATCCTAATTCAATTCTAATTAAGATACTTCTACTTAAGGTCCTTAATTGGTAAAATTTGTACTTAGTTAATAATAAAACTACTTAAAATTATTCTTATATTTAACTTTAAAAGGTGTAATTAAAAACATGGTTGAAAAATATTCCAACCCATTAAAATTTTTTAGCAGGAAGGAAAATGTAGACTGTTTTTATAATTAATTACACTAAATATGAATTTATAGTTTTGAGCATCACAAAATCAATATATTTGCCTTAGAAGCATAATTAATGTCTACCTATCAAAATTAAAAGAGTGTAAAGTTATTTTTAAACTGGCTGGTTTGAAATAAAGGAAATTAATTATGAATATTTTTTTATCTATATAAGACGTTTAATTATATTCTAGGAGGAAAATGAAAGTCTTACATTGCAGCATAGGATTAACAGCAATTTTGCTAATTTTCACACTGATATGAAATGCGTTTGAAGGAGATTGCAATGAAAAAGGGACAATTTGAGATAAGGAAAAGAATCATATATAGGGAAAGAGTTTAAATGAAACCTGGCGTTTAAATAATACTTATTATTAAACCTAGCGCTATTATTAGTTAATCATTCAAGTGAAAGATGACTGTCATTCATCATTTATTATCATCCTATTAATTCTATTGCTCTTCTGCTGTTGCTGCACATGTATCTTGATAGTTTATGAAAGTAACTTTTTTATTTAGGAATATAAAAATTAAAGCTAGAAAAGAGAGAAAAAAAAGTAATTTATGAAGAATCCAACTATTCTAATAAAGATAAGAATCTAGTGAAAGAAAGTTGTAGTCAAAGAAATGAAAAGCAAATAAATTTCACTAATATTCAATAATATTATAAGTTTGAAAACGACCATGAAAACTAAGAGCAAGAGGAATCTGAGTCAACAACCAATCAATAAAAATGCTTTAGCGTAAAACTAGAAGAAAGCTCTAATTATCTATTGCTTAGTAAATTGAACGATAGTTAATCAAGAAGTCCTTTATCTGAGCAAAAGAATCAATAAGAATAAATTAAAGACAAAAATTAGCTCTCACAATTATAATAATAGCCTCAATAAGAATTTGTAGGGAATATTTAAAAAATGGACCTTCAAATAAAAAGCAAAGAAATAAATATAAACATAGAAAATCAAAATAAAGAAGCAGAAGTAAAAGCCAAATAATAAACTTAAGTATAAAGCTCTTAAATTGAAAATAAAAAATAAGAAGAAATTCAAAGAATTTCAACTGAAGAAAAAATAAAGAAAGAAGTTGTAAAAAACTAAAATTAAGTGAGCGCATAAAAAGAAGAAATAATTGAAGTAAAATAAAATTAAGAAGTTTAAGTCAAAAAACTAAAAGTTGAACCCAATGAAGAAATTTTTTAAAAAAATATAGAAGTTTAATTATAAGAAGAATTTCAGAACATGGAGGCAGAAATTGAAGTAAAAAAAGAAGTATATAATAAAGATAAAGAAAAACCTTAATAAGAAGAGCAAAAACATATTGAGAAGTAAACTTATTATGAAGAAGTTAAAGAGAGTTCAATTAAAGGAAATTAAAATTATGAAAGAACTTAACAACATGAAGTTGAAATTGATTTAGCCGCTTGGGTTAATGAAATGGAGCCTTCAATTGATGATTATAGTGAAACATATTCACAAAAAAACGAAGATAGTTTCTTCAGAAATTTAATACAAGAAAATAAAGAAGAAGAGATTGAAATTATAGAAATTTAAAAAGAAATTATCTAAATAGAGCAAACTATTTAAGATGGTAAAGTTATAGACTAAAGAGAATCTTAAAAGTCTTTAGGATCTGAAATTAAATATTTAAAAAAGGGTGAAAGTTAGTAGATTATTTCATAATATTAAAATTAACAAGAAGGTAATTTTTCTTTTTAATCTAAAGAGAACTAAGTTAGTCTTAGAAATAAATAAATAGAAAAAACTATAAGAATTTAAAAGGAAGATTAGTCCTTAGAATTAGAGAATAAAAGCGAAAGAAGTGTAAGATCCCAAGCTTCTTCATAAAACTCAGAATAGATTTAAAAATCTTCTAGCAAATTTACTATAGGTAGAAAAATTTCTTCTCCACAAGCAATGACTAAAAAGAAATGACACAAGGTTTCTTATTTATAATTAATTTTCTACGTTATTAAAAAAACTAGTTATTATATATAGTAAGTTAAAAAACCAATTTTGCTAAATGTAATATTTAACACAATCCATTAATCAATTAAATTAGACAGTCAGAGCTATTCCTTCGAATTTTCTTAAAACTTACATCCATGTTATATATAATCATAATTATGATAGCTTCTTCGTTATTGTCTACTTCAAAAAGCATCCCAGTTTTATCATACCTCCTTCTAAAAAATAATTATAATAAAAGCTTTAATATCTTTCAGCATAAATATCCCTTTATTTGGTGGATATTTAAGTAAAAATATATCATAAAAAATCAATAAAATTTAATTAATCCGAACAAAATTACTAAATAGTAATTTCGTAAATAAAGACTATTTCAAATATAGCAATAATTATAGCTTCCTTATAGATAAATATTTGTAGTTTATTAATTAAGTTTAGGAATAAGGAATATATAGTTCTTCCTCTTTTGGATGGATATTTGCTTATCTTGTTTCGATTTATTTACTAATAGTTATGTGTAAACATTTTTTAATTTTTAATAATAGTTTTTTGTTCTTAAAGGATGAGCTATTAAGCAAAAATTAAGGAGGTGAAAATAAATAATGCATCAATTTTTTTCTTATAGATAAAAGAGTTAGTAAGATAGTTAATTAGAGAGTAATGTAAATAATAAGAGCAACTAACTATAGGAGTTATTTATTTGTTTAAAGATAATAAGTCTTTGCTTTAATGTAAGTAAAGGTTTTCTTAGATTAAGTCCTTAATTAATAAACCTTTCCTTTTTCTTTATCCTTTGATCAATAGTTTATAGTTTATCTTCTACCAACCTTTTCTACTATCGTAGCTATTGTCTTGCTTTTAATATCATTGTACTTTAAAAGATTTGAGTAAAGTATCACTTGATCTTAAATACCTATATATCATAAGCTTATCATAAGTTTATCATAACGTAGGCTTTAAATATTTAAAGCTGAATAAAATATAACTGCAGGGTTAAAGAATCAAGCTTTTAAGCTTAAAAGTTTAACTTTAATTAAATAAATTTAATAAAGTTAGAATATTATGGTAATAAAAATTTCTTAAAGCTATTTAAAAAGAAGGATTTAGCTTTATCTTAAAAACTAAAAGTTATATATATATCAATATTGTTAAAGCTGTTCCTTTTATCTTATAGAGTTTATCACAGTAGGACTAAAATATAATTTAAAATATAACTATTTTATTAATTAGAGTTATGCTTACCCTTTTTGAAGAAATATAAAGATATTTTGGATAACCTGCTATTAAAATTGCCTAGTTACATAATCCTTTATATACACTCCTTAAGCTTTTCAGATTCTATCTTCTATAAGACATAATTTTGATAAAATAGCATTAAAGCCTCTCGTATATATCAAGCTAATATATTTAAGCAGCAAAGATTTAATAATAAAATAGATAATTTCTATTTTTGGATAAGTTAAGATTGATAATTTTTTATATATTATAGATATTTGAAATTTGTAAGCTATTTATATAATATGATATATAGGCATGAAACTAGCGCTTATTCTTAAAATGCAGTCATTTATTGGAATTATTTATTAATTATTATCATACTAATATGAAAGTTATTAATTCAAATCTAATTTGATTTTCTTGGTTATTTATTATCTGTATGCATATCTTCTCTTTTGCTTTAATTAATTGAAGTGAAGCTTTAGTTTCTAAATTAAGCAGGTTTAAATTATTTTCTTCAGGTTTAATTAACTTTATTTATTTTATTATAATTAATTGCAGATAAACTAAAGCAAATTAAAATTTAATGAATAAGGTTAATAAGGAATCTCTATGAAGTTACTTTGATGCTTAAAATAAAATAATTATAGCTTATCTTATTAAATAGAAACTTTAGCTGAATGATTTAGCTACTTAAACTTACTTTAGAAATAGAATTTTTTATACATAGGATTCTTTTATTATTCAATAAAGCTCTCCTAATTTATCCTATTCCTTAAATAGAGTTTCTTTAAGTTTTTTGTGAAATCAAAATTATTGATGATAGAGTGTATGTAACTCTTATTAGTACAAAAGTCTTTAGATAGTTAAAGCATTTAATTAAAATAAAAGCGTACAATATTATTACTTAGACTATGCTCAAACCATTTCTGTAATTTCTAAAAAAAGCTTGATACTAAAATTAATGTATATAATATAGATTGCCTAAAGGTTATAAATTAAAGAACTAGAAGAGCATTATACTCCTATCACTTGTTAAAAAATTAATTTTTCAGATTCAAATAAATGAAAACTAATAACTAGTGAAAGAAATTAAAATAAAGAGTATCTATTTAATTATATAGCTTAATTAGATAAATAGTAACTATGCATTATTATTTATATATCCTATCATCCTTTATTTTCATTTTGAGTGTGCTTTAAATCTTAAAAGATATTTTAAGCTTAATCTATTTTTATACAAGCAGAGCTTAGTTTTTTAAAAGGGTGTATATAAGTCTATTTATATTAATAAAATGATATTGTTAAAAGATAGCCTAAATAAAAGCAAATTGGATATAATGGATTACAATATACTTACTTAGATTATAATTAGCTAACTTTGATATTTTAGGTAATTTAATTCTAGATAGTTGCTAAATTAGAATTTAGAATGAGTATGTAGTTATTTTATCTTCTCATTTCCTAGTAATTTCATATTTACTAGAATGATTAAATTAAAGAGTATTATTTTATATTATAGATACTTATTATATTTAATGAAGGATCTTTTTAAAATATATCAATAAACAAAACTCGAAAGAATAGTAAAGCATTAATAATCATTTTTAATTCTACCTACAAAATTAAGAATCCAAGTTAAATAATCATAACTGGATTGCTTTCAAAGCTATTAAGCCATAATAACTATATTTAGTTATTTCAACTACAAATTTTTTATTTTATTAAACTTCTTTTATGCAAAAATATTAGATTTAGTTTTATCTTCCTTACTAAATTAAAAAATTACCAAAAATGCTCTTCAATTCTCTAATCATTTTTATATAATTTGCTAAGACAAATAAGAGTGAAATAGTGAGTAAATTAGGGAAATGATATAAGTTTGAAATTATTTTTTATCTTAAATAGCAAACTATTTAAGCAATATAGAGTTAGTTTATCTTTACTATACTACAATTATTATATCTTCATTGATCTACATTACAAACATTTATCTGGTTATTTAAGATTCAAAAAGATGTTAAAAATAAAAAGGGAACTAAACCTCTACTTGTTGTCTTTATATTTAATTTCTTTATTAATATCTTTTGTAAGATCAATAAATTAAGAAAAATCCTTATACAAGTAGAAACTTTTTTTTCTAGTAATTTATGGAATTAAAATCACTTAAAATATATCTTAAGGTACTTTGATCGAGATTTATAGCCCTGGAAAGAATGTTATATTTAAATATTAATAAATGGTAAAGAATATCCCATAAGAGTAATAGAAAGTACTCAATTTTATGTAATTATAAGAATATTCTATAATATATATCTTTTAACGTTAGCTCAATCATTTCTGCTAGAATCCTATTTTTGCTCTTATATCTAGTTTTATTTCTTTTGAGAGAGTTAATTTTGATTCTTAGCCATATCTTCAAATTTATAATTTAAATCAACTACTTCTTTCCTCAGTTCTTCAATCTGAAATAAAAGCTTACTTGCTAGGAAATACCGATTGTATGTACTTCTAACTATTTAATTTCGTTAAGTTCTGCTTCTTCAGCTCCTTTTAGACTTAATGCTCTATATAATAAATTACCTTTTGATGGGAAATCAGTTAATAGATTACTAATCAATATATTACTTACAATAGCTTTCTATTCCTGTATATTCTGTAAGATTTTTTTAATCTAGATAGCTGATAAAGAAAATATAACTCCAAGGAGAATGTTCAAAGTCAACATGATACTCCCAACCTTTTTATGAATATCTATCAAACAAGTCTTTATCAAGACCACATATGAAGCATTTGTTGGTAATGTCGTCTTAATCTGATTCCGTTTTATTTCGAAGCTGGGCAAAGGTATCAATAATAATACCTTAAACAATATTCATTAGTATAATGAGAACTATTATGTTATATAAGTTGTCATAAAGAACTCTTTTAGCGTCTATTTTATTTTGATCATCATCTGCCAATATTGTAGAAGGTTTATACACATCTAAATACCCTCCTATCCCACCTCCTGCTTTAAGACCTTTATCAACTACTGTTAAGAAACAACCCACCATAGTTTTGCATTCCTTTTCTGGAAAATCATAAAAAATGAAAAAGTAACCAATAAGAGCAAAATAATACTCAAAGACAACGAAAATTAAAAAAGTTAGAAATAGTACTTTTTTTGGTATTGTAATGCTTTTTATAACATTTTAGAGAGCTGGATATCTAAATAGTAGGTCCATTAGGTGAAAGCCAAAAAATACTGGATGAATAAAAGAACCCATAGCACAAAATATAGTGTAGCAACAGTAATACATTATATACTTGTTAAAAAGCGTATATATCATTGCATAGCATAGTCGATAAATCCAGTCGTAAATTTTTAAAATAAACCCTACTTTTGAATATTTCAATATAAATAGAAATCCCTGCTCTTCATCTTGATCGTCTCTTCTCTTTCATCCTTTAATGAAAAGAATTGGTCCTGTTTTAAAAAAGAAAAGAGCAACAATTATAATTGAACATGCGAGTTAAATAAATCCAAGTACATAGAATACAGCTTATGTTTTCTTTATATCATTTTATTAATAACTAACAGAAGGATCTTCATTTCTGTCATCAGAAAAAAATGTAGAAAAAGAAAGTAAAATAAGGATATTTAGACAGATAGCGCAATAGAAGGAAATATCTTTCCACAATTTTTCCTTTTTCGCTCAGAATGAAATTATCTTGTACTTTGTAAAGATTTTATCAAGCTTTTTGTTATGGTCCATTTCTTTAATCATATCTCTTGACTTTTAAAGAAGATAAGTTAATTTAGTTTTATCTGAAGTTCTATCTACTTACTCCATAAATATATTCTTCATATCATCACTTAAATGTGCAGATTCCGAAGGTAAATGAAAAAATATTTTATGTATTTTATCTTTGAAAAAAACTTCGATATGTCCTGTGTTATTACCAAAAAATTGCCATGCTTCATTAAATTTTTATTTTAAGGCTAGCTAAGGATCTCCATTTAATTTGCTTTCTTACAAGGATTTGTTGATTTTTTTGAAGTTTTTAATGAAGAATAGAAGTCCTTCTTTGAAAACATCCACACCAAAGTCTTTTATTTAATCTAGGAATTCAAATGCAAAAAAAGTATTTCTCTTCTTTTTTTAATTTTCTATTTCAGGAATTTCTTCCACTATTTACTTGTTTTGTGGATTTTCATCTTCCTTGAATCTTCTTAATAAGAAGTAAATAAAGAAGCCGGTTTCAATAATTGTGATGTTCTTTTTTACTTGAATCTATCTTTCTATCTCATTTACTTACTTTTCCTCTTCATCGCTTTCTTCTTCAGTTTTATAATTTTAAGCTTCGTTTGAATTGTTATTATCATAATTATCAATTTCATACAGATTCTCGAAATTTTCGTAAATGTTAACTAAATTTGCTTTAAGTATATCCAAGGGAAACGCTCTTAAAATTTTGGCTAATATATAATTATCATTTACTCCCTCAAGTAAACTTAGAACAGTGATCATGCAAGCATTTTTGATACGAGCTAGTCTCCTTCCACTTATATATTAAACATTTTCAAAAATATCACCATTTTTCTATTTCACATAAAAAAGGTCTTAGGTAAGATTAGCTTCATCAAACAGTTTTAATGCTTCTTCATACTCATTAAATCTTAGAATAGACGATGCAATTTCCAAAAACTTGCTATCAACAAGAGCTATTTAATTTTCATAGCATGGCCCTTAGATGAATTCAGTTAAAGTATTATAGCACTACATTATTTGAGAGTAATTACTTTCTCACATCATTTTTTGCTCTTCAGACAATTGCTATACGCATTTTGTTACTAAGTCATAATTCCTTCTAGAATTCTCTTGATGTCTAATATAGTTTTGCAGAGCAACGTTGTGATTTTCGCAAAGCTATTGAAGCAAATTAAGAGTAATAGTTACTCTGTCTCTTTACTTCATATGTATACTGCTGATTTCTTTTTCAGGTGATTTCCTTTTTTCTTTTAATTAGGTGATTTCCTCTTCCAGTATATTGTTTAATTTCTGGAAGAAAACTTCAGAGTTTTATTCAGACATAAAGTAATTCAAAAATGAGTTTTAAACATTTGAGTTTCCTTTCTTTAGCATTTTTTAGCTAAAATATAATAATTCAACAAAAATTTCATCATCTAATTGTGGATCACACATAAGAGAAAGAGCAACCTTGGTTGCATTTAGTTTATTCAAAGTATCTTAATTAACTATAGAAATCTCTTCTTCATCAGCTTCATCTTAAATAAAATTTCCCAGCAGTTGAATAACTTCGATAATCGTTTATTTATCCGTTTTATTTTGATTTCCAAAATAAACGAAAACAATTAACTTTTTAGCGATGGTCTAAAACGTTACGATTTAGTTGTCAAATTTTATATTCAATTTTTCAACTTCTAGAAAGGCTTATTTCAAAATAGTTGCTTCAAATTCAATTGCTTACTTAACTTTTTAATTTTTTAGAATTTAGGAAATGAAATCGTTTCATTGCTTCTACAAGCTTTTATCTTCTTCTTAAGTTATTATCTTTATTTATTTCAAGCTTCCTTCGCTTGATATAACTTCAGTTCTTATTTCTTCAATTTCTTATCTAGCAAAAATGGGTGAATCCAAGCTAAACTTATTGCAAAAGTTATCCATAATTTTCTAATAATTTTTAGGAATTTAAAAGCATTCTAGCTTATGAATGTTCTACTTTATCAAATTGATGAACACAGTTTTTGCTTATAACTCTTAAAAATCTAAAAATTCTTGAATGAGTGTCTCAGCCTATATATAGTATTGGTGCACAAGCTAGCAAATGCTAATTATATATAATGAAAACTCCAATGTTAGAGATTATGCGTCATCTAAACGTTTAGCCTCTTAGTTAAATATGTTTAATAGTTCTTAGTTTTGAAATATTTCTTCTATTGGCTTTTTAGACTTTAAATAAAGCTCGTAAAGGAAACCAATCAGTGATTTCTTAAGTATTCCTGTTTTATGCTCTTCTGATTCTTTATCTTGTATCTTATACAAGAAGGAATCTTTTTACTTAAGTATGAAAATAATTGAAGACAAAGGAATCATTTTTTGGCACTTTATTTCATTTAGATAGATTTTATTTTCTCCTCTATTGCATATAACTAGAATGTCTATTAGTTGAGCATGGTAATGATAAGGTTCATCCCTATAGTTCGCTGCTTTGTCTTTAGGAATGCTTTTTTCTTCGAAATCGAATACATAATCTATATTTTGGGTTTCTTTTTTAAGGTATAGAACTTGCTCATTCCACTGAGAATCACACAAAACTTTAAGAATTAGATGCTACATATCAGGTATAGGAACTTCTTTAATCATTAAAATTGACTTAAAAAATTACAAATTTTAGACTTTACGGCCTTCTCTCTAGATAATTATACAAAATTATTCAAGTAGGTCTTTGGTAACTGTCTTAATAAGTTTATAGTTATTACGATAAATTTCACAAATTAAGGGAATTTAATGTAAGTCAATATGCAAATTTTGCATGAATATATGCATACGTTTAAATACCTTGATTTAATTAGGTTCGTTATTCTTAACAATAAGGGTAAGAATATCATAGCATTTAATAAAGAAGCTACTTATTTTTCTAATTTTCTTTTCCTTTATTTCGCTTTCTTCTTTAAATACTAGCTCTATAACATGCGATCCATCTTTAATCATTCCTACTAGTAATTCAATAAATCCTATATTTCTTACCATTTGCTGCTTCATTTATGATGGATTCGCTTACTTTTCAATACTTCATGATTCATTGATATCAGTAACTTATTCCTCAGATAGGATACTATGCAGCTTTTCAATTAAGACAAACGCTTCGTTAAACTTTGTTTTATTTTTTTCTCGCTTTTTTTCATTTAAATCTCAGTAGTTAAGTCATATTTCAATCTGATCTGCATACCAATTTAGGTTTATATATATTTCCTCTTTTAACTGCTTTTATAGATTAACATCAGATTCTTAAAAGAGTAACTAAGTCTTGCACAAATATCTTACCATCTCTTTTCTCTAGCTGAATAGATAGACCATTAAGGACATTATTTTGTTTTCCAATTTTGGCATTTTCTCCTTGTAAAATACCTTTATAAGACGGGCAAGTACTGGTAATTAATTTCCTTCTTCAATTAAAATCTAATCAAAATCCAAAATTTCGGGCTCAAAATCAATAACTTTTTTTCATTCAGGATCAGTCACTTGTAAGTTTTAGTTATTATCTTACTTTTTTTTGAAAATTTGAAGACCCATGTTGAATATCTTTCCAGCTTTCTTGCCTATATCATATATTTATTTTCCCATATCTTCAAGAACATTTTTCTCTTTTGACTAAATAAATCCATTCTTCATTATTGGAGGTAGAATTTCTGTAATTTCCCAGTTTTTAAGATCATTTTAAGCATTTTTCTATTTTCACCATTCAATTGCATTACTGATTAAAAAGTCATGCCTTCTTTTCATAGCAAGTTGAAGAATGTTACATATCTCTAGCTTAATAAGTAGCTCAAAGTTTTACTGTTTATCTTACTAGTAATGGATAAAAGAGTTCTAGATATTGTTAATCAAATTTTATAGGTTAATACAATCCTCATAAATTGGGTCACTGAGCATATTATACTCTTCTGGTTGATGTGGCATTTACTTTACAAATCAGTTATGTTCTGTTTGCTTTTCTTTAGTTTGTTTGTTACTTTTTAAGAGTTAAACCATGACATCATTTTGCATAATGCTTCTTGAAAGCCTCTATTTAAATTACCCAAAAAAGGATTTATGCTTATTGGACTTATTAGGAGATTTCTCTTTTTATATACTTCCTGCTAGTTCTAATAATGGAAAGATTGCTTAAATTAGCTTTGCTAGGTCACTTGTAATTGGTTAATAGGATAAGTCTTAGTATTAATATTACTTTCCTTAAATATCAGTATCGAAAAGCTTGAACTTAGCCATTTTATGAGCCATCACTATAATATCAAAGGTAAGACACGAGTAATCAGGGATAACTGAAGGCTATTCTAAAGTATTTTGAACATCACTGCCATTATCTTTAATAGTGCTTTTCTTACGTTTAAAAAAGCTAGAACTTCTGTTCAATTTCAAATCTGACTTAACGGAATTTAATTCTTCTTCGCTTTTATATTAAGAAACTAAGTACTGAAGGATCTTTTGTTTAAGCTTTTAAATTTCTTTTAATGAACTTGTCTAATTAGAAATCAGGAAAATTTCAGAAAGGAATAATTAATCCGTATATTCTTGGTAGAGATCTAAGATAATTGTCCTTTTATATGTTTAGAGCCTTTTAGAGGCTGGAGAGTGCGGATCAAAGTTATATCTGTCTGCTGTAGGACTTTAGCTTCTTGAAGAGGAGATAGATAATAAGTCTGCTTTTTGTTTTTTCTCTCTTTAAGAATTCTCTTTTGTTCCCTAAATTTCAAAATTTAGAAACTAATCTCCAAAATCGTTTGGTTAATTAGGCTTGCTTTAATACATTGTTCTTTGCATATTATTTTCATCATAGAATTAATTGAAGAATTCAACCTGTTTCTTCATATGCTTTGTAAACTCAATAGGATCTATTGTACTTCCTATTCTGCAATGCTCAGGTATCTTGGCAACAATCCTTGGCTCGGTATCTATATACAGATTAAGAAGCAGTCTAGCAAATGCAGCTCTTATTTCTATACTTAAAATATTACCTTTCGAAAGATTCTGATTTCAAATGTTTTTATAAAGACTGGTTATGGGAAATCTCTGGATAATAGTCTCTTTACAAATATAATTTCTACTAGAACATAGTGCTGCGAAAAGATCCAACATCACTGTGAAGTATTCTATCTCTTCGTGATATTACAAAATTTATCCGTTTTCAAAGCATTGATCCAGATTTATTTGAATCTCACCCTATTCCAAAGGATTTTCTTTAACATTAATCATTATTTAATCTTCGCTATTTCTGCATTAAAGCTTACGTTTCGATATGAATAAGCATGTTCTAAATTATTTTTCTACCAAAAATCTCCTAATGAATTAGTACTTAATTAACTGTAATTCCATGGTCAAGGCAAGTACAAACACATGTAAGAAATTTCATAATCTCTGGTTTTCTTTAAGTAGCTTTCCTTAAGAAATCGATATAAAATTCAATAATGTTTAGCTTCTCATTAGATTTCTTAAACTCTCTTCATCTTTCTATTTTATGCAAGTTCATTAGAAGATGTTCATTGTCCTTAAGAATAGACATAATGCATTAAGTGACTCCTAAGTTATAGCCTATCATAGTTCTAAATATAAAGAAATATTTGAAAATATAATTGCTATTTACTTCATTGTTTAAGCAGATTGCTGTTATTAAACTGTATATCTTCTTTACTATTTATTCTACTACCTAAAGACAGTCAAACTTGTTGGAAAGTTTCCCATAATTAAATTACATCATTGAACTCTTTTAATCCTTACTCCTTGAAGAATTTAATGTTGAATTGTCCATATCTTTAATCAGTCAAGTTTTATGACTTTGAAGCTTTTTAATTTGATGAAGTTCTTTCAAATCTTGGAGTTGGAAATTTAAAGTAAAAGTACTTTAAAGCATCTCTACTAAAATTTCAATGAAATTTTGCTCTTTAAGCACTTTTTAGCGCTAACTACATGGAAGACCGAACTAAAATTCGGAATTAAGTCTTCCAGTCATTCTGTTTTTGCAAAAATCTTCTAAAAGCTCTATACAACGAAGCACAAGATTCATATTTTTCTTAAAATATTATGGCATTTCATAGCTATCCTTTTTAGTTATTAGATCAATGTATTGTTTTAGAACAGGAGAGCAATTAATGAGAAAAAGTGTTTCATACACATCATCATCTTTAGTCTTAGCTATTTTGAAAACATCCTCATCAGTTGCATCTTTCACTATTCCTGGTTCTATTTCTTCGCTTGTCATCTAACCATTTTATAAATTAAGTTGACTTTTTTTATTATTTTTAACACGAGCAGCATGTATAAATTCCTTTGTTTCAACATGCTAGAGTTTGATGAATTCATCTCTGTCCATGCTTTATTCTTCCTGATCCTTTTTGAGTGGAACAAAATTTCATAGAGTGCATTCATCTCTACTAAATATTGCTTTTAGATCTAGAGTTCTTTGCCCTTTTATTTATCTAGCAATATTCATGCCTAAACCTTTAAATCCTTCTTTATTTTAGCGTTATATTATAGCTAGGTATTTTCCTGTGGGTATATGACGAAGTCTAATAGGATTTTTCCAGTGTATTATTCCTCCCTGAAAAAATTAGGCTGATTCAATACGTCAAATTCCATTTGTATCATTATTTATCTAACTGAAAATTAATCTACTGCTTTAATCAGCAAAAAGCTCTTGACTTCCTTAGCTTCCTTTTTGAAATGATATTTAAAATTAAAACTCAAGTTTTGGAAGGAACTTTGACTCTTCTTCAGACTCTTCATATAAAAACTAACTGTCTTCAAGTTTTTGCTTTTTAGTTTGAATAACAGATAAACATGAGTTTTCTTCTTCTGAATGAGAAATTCAAAGACAGTCTCCTACCTGCAAACATGCAGAGCTCTCTCTAGCATATGGTGAAAATAAGCGTACTCTTCACTTGGTTTTCTAATCGAGAGAAATATTAACTTCTTTCTGATTTTTAGGGATTTCTTGTAACTTAATGATGTTCTATTTTAGAATATCAAGCAGCGGATTAACTTTTCCAGAATATGAAGAGTGCATACATGCATCTTTATAGAAATCAGATGATAGTGTAGTGATAACTATGGCGTCTCCATCATTAATAAATCCACTTCCATCTTTCTGGAAGCGATAGTTTGCTGATATTCTAAACTAAGAATGTTCACTTCCAAAGTCCTTTAATTCTAATTTCAAGCAATCCTTTTCATATTCTGAAGTTTCATTTGGAAGAACAGTTAAGTACTTCTAAGAAGTAACTTGAACTAATTATATTTCAGCTCCATATTTTATAGGTTGGTTTTTAAACTTGGAATAGTTATCAGTATTGCTTTTCATTTCTCCTGAAAGTGCTTCTTCAAGTTCATGTATCTTTTATTATAAGTTTATCTATTTGTAAGATTCTTAATCTAAAAAAGACTAAGTTTGTTCTTTCGTTTCTTCTGAGTTCCTATATTTTTCAATTTGGAGCATTTCTTGCTTCTTTAAATTAAATACTCTATCAGATTCTATATGTTCTAGTATTTTGCTTTACACTGTGTATTAACATTAAGGTACTATTTAGAAAACACAACAAAAGAAGTCATGCAAGTTAGCTATTTTTTAATCTCAAGTCTCGAGATGTAGAGAAGTATCAATAAACCCTTCTGAGTATAAATAATGATTTTTTCTACTTAGTGTAACGTAACTTCCGTATCTTATAGCTTTATCCATTTACTAAGTCAAACTATTAATAACTTTATATAATGCTGTAGATTAAAATAACTCTTTTTATTAAAGCTAATAGACCTTAGTAAGTAAGTAAGTATATAGAATATCATTAGTTTTATATAAACCATTATCATTTATTTAGTCTTCATATATCAGCACATTCTTATTCCAAATATAATGCTTCAGAGAAGAATATTTAAGCAAGCTGTAAATAAAGATACTTTTAATACTTTTATTAGACTACTGATGTTATATACTTGTTTATTATTTGGTGTATAGCAATCTTAAAATAAGTAGAGTATAGATTATTGAGTAATTACAAAAGGAGGCATTAATTTAGTTAATAGCATACATAATTTTAGATCAAGTAATTTTAATTAATGCTTATTATAGCTTTGGCTTATTGACGTTCATTTGTATTATAAACGCATTATTATATAACCTATTTAATATCTCTTTTCTTTTTCTGTGCTTTAAGTGAATTTTCAAGTAAATTCGATATTTAGATTCTTAATTAGAGGAATTGGTACCAAAAGGTTAGCTTTTATAAAGCTAAAAAGCAATTTAGTATTATAATGGTTAATTATTTTCATCTTAATCAATTACGCTTAACTAATTAGTAGAATTAAGGGTTCTTTCAGTTACCTTTTATAGCTAAATTAAAAGCTCATTCACTTTTGTCTAAGTATATAGAAACTATTTAAAATATAGTTAAAAATGCATAATGCTTAATAATAAGAAAATAAGTAAAAATAGGATAAGTCATTAAATTAAGCTTGTCAAGTAATTTGTGAATCTACATCAAAAAGATCATAAATTAGTTTTACACTAATTCCTTCATTTATAATTAAGTTGGCTTGCTATAGTTTCTCTATTTCCTTAATATGTTTCCTAATATAAAATAATGTACTATTGTTCATATAATAAGATTGTGTTTATAATATTAGTATAAAATAGACAGAGTTTGTTAATATTGTAAACTATCTTAGTTAGAATCCTTATTATTATCTACTGATTTCATTTATTATTATTTAAATTATTACTCTTAAATATTAGTCATATTTCATACTAAGCCTAAATATATAAGAATTATAATGCGTTTACTCTTTAAGTATTATTTTTTAATATTTGATTAATTAAAATCTTGAATATCCATTTTTTAATCAATTAGCCTTGTTAAATTAACAAAAATGATGTATTATTGAATTAGCTACCATGATTAAGCTTAATTATGGTAATTTTTGCTAACTTATGAGTGTAAATTCAGGTTTAATCTCAATCGTTTTAAACGAAAAAAGCTATTTAACTTATATAGTTTAATTATAAAGCTGACTTAATAAATTAATGAATAGATGTATTTATCTTAGCATCTGATAGCTTTACATTCTCTTTTAAATGAAATTACTTAGTGTAATAGTTATTATGCTTTATATATTAGATTTAGCCTTTATCTTCTACTATACTCTTACTTTACTAATATTAGCTACTTATTTGAATCCTTTTATTAGGATAAATTATTATTATCCCTATTTAAGCTTAAGTACTTAAAAAGCTTAGAAAGGCTGATATAAAAGGTAAATAAAAGTAGTTCTTTTCTCTTCATAATAGAAGATAGAAATTAAGAACTCTTCTTTAGCTATTCACATTAAATATAGACAAAGCGTGAGTTTACTTAAAAGCCATTCAGCTTTATTTCAATTTGCTCATTAACTTAACTCTTATAAATATCTGATTAATTAGGTTTCTTACTAGTATGTAGATAAGCTATTATTATAAATAATAAAGGTAGATATCAAGCAAATTAGTGATTAATCACTATTGAATACTAGTCTTAATATCTACTATCAAAGCATTAAGAATGTCTAATAATTGATTTAATTACTAAATAGATCTATTATTTACTTTTCATTTTTTAACTCTAAGATTGTTAAAAATTAACCAAGAGATAAGCTAGTGCTTTATTAGTATAAATAGTGCTATAGAAGCTTTATACTAAATATTCAAGTCTACATAACCAGATAAAGCTAAAGATAAATTCTTAAATTTTAAACTAAATTAACTATAGTAAGCTATAACTTACAAATTAGCTTTACTTAAGGCAACTATTAAAAATCTTCAAAGAGCATTTAAAAATATATAAATATCTCATATAATTGTGCTGCTTTGGATATTAATTCTAATTTGCTTCACACTATTTAAAAATAATTTTATCAATAGAGAAAGTTAAGCTTAAAGAGTCTTGATTAATATTATTCAATTCTCTAAATTAATGATATAAAAGTATATTTTTATTGTTCATTTTCCTTATCAAGTGTTAGAGATATTAATATGCTCTTGTTGTATTTCTTCCATAATTTTATTTTAAACCGTTGTCTAAAACTATTAATCATGTGAAATACATTGATTTTATTACTAAGCTTGACTAGATTCATAGTTTTAAACATTTAACTAGTTTGGTTGCTGCAAAGGGCTATAAGTCTAAAAAACATATTAATTTGGAGTTGTTTGTTTTTCATTAGGATTTAGGCAATTCTTTTTTTCTTAAACTTCTCTAGTTTACTGAGACAATTACTATTCCTTAATTTATCCTTCAGAATTTTGTTAATTTTGGTAGACACAAAAGCAGCACTTTAAGTCTTAATAATTTAAATATCTTTATTAAGTGACATATTTATGAACATCTTATTTACATATATAGTGCTAGTCACAGGAAAGCATAATTAGTTGATCTTTAAAAAATATCTATTGGCAAAAATAGCAATTATTTTTCTCAGCGCTATAATTTTAGTCTTTTCTAGATTATCTTTACTTTATAATAGATTTTGCATATAAAAGTTAGGATAAACATTCTTCTTATTCCTAGCTTATTTAAGCTTTGCACAGACTATTAAAGCATACTTTTTCAGGTAAGATATAGACTACTGCACAATCAGTGCAGATCAAATCTTTACAATTACAAAGATTTTTAAAGAATTCAAGTTTATTTTATTTGCAGGTTCCTCCAAAGCAGAATTGAGGCTATTCTAAGCTCAATAGATATTTTTGTCTTAGTTAACAGAAGTGCTCATATCATTACCAATCTGTTCCACAAGCTTATTTAATTTCCTAGTTTGTTAGAGTATATTTTTAAGCGCAATTTTTTACAATACATTTAACTTAAGTATCCTCTTAATTTTCTTTAACTAGGACATAACCTTTAGTACTGTTTTATATGTAATAAAACAAGTGCTAATCACATATAGCGTTATTGCAGTGTGATAAAGTTATTAATTACTTGTTATCACATCCTAATCAACATTTTTAAGTAGCGAACTATCATTCGGATATTTAATCAATCGTATTTCCTTAATTTTATAATTTCTATTGCATGCTTTAAATTTATTGAAGATACATTTTTCCTTCTTCCTAAATTTGCTCCAATTCTTGCTTTTATTTTTAATTATCTTAAATATTCTTTTAATTTTATTCTTTCAATTATTCGATTTCGTGATTTTTTTAACATAATTAAAAATATAGTTCCTAGCTTTCTTTTAATATCTAATTTCTAACCTGTTGTTGCTACATTTAGAGCTATTCTATCTACTTTTTTAGCTCTTGATTTTATTTTTCTAGATTTATCTTTTCTGCAACTTACTATTATTTCTCTAAAATTTCTTGTCCTTTCATTTATATTTATCATGTTGCCTCTTGAAGCTATTAATTTACTTTGTTATATTAATCTTCCATTTGCTTATACTTATTTTTTTTATTTTATTAGTTTTATTTATATTATTTATATTTTTGTTTCTTTTAATCTAACTAACTTTATAAATTTGCTTATTAGATCTTAAATTCTTCTTTTTATTGTTAAATTTCATTTTTAAGACATTATTTCCTATTCTTATTATCTATTATCTTTTACTCATAATTCTTTAATTAAATTTGTTATTATTTAATTACTTTTTTATATTTATGCTATTATTCTCAAAGATTTTTTTGAAGTTTAGCATTTTCTTACTACAAATTCTCATTCTATTGAGTAAAATATTCTATTTATCTTAATTTTTTTTATTTAGTTTCCTAATTTGTTTTTAAATTTTAGTTACTTTCATTTTAATTATCTTCTTTGTCTATTGATTTGCTAATTTAGTTTTAGGAATCTTATACAGGTTATTTTTAATCTCTATTTTAAGTATCTATTATTTATTCTTTTTTTTAATTTTAATTTAAGTTCAATTAAGGTAAATTAACACTTTTTTATGGATTTTACTCATTTTACTTAGTTTTTTAATTCTAGGAACGCCGGTGATGAATTTATTACGTTTGAGGTTTAATTTAATTATCTTCTTAAGTTTTCTAATCCATAGAATCACTTTCTTTAGCACATTGTTCTTATATAGTTTATTAATACATATTACTCTTTATTGAAGTATATGTATTAATCTTTCTTTTTATCATCATCAATTAATTATCATTTTGTGCTTCTTAATTCGAGTTTTGCTAAATTTTACCTTAATCTACTGATTATTAAACATATGCTCGATTATTTCTTTTATAACTTTATTAGTTTAAAAATGAGCTATCGTTCTTTTATGCAATGCTTGGTGAATCTTTATTTTCTGGATGATTCGATTATTATCCAATTTTATCATATTACCAACTCTCCAATAAATTTTTTCTTTTATTTTTTGCATTTCATTCATTAAATTATGGTGGCTAAGGAGAGTGAATATAATTACCTTAAATGCTTTAAGGGTTTGCTAATTATCTAACTGAGTTTGGACGCATATTTAGACCTTTTTATTAGTTATTACCCTGCTTTTCTTAGCTCATTTTTATTATTTATAATAGTTTATTTAAAATTTAAAGGGTTTGCTTTACTTTATTAAACTACTAGCCTTCCTTAGAGCTAAATTCTTTAAATTAAAACATCCAAGAAGAGATACTAAACAGCTATTATTAACTAGATTTAGTTTATTTTATTACTAAAGTAATTGCTTTTTAGAACTATTTTAGATTTAATAGAAGTATAACATTGATAAATTTATCACTTAATCAACTTAGTCTAATTTTTATATCTAGCAACTTTGATGTCTATGATAATGCTATCATTAGTGAGATTCATTAATTTCTTTTAGCCATGAATTTTAAGTTCTTCTGAAGGATTTATTACTTTAGATGGTTAAATTAGATGTTGAATAATGCTTTATATCACTCAGTTAAGTATTTAAAATAATCAATTAAAATGTTCAATTTTAACTGGCTTTCCTGAGTATGCTGATTTTTTGCATGCTTCAGCTACTATCATTGTTTGTAGCGCTTCAGAAAATCTGGTAAGTCCTGTATATTTTCCTGTTGAACACATTTCTATAAATTAATCCATTTGATCATAGAATGCTTGCTTATAATAAGTAATAAAGTCATCATATCCTAAGTCCTTGGTACGTCCCTGTACTGTTCAATGTTCAACTTCATTTGCACATGTATTCTCATTTTTCATTAGCCCCTCTGATCCATGCACTTCTACCCGCTAGTCATATGAATTGATAAAATGACGAGAGCCTTAAATAGATCCAATTATTCCTCCTGATGTTTTGAAACTAATAAGAGTTGTGTCAAAATCCTTAATTTCTTCTAATTCTTTTTGAAACATTATTGCCCCTCTAGCATAAACTTCCTCAATTCTTTACTTAGTCAAAAAATGAACTAAATCAAAGTCATGAACATGCATGTCTAGAAAAATACCACCTGAATGTCTGAGGAACTTGAGTTAGTTTGGTTTAGGATCTCTTGATATAATTTATAGATATTCCAGATTACCTATTACACCTGACTATATAGCATCTCTAATCTTTTTAAAGTTTGAATGCATGCGTCTATTAAATCCTACGCAAGTATGACATTTTACTTGTTTTTCTATTTCAACAAGCTTTTTTAGTTCCTCTTATGTAGAAGATGCAGGCTTTTCACTAAACAAATGTTTTCCTTTGTTTAATACCATTGAATTAACTTCAAAATGTGCACTTGTAAGAAAACAGTTAACTACAGTATTTACTTCTGGATCATTTATTAGAGATTGATAGTCTGGAGAAATTTAACCTTCGCTTATGCCATATTAAGCAGCAATTTACCTGGTCTTTTACATATTAGGGCTATGTATTCTAGTGATCTTCATATTAGGACGTTTTGTTGATATCTAGAAAAGCTTTTCCAAATGTATCTAGCCCATTCTTCCTAATCCTAAAATCCCAACTTTAAGAAGTGACATTTTAGAGCTAAAATTTAAAACTAAATTCCTTAATACTTGAAGCATAATATTTAAATAAAGAAGTCAATTAGAGTGTAGCTAGCATCATTCATAGTTATAGATCTTCTAGCTAATATACCACTATTTTGGTAAGAGTATGCTATTCCATTGGCATAATAGTCATACACATTAAAAAGAAAGTCTAACTAACCTAAGATTATTGCAAGCAGCTAATAAAGTGATACAACAAAGAATATTTAGCTTAGAATAACTAAGACTAGAGATAAGTAATAAATAAGAGTTAATATCTTATTATCATTACTGATATTAGATTAATATACTATTTAGCTATTTAATTCACTAGAGATAGATAAGTGAATGAGAGGAATTGTTATATAGGACATAGATAAAAGTATTAATAATAGTTGATTGAAGATACTATATCACAACTTGCAAGCAGTTCTTTTTTATTAGGCACAAATAATTAAATAGTTGCATATTTGATTGTCATTTACTAACTCAAAACTGTATAAAGATTAATAATAAATATCTTAGTAATAGAAGTGTAGATTATTAAGCATAAGTTGAATGTAAGATTATAATAAGTATCTTATTGAAATTTGATGCTTGAATGATTGTATTAAGGTATGATAGCGTTCTTTTACATTTTGTTAGATATCTGAAAGCTTTTATTTAGAAATATTAAAAATATCAATACTTGTCTCTAGCATTTTAGCTTAACTAAAAGGAGATATCTATTTAATCTTTATTTAGAATTAAGGCTATTATTATTAAATAGAGTTATACTCTTTATATGCTAAGCAGAGACTTTAATGGTCAAAGCTATCTAAGAAAGGCAGTTTTGCTATTAATAGTTGAATTAAAAAGAAGCTAAATAAAATAATAGATAACTTAAAGAACTTCATTCAGCTTAGCTTTTTACTTAAAAATATGCTAATAAAGAGTATATATTAATGAGATAGAAGTAAAAACACATCCATACAACTACCACAATTATTATGAATAATCATATATGCAGCTAATAGTATAATTGAGAGTAATAGCTTTAATTTTAATTTTTCATCTATTAATAGAAATTAAAAAATTTTTGAAATTAGATAAATCTACTAAAATAATGCAAACTATTCTAAACCGAAGCATAACAATGATAGTTAATAATTATTGAATGAAGCACAGTTTATAAATAGCTTCAACTTAGTTATTTAACTTGTAAAGATCCTATAAATTCACTTAAAAATTGGATATTAATGCTAGAACAAACATAATGTGTTTATATTATTATTAGCTTTGAACAATATCATTGTATTACTAATAATAAAAAGATATTTATATATTTACTTAGCAAATTACTGGTTATTTCCTTTAAAACTATTAAATTAGTTTATTGAAGTAGTGTTAGATAGTGAAGATAAGTTGAGATTGAGTTAATATAAAGGTTATAAAGCTATAACTATAAATAATATCCTTAAATTAATAAAATTGGATCATACGTTTGTGACGTCTATTGTTCTGGAGTTCTTTATCATTACTAATCCATTGACAACCTATATTTAAATAACCTACTTTTAACCCAATAGCTAAAAAAGTAACTATGCTAGTAACTGTATGCATTTCTTTAACTTAATACTCAATACTTCCTGAAAATAGGATTCTGAATAAAAGATTACCAAAATATATCTATTAATATTGAAATAGATATAGCTACCAGAATAGCTCTATATGCGTTTCGATTTCAGCCTTCAAAATCGTAATGAAGCCAGAGTGCGTAAATACTAAGTCCAACTCCTATAAAATCTGTTCTAAAACTCATCATAAGAAAAACACTGCAAATAAAGATTGCACATCATAACAAAAACTAGATTCTTTCTCAGTTGCTAACATTCTTAAAATACTTTAATGTTATATTGTCAACCCATCCTGCTACTTTATTTTCATAGTCCTATAAATTTTTGTAAGGTCCATCTGTGAAAATCCCCAAAGGATAGGCTCCAAGTTTCTTGAGTTCTGTTTCATATCTAACATATTCAGCTTCATCTTAAACAAGGGATTCGTCTATTTTATGAATCATATCTTTTAAGTACAAAACTTTTGAAAAAATTCACTGCATGGATAGTAAAATTCTTCCTGGGACAGGTTAAGTAGAATTTATTCCTAAAAGTTAGATCCATTTATTATGCTTTTATTAATCTCTTAGGTCATTTAAGCTTACAATTGCCTATCCAGTAAAATGATCAGTTTAATCTTTCCTCATGACTGTTACCAGCAATTCGCCTTATCCTCTTGTGATATTAAAAGTAAAGGCTTCATCTCATATTGGATTAGTATCCAGCTGATTTTTAGTTTCAATTCTTTGCTTCTCACAAGTAACTACTGCGTAATAATAAGCCTTTTTAAGACCTTATGCTTCCATAACTCTTACTGTTAATTAAGAACCTTCCATTATTTATCATACATTCAACTTTTCCTATATCTCTGCCTATTTAAGCTATTCTTTTGCTTATTTTCTTTGATCTTTTTTAACATGCATTTATTACTAAAGTTACTACATTGCTTCAAAAATAACATTAGTATGAGCAATGTAATGACTAATGAACTCATGCATTTCAAGTCTTCCATCACGATTAACATCCATTTAATGAAAAACCTTAACGATATAATTTCGGTCAACATCAGGTCCTCCTTTTTTCTCTAAAGCAATGAAAATTTCTTCAAACGTTAAATAGCTATCCTTATTGGTATCTATTTCTTAAAACATATCTTTAAGCTACTAATATTGATCTTACTGGATCATTGGATCAAATTACAATTCAGGATTTGATGAATTATGAAAAGGAAGAGAATTTTAGGCTTCTGAATCTTTCCCTGGAATTTAGTAGATTCCTGGACTTTATAAGAAATTATAAGGCTGAAGTTCTTGGACTGATCCTACTATAGTAATCTTTTGACATCCAGGACATATTAACTTGTCATTTCGAATCTATTGATTCAAACAAGAACTGCAGTAGAAATGTCCACAAATTAAGGTTCTAGGTAGATTATCTCCACTGTTGAATTAAGTTGCACAATGTGAGCAATTTGAAATTTCGTATTTCATTTTATTTATTTAAAGAATTCTAAATAAATTAAATTATAAAATCAAAGTTACTAAGACCAGATATTTTTTATCTCGCTCTGATTCTCTTCCATCTCTCTTTCTCTAAATTTATCCACTGCGCTCTTTATTTTAATTAACTTATCGAAGCTATCATTCATTTCAGTAACCAACTTTGTCTTAATATATTTTTTTTAATCTAGATCTCCTTTAATTTCTATCTACTTATTCTGTATTGGAATATTATGGAATCGAGTTTTATTTTGGTCTTCATAAATTTTTTTAGCACTAATTTTCTTAAATTTCTTAAGTTCATCTTCAAATTTCCAATCTCATGTATCATCTTTGTAGATCAATTTATTATATTCCCTTACTTTTTTCATCGTTCGTTTTCTAGGTTGATTCTAAGTACTAAATTAGACAATATTCTTGGTTGCTCTATGCGTAAAATTATAGGCCTTATCATAATCTAGAGTTTATATTGGTTATTATTCTTCTATTTAGGCTAATTAGTAATCACTGTTTTTAGTAGCATTAAGAGCTTTCTATATAAATTCCTTATTTCTAACTTTTTGATAGCTTGATAGAGAAGATTTACTTGGGCTGTATGGCTTTTCTATGTTATAGTAGCCAAGAGGTGGATTACTTATTCTAAACTTGCCACTTTTATATCCTACAGGGTTAATTCCTTCGCTTGTATTAAAAGCTACCAATTACTATTCAGTTCCTCAATTTGTTTTGTTTTGTTTGAATTATTTAATTTGTTTACTTCTACTTCAGGTTCTTTATCTAGTATGTCCAGAAGTAGACTTAAATTATGATAAGTCCCACGAATTTAAGTCTATTGAAGGAAAGCCACTTTGTTGTATAATAGATATTTGATTTTAAAACTTTTACATATTGCTCTGCTTCTTAATGCTAACACTTTTGGTATTTCGTGAACTATTAGTAGTTATTAAGTATCCTAATCTATCTCTTTCTTCTAAAAACGGAATGAAATTTTATTGCTACTACTTAGCAGTTTTTATGCGAAGACTGTCTCGAGTACTATCAGAGTTATGGGAAATTTCAGTTAGAAGTTCCCTTTTTATAAGACTAATAGTTCTACACTCAGGTAAATCTTAGTCTTTTTCAATTAAGTTTTTGATATCATTAGCAGCTCTATTTGAAATCTTAGCTAGTCTTTAATGAACATGATTACTCTAACTTATCTTTATTGCATTAGCTAGTTAATCTGACATTATTCTAAGTCTTTTCTATTATCACTGAAATATTTCAATTAATGTCACTTTCAAGTAAATAGTCCAACCTCTTGAAACTAGAAATTCTCTTTAAAAAATACCTACTAAACACAAGAAAGAGATGGCTAGTTAAGTCTAATAAATCTTTCATAGAGAAGACGAAATGAAATTACAGTTTAAAGTTAATAGTTTTAGATGATATTTATAAGGGATATTTTAGTAAAAGTATCAGTAAAAAGAGAACTTATATTAATAACAGTAAGATTAATCATATGAAAGCCAATAACTTTTAGATTAGCTAACTATTAATAGGATACTTATTAAGTTTAGAAACTTCACTCGATTTAGTTATAATTTTTGCATTCTATATTATATAGTAAATCAAGCTTAAACGTTTAAGTTGCTAATTTATTAATTTATTATATGGTTAAAATAAAAAGGGAAATTATATCCTTAAAAAGTAATCTTTTGGGATGCTATAGAGGAATGATTATATTAGGAACTATTTTTATAGTTTTAATTAATATTATAAACTATAACTCTATTGAGAAAAATTAAGGAGAAAGTGGACTAACATTCAAATTATTATTGCGAATTATTAAGCCTTTTTTACTTAAGGTATTTCAACTAAAGGTAGAATAAAAAATATTAAATTGAGGCTATAAAAGATATTATCTAAATGCATGTAAATGGAATTTAATTTACTTATTGGTTCATTTTAGTGTATTTATTTATAATACCAACATCTATTAAGTTTAATAGATGAAGCAATTTATTTCTAATCTGCTTAACAATTTGCTCTTTTTATAGTGTATTGCTTATCTACTATTTTCTCAGGTTAGATCATATTTTTAATATTTTTAAATGAAACAATAGTTAAACTTTTGAAAATAATAAGATGAATGATGTTATTTGATTACTTATACTAAATGTTGCTTTTACTTATGTAAGAATATTAATAATAAAGGAGTTATTTATTATAGTAATGGTTTTTATATGAATTTATATAGCATAATGAAAATAGCTTATATTTATCTCTATTTAATACACCTATTTCATTATCTAGCTCCAAGATATTAATATAATAATTCTAATATGTGAAAATATTATTTTGAGGTCTATTTGAATGATTAATTTAATCTTTATTTTGCATTTATTATTTCTATTTTATTTGAA
Organism: Loxodes magnus; assembly: GCA_946699065.1. Taxonomy (NCBI): domain Eukaryota; phylum Ciliophora; class Karyorelictea; order Loxodida; family Loxodidae; genus Loxodes; species Loxodes magnus. Next base: position 1,642,132 of record CAMPDV010000013.1, read on the forward strand.
ATTCTTCTCTATTAATATCTATTTTTATGATCCAATTGAATCATCTTTTAAATACTTCTCTTTAATGATTATTGAGTATTAATATATCTTAATCATCGGATATCTCAGTCTAATGCAAATTTAACAAATTTTTGTAATTTAATTTGATGAAGCATTTGACTTTAAAAGGATAAAATATTAGCATTTTGCTATATTAAGATGAAATTACATTAAAAGTATGAAATATAATGGATGTACTAGTTTCACTCTTATTATGATTAATTTTCATTGCTTGTTGTTTAATATTATAATGTGATAGAATAAGATTATAAGTTCATTATTATTTAAGTTCTGCTAGAGGCTTTATTTACCACTCTTTGATATTAGTTATTTAGTATATAGCATAAAATTTTGGAAATATAAATTAGCATAGTTTTATATCTTGCTTAGAGCTATAATATTCATATTATTCCTTTAAGCTTTGAAGTATGCTAAACTCTATTAGTTTAGCCTTGATAGTTATTAAAGCTTATATTCCTTCTATCAAAGTTAGAGTCTTAGCGTAGTTAAAAAAATTAGGATGGCTATCTTATATTTAAAGTAATAGAACTAAAGATAATGGTATATAATGCTGATTATTGAATTTAAAGCTGGACATCTTTCAATTAACTTATTTACTGTATTTTAAATTAGGCGCTTATAGGCATAGCACTTTAACTTAATAATTAGTAGATTTTATTATGGTCTAATTGACTTTTTAAGAAATCTTGGAAAAATCCATCAAAAGTGGATTTAGTGGTGCAGGAGCAATGACAATTTAAGTAACAGCTTTGATGTGGTTGAGAACAACGATGAATTATCAGTATAAGTTTGGAGGATAAATGATGCCTGTAATGAAATAGCTTTACAAAGAAGGAGGATTATATAGATTTTACCGTGGATACGTTCCAGCTTTAATTCTTGGTCCTATATCACGTTTTGGTGATACATTTTGCAACTCACTTTCTTTAAATTTGTGTAAAGATAGTAAGTTACCTCTATCTCTCTAGACAGGAATGGCTTCTATCATGGCAGGAGGTTGGCGTATTATGACGCTTCCAGTTGATGCTTGGAAAACTAGTTTACAAGTTCATGGAAACAAAGGAATAGAAGTACTCAAAATAAAAGTCTCAAAAGAAGGATTTAAAGGATTATATAATGGAGCAATTGCAAGTGCAACAGCTACAATGATAGGTCACTTTCCCTGGTTCCTTACCTTTAATTATTGTGATGCTTACATTCCAAGAATAAGATATGCTGATGCACCATTACAAGCATTAAGTAGAAATGCAACAATAGGATTCTGTGCATCGCTCACAAGTGATACAGTTAGTAATAGCATGAGAGTAATCAAAACATTCAAGCAAACTCATCCTGAAAACATTGGATATAAAGAATTAGTAGTAGATATCTTAAAGAAAGATGGAATAAATGGCTTGCTATTTAGAGGATTGAAAACTAAAATTTTTACAAACGGCATTCAAAGTATAGTCTTCAGCGTCTTTTACAAGTACTTCACTGAGAGATTTGGGAAGCGTTGATTTATAGAAGAACTCATTTACCAATCTAAAAATTAATTCTACTTCGTTTTTCAACATAATCATATCTTCTTCAAATCTTAAAATTAAGCTTTACATCTTATGCCTTTCTCTTTTCTTATTTAGTATTACAAGTTTTAATTTCTATAATATTAAAGCAATATTCATTAGCATAATCTATAGTAAATTCTTCTAAGTCTTGTAATAAATTACATAGTCTCCATATTAAAATACCTACTACTTATTCAGATAAATTAACTAAATAGTTAGTAATTGAAATGCAATTATGTCAGATATATATGCTTATTGTATGTGATATTTAGGAAGTTATTATCATTACTATTATTTATAAGTATCGAACAACAGTCTTTAATACTTTTGTCTACTAATTATCATTCAGATAAACAAGAATCTAAAAAACTGATCTCTTAGAAAATATAAATGAGCAATTGATTTGATACAGGAGAATAAATAGAGTTAAGGAAATAAAGATATTAACTTACAGAATCCAGGCTATTTATAAGTATATAATATTCATCTAATATTCAACTATCTCCTTATTTAAACTATATGGATTAATAAACTAACAAATTGCTCATAAGACTAGATTGAAAGTTTAAAGTTCTATTATAGTTTTTCTATTCTTTAGATCATATTAAATCCCTTTCAATTAATAGCAAATATTTTATAGAATAAGCACATTTATTATTAAGCTAAAGTTGCAATAAATAAGGTAACATTTGTTTATACTGAAGTATAAAGACGAGTTTAGAATTAATTATTTTGGATATAATCAAATAACTAAGGAAAGACACTATTATTTATTAGATTAATATAAAGAAAAGCTTAGCTATGTTTTATAACTTCACCGAATTTTAGCTTTATACTTCTTTTATTTATTATACCTTTAGCAAAATTAAATTATCAAATATTTAGCATTTCAACCAGTTAATTTCTAGCTTCAATGCTTAATATTAATAAAGTTAAAGTATTTTCTTACCTATATTTATTTTAAATTCCTAAGGCTCTCTTTGACTTAAATTTGAGGATTTAGAATATTAAAGGCTTGTGAGTATTTTAGTTATGGAGGCATCTTAATTACAGCAAAGAAGAGGATAAATGGAAGCTGATATTCATTGTATTTAAAGAAGGAAAATTTAACCACAAATAGATTTTAGTGCTTAGACTCTATTAGACTTCTCCATTTAAACAACTGAGAAACTTATTTTAACAGCATAACGATTATGAATGAGGAAGTATAAAGAAAATGCAACTAAAGCTCAATCCTTATTAAGAACTTTACTTTGGAAAAGTTAATTAATTTTAAATTTCTAGAATGCTATCATAATTTATCTTGCTCTTTAAAATTATGAAGAATGGGCTAAAAATAAGAAATGCAAATTTAACTAAAGTAAACGATTGTTTCTATTTTAAAAAAATATAACTAAGCATTTAAAAGAATAGAATATAAATAGTCTAACGATATGCTGCTTAAAGGTTTGATTGTAGATAAAAAATAATTAATCTTGATATAAATAGAAAAGATGAATTAAGTGATATGATTATCAAGTTTAGCATATCCGATATACTCACTCTAATCGAATTTTAAATCGGTAGAATTATTCCTGCGACAAAAACTAAAAAATGATTTATAATTAATTCCAATTAAAATAATTACGAACTCATAAATTTAAGCAACAAACAAATTTTAGAAGAGTGGATCTAAATATAAATTTTAGGAAGCATTAGCAAGACTATTTAGATTATAATTATAGAATAAATTATTAATATCAAACGAAAATTCTAATCAGAAGGTAGAGAAATATTAAATACTATTAAAGTAATACATTTAAGTATAGAGTCAATTTAATTATATTTGCTACAAATTATTGAATCTTTATTTATAGTGATAGTCATTATTCAATCAACAAGTATATCATCTTAAGCAATTATTTTTATAATAATTCCTTTGAAAAGAATGGATAAAACATTTCGTGAGTGAGTTATAATAAGCTTAAGTTGTTCATACACTACCGAAGAAAAATAAGATGAAAGACAGAGTTAATAATTATAATTCTCTGCTCTAAGTTGTAAGAACTAAACTATTAATACTAGAATATCTTTACAACTAAGAAGCACTATTAATTTTTAAAGTACTCTAAACAGAGTTACAGCTCTAGGATATTATAAATTTTCATAATTTCAGTTATTTATTAAATAATAGAAGTAAGAACTAAAGGTATTTAAGTGTAATTTAGAAAGTAGTTTTTATAGTTAATTAGAGTTATCAGATTGAAAAATTAAATAGAGATAATAAAACGAAAAAGATAGAGCAAGCTATTAAAGTTAAGCTGTTAAAGTAAAAAATTAAGGGTTAAGCGTAACTAATTTCTATTTATTGAAAAAATAGAAAATATATATCTATTTAATGAATTTTGAACAATCAAAAGTAAATTCTGATTCTTAGCAAGTATTAAAAATAAATAAATAAAAGCATTCAAACTTTAAGAAAATTATATAAATAGGAGATAAACTATAAAATTAGAATTTTTGGAAATTTTGGAAATTTTAAGGCAAAAATGTAAAATTAAATTATCTTATAATAGTTACTCTATACATTGTAAATAAGATACATAATGTAGTTAAATATTATATTAATTCATTATCTGAAAGTTAAGAGAATCACTTAAATATTTGTTAAGCCTTATATTTAAATTATAATTGAGTATCATACTTTCTATAAGTAAATTAATCTTTTATACTAAATGTTTAAATATCTGGAGTTATATTAATGTTGGTTAAATAGCAAATTAAGAGTATAAAGTGATTAAGGATTAAAATTACTTCTATTTATGAATTGATAGTTATATAGATAATATTCATTTATGATATGTATGCATTATAAACTTTTTAGGAAATGATTTTAATAAGAGTTGGAAATATGATAAATAGAGATTAATACTTTATGATTAAACATATAGCAATTGATTTCCTAGAAAGTTATTAGATTAAAAATTTCACATAATGGTGCTATCTTTCAAAGTTTAATTCCTGGATGCACTTTTTTTGGAATGAAAGAGCAGAAGTCAAGTTAAATAAACTGAAGATAATGAATTGTAGAATTTTTTAAAGGTTTTTGAATGTCGTTGATTTAAGCATTTCTGCAATTAAAGATGCCTGCAAGCTCCCAAATTAAAATTAAATTATTTAGTTAATTAAGTTGAAAACAAAAGTATAAGAAAACAAAAATATACCAATTTACTAATTAGACCTATTCATTATCTAAGTATTTTATAAATAGTTTGAAAATACGAAACAAATGAATAGCTAAAGCACCTACTTTATAATGACGCGTAGCATAAAATATAATAAAATTTCAAATTTTAAATATACAAAAATGATAAATAAAAACTATTTCCATATTTAGAGCTAACTTGTTTAAACTGTGTTAAAATAGCAATAATAATAGCAATTATAGGAATGAAATCCACCTCTCCAGTCAGTTTTATTTTTTAAGAAATAAGATTGTTCTATTATTTTCATTTTTGAACTAATATATAAGCAAATAATTTTTCGTCGATAATTATATTTTAATTGAAAGTAAAATTTCTAATTTAAGAAATGGTTGAGGTTATTTGCCAAGAAAATCCACCTCTTATCATAGCTCTATTTTTTAAGAAGTAAGTTTGCTACAATAATTTATTTATATTTTTATTTTCAATTTTATATTAACAAAAAAGGCTAAAAAAGTATATTAATTATATTTAAATTTTAGAGATAAAGTTTACACAGAAAGAAATTAGAAGATAGCATAAAGGTAGAAAAAGCTTATAAGAAGGTAAAGGTAACTAAACAAATTAATAGAAAATTCATTTAATTATTCAATTTTTAAAACTTAAGATATAAAAGGTAAAATATTATTAAAGGTAGCTTATTCAATATAGTTATATTTTTACTTATATTAAGACTGATTAATTAATTATTAACTTTGCGAGTTTGAGGACAGTTTAGCTTTTGTTATACTGCAGTCTCTGAAGGGCCTCTTGATGGACATAATAAATATATCTACTAGTCAGTTTCGGCAGACAGAGGCCACCGAGTGTATTCATAAAAACTCCATGTTCATAGTCTTCAAGCCTCTACCAAAACTGGATATTTTTCAGAGCTTTTCCTTCAAAATCTTGGAATCAGCAAGGACCCTCTAAAAATTGAAGATATAATCAGAAAGTTAAAAATCTTGCTTCCAATATTCTTTTATCTATCGAATAAGAATGATTAATAAAAAGTATTTATTAATTAATAAATCTATAATTATCACTAAATTGTTGCTTTATACTATCTCTCTAGATTTAAAAATTACACTTAATTAAAGCTTTTTCTTAAAATTACTCTTTCAAGTATTTTATCATAAGTCAACGATATAACAGCATTAAATTTAAAATTATCACTTTAAATTCTTAGAAATATGCATTTTCAGACTACCCTTTAATTTTTGCTACGTTTAAATAATAAAATATATTTCAAATTTCTCAAAAAAAGAAGCCTTAAATAAAAAATCCTTCTTATTAGAATCTGAAAGCCCTGCTATATTTAAAAAATAGATATAATGATATTAGAAAGATTTACACAATACTTGATAGTTATATTTATTTAAGTTAAAATAATCTGAGCATTTGGATATTGGATAAGGTTAATTAGATATTAGATTGAATTGTTATAGTAGAATAGTTGATTGATAATTAAATCTGAAAGTAAAAACTAATTACTAAATAAGTTTTGAAATCTATCAATAAAATGAATATTTACGCTTATCGAGCTTTGCACAACAAACAAAATTAGATAGGTAATTTCTAGATCTGCGATAAAAATCATTAAATGAAGGTTGTTAATGTTTAGAGTCATTATGCGAAAAAGCATTAGGGTCTTGAATTATTTTAGTAGATTGAATGCAATTATTGCTTTAATCTGATTAACTAGTAGTAAGTATAAGATTCTTAAGCTTATCATTGCTGCTTGTGCTAATTCAATTATTGTATGAATTGTGTTAGAAACTCATAGGTTCAATAGCAGTTTTTCAAAAACTCAAATTTACTTTAAACATTTTAGAAGCAAACAGGAGAAACTGGAGAGTTATTGTTGACTTAATTAATTGCCATTCATTAGAAAAATTTCCTAGATGAGAGTTTAAGAAGTTTTATCCAGATATAATTTGATAGTTTCAGAAAGAATATAAACGATTACCGAGAGGGAAATGTTTTAGGAAGAGGAGACGGCAAAGTCCAAGATATTATAGATCCTTCTTTACATTTACCTAAATATCATTGAAGCTGGATTCCTTCTGATTTCCAAATTTAGAATGGATAGTGCATTTCAGTTTCCGAAATTCCAGGAGTCCGTCCAGAAAATTAAGAAATGTATTCAATAATAAGCTCTCTCTTAACTAAATGCTTGCCTCTTTTCTAGCAAATTTTACCTAGTTATAGTTTTTAAGAAGGCTAAAACTTATAAGTAATAATTAAAAGCCAATCACAGCAACTGCTACCTCTTTAAACATATTCAGGTAGATGGCATAAAGAAGGTCTCGACGAAAATATAGTAGCTGTTGGTATATACTACTATTCAGTATCCGAAATAATCTAAAAATGTTAAAGTATCTTAAGAATAGGAAAGTAGAGAAATAACGAGGCAAGTAATGAGGTATGGGAATTTTTAGAATTTTAAACTGATTAAAATGATTTCATTGTATTTGATAATTTAGAGCATTGGCATTCTCTTTTCAAAATTTAGAATACTGGAAAAGAAATGGCTGAAAGATAATTAGTCGCATTTTTCTTAGTGGATCCTTTAAATCCAATTAAATCAGCTAAGGATTTTTCTTAAGTTTAATATACAAATTTTGAGTAAGCAAATTAAAAGCGATAATAATTCATAAACAAAAGACAATAGTATAATCCAAAGGAAAATCAAGCTTAAGATAAAGTCATTCCGAAGAATTAAGTACAGCAAAAGGAAATTTCAGAAGAAAATATTGAAATGCTTGGAAATTTTGAAGATTTCTAAGATTTTAATAATTTCTAGCAATTAATCTAACAGGCTAGATAGCTATCTGAAGAAGAAAGAAGGAACTAATAAAACTAGCCAAGAGTGAGAACTAGTAGATGTGGCGGACGTATTGACTGATTGGAGGATATTTTAGAAATATCAACATTTATTAATCAACTTTATACCTAAAAATCGGTAAAAACTGAATAAGAAAAAATTTCTATTCATTTACTCAAATTATTGTTAAAAGCTTTCGACCTTTAAAGATATATAACTCTATTTCGCTTTAATGATATATTAATTAAAAGTATACTTAATTAATCTCAAATTTAACTTAAGTTACTTAAGTTATATCATTAACTATTTACATTTTTATAGATAAAAAATATAAATAAAAGCTTAGTCTTTATAGTTTAATAATCCCTTATAAATAATATAATAATTGGAAAAAGCTAAAAAGAAAATAATATCCTCTCTTTTCTATTAATATTATTTAGTAAGATGATAAATTGTTAAGAGTGCTTTTGATAATTAAATTTTATTTAAAAAATAGATACAAAAAATGCTATCAAAATAGAAATATTAGTATATGAAGTATAATCCACTTTTAAATAAATCATTTATATCCAAATATTTTAGCTTGTAAGTTAGTTTGAAACTTAAAATGGTATTATAATTTGCATTTTTAGCATAATGTAAATAATAAGTAAATGCTTCAGCATTCATAAAACCAATTTTAGCATTTATTTAAAATTAAAGTTTTAAATTAAGAATCCCATCATTTAGCTATTTTTATTTATGTGATAATTTTATATTTTATCCCTTTTCCTTAAAACTAGTTTAATGGCTTCTGTATTTAAAGAAGAAATAATTTATATATATTCTAAAGCAAATTAAAGAAAATAATAATTTTAATTTATTTTACAAGATAGCTAACTTTATTTGTTTACGAAGTCACCATTAATCGCTTTAAAAGCAGAAGTATACTATATGATATCTTTTAAGAAAGATAAATTATTAAAGCTTCTGGAATATACTAATACTCTACTATAATTGAGAATAACACTTTTTCATATCGAAAAAGTATATTAAATAAAATTTATTGACTAGGATTATAATCAATTTTTTAGTTATAAGCTTATCTAAGAGAAAAGAGATAAAATAAAATAATTTTAGAATAGATTAGTATTAAATTTATATTATAAATAACATAAGCATAATTATATATTTTTGAAAGAAAATAAATAAAAAGTAGATGCTATAAAATTAAATAGACTTAGTAATCTAGAATATTTAAGTTAGTACATTATAAATTAAATTGTCTTGCTTTATTAAAATAAATTCAAGTTCAAGCTTCAGCTTTAATATTTTTTAATTAAATGCTTAAAACTAATTATTCCATTTTATTTAATTATTGATTCGTGGAATTTACTATTTAAAGTAATTAAAACTGAAATTATTTTATATTTTTATGTCAAAAATATCGTTAGAGTTTTCCATTTTAAATAAATAAATTTGATTATAGAGCGCGTAGCACTCTCATTGGTGCGCAGCTCTTTAAAAAAAAATGTTTCATACTGACAAGAATGTTTGTTACTGATAAAATTATCAGATACTGATAAACCTTGTTCAATACTGGTATAATTATTCAGTACTGATAAAAATGTTCAATACTGATATAATTTTAGAATAATCGTAATCTTTAATACTTGCTGGAGGTCCAAGGACATGGCAGGATTGTGTCTCATTGCATCACCAAAGCAGAGGACGACATGTGTCAATTATGGGTACTTAAATTCCCCACCTCTGATGAAGCTCGCAATTTTATTTCTTTTTCGTTCCAGAATTAAAAATTATAATAAGTCAGTGCCGAAGGTCAAACTAGCAGATGTCTCGAGGCCAAGCCAAAGCAGAGGAAGACATAAAGTCGATTATGGGTACTTAACTTCCCCAACCTCTGATGAAGATGTCCCTTGTTGTTCACCTTCGAACAACTATGGCGGTTTTTAAAAATATTATAAATAACTTATTTCTTTTTTTTAATTAAATATCATAATTAAATTTTTGTTGAGATAGTAAATACTTTAATTTAGCATTCTTTTATTATTTCTAGAAATTAGAACGATATACCTTTACTATTTTGCTTTAAAAGTATTTATCATATTACTATTTAATTAAAAATGCTATTTAATTGTATTTAATATAATTTAGGTATTTTATAACGAAATTTTAAAATAATATACTTTTACTTTAATTAATTCATTTAGTTGTTTAATGTTCTAACTTTGATTAAAAGATAAATTTTATATTAGTTTAACTTTTAGAATTTGAAGCATATACAAAACTAACTTAATAGAAATAGTTAAATAAAATTTATTATTAATTTAATTTAAATAGGGTGGTCTTTACCTTTTAAGGTCGCGAGAAGAATGAACTGACTGTGAAGCAACATTTTTTAAATGTTCGGCCTGACTAATCTCTTCATCATGGGTTGGAAATCTACCTGTAATCGCCTGTTGGCGTCCTGTGCTATGGAGATTTTGAACCGCAATCTTTCCCACAAGTAGAAGAGAGAATGCTATGGGAATATTGGAGATTAATGAGACTTATAAATTGACTTTTTTAAAGAGATGCACCCTATTGAAGGGCTACGACTCTATAATAACATTTTTTTAATTAAGAGCTACACACCATTTAGATACTACGCGTTTTTAATCTAAGATTTTTTTCAAAAAAAATTTCTTTTTAACCAGTCAATTAAAAAGTATAAAATATAATACTTTGCAGAATAAATAAAATAAACTACTTAAATTCCTAACTATGAAAAATAATCTTAAAGTTAGAGTAAAGATTAGGGAAATAACATTTTTTTAGATAAATGTATTTTTTAATTTTAAGCAAAAATTCTTATAAATTTAGACAACATTTTTTTATATTATATTTAAAAAGATTTTCTTTTATTTATTTAAGTAGCTATGATACTCTTCTATTTGTATAAAATGGATAATAACTTTAAATTTCTTTTGAATGTTTAAATAATTTATTTTATTGGCATTAAAATTTCCTTTTTTGTTAGAGAATAGTTATTTGTATTTGTATTTTCATTTAAATTTTTTTTACAAATTTAATAATATCAAAAGTTTTTTTAATTTATAAATAATTATTATTTATGTGCTTTTTTGATAGTCCTACTTGATAGAAGGAGGAGTAAAAAAAGACAACTTCATCTGAGGTTGGGGAAGTCAAATACCCATAATTGGTTGGTGTCTTCCTTTACTTTGGATGATCCTCGGGACTAATAATGTAAAAAATTTCAGTTTTTGGTACTTAAGATCTCTGGAACTAGGTCTAAGAGTATTCATGGTGCATATTTTTTTGAAACTGATGTATTAAGTGCCCATATTCAACTTTTATCTTCCTAAGTTTTGCTAATGTTTGTGATACAATCATAACTAGACCCTTTAGTCTCCGAGCGTGTATTATTTTACCAGTACTGAACAGTAGAAGAACTGCACACAATTGAATTTAAAACGTTCCATAATCTCATTTTAAAAATATTAATATGCTTATAAAAATTATCTAAAATATAAATGAAAAGAAAATATTTTAAATGTTCAATTTAATTTAAAAATGTTTTAGCACTATAATTTAAACTTATTTTTTACTTATAAAAGTGTTTTTATTATTATTAATATTAAATGCTTTCTCAAATTTAAATAAATATATTATTGACAGAAATTAAAGAAGTACAAAAATTTTTATATTCCTATAATGAAAATTAAGATTAGAAAAATTAAAAAAGTTCTTAAATAAATTATGCTATACAATTAAAATTATTTATTTTTGGCTAAAATACATATGTAAGACATAAAATAGAACAATCTTTAACTAATTTTGCAAAAATTTATTTTTACTATAGTTTTAACTTTTACTAAAAAATAAATAAATTAAAATACTTTTAATGCTGTAAATAAAAATGCTAGCAAAAAGAAAAAATTATAAAACTGATAGTTAAATAAATAAAATTTCGAAATTAATATTAAATTTCTAGTTTTCTGGTGCAATTAATTGAAATTATCATCTAAATAGCAGGATAAAAATAAATAAACTTTTAGATGATAATAAATATACAGTTTATAAGTAATTGCTTATTTTTTTAATTATTAAGAAAATTATTTCAGACTTACATTTAGCTGAAAATTGTTATTTTAATTATAATATAAAATTTTAAATTAATCATACAAAAAATTGATTTTCTAATGAAATATGAAAAAATATCAGTTAAAGAAAAATATTTTTAGATTTAACAAACTTATTATTTAAAAAAAATAAAAATTTTGTAAGTAAAATATGAATAAAAAGTTATTATAATTTAGCTAAGCATATATTGTAAATATTAAGCATATATTATCTTATATATTAAAAAAATCATATTAAAATCATATCGAACAAAGATACAAGAAGAAGAGAAACTAAACAAAAAAATCAAATCAAAACAATAATGAAGACCTAAGAGTTTCAGAATGAGAGTGATATCATAAAATTTATTTTATTAAGCTGAAAGGCGAACATTATTTAATTTAATTTAATTAAAATCATATATATATTATACTTATTATTTCACTATAAACACATATTTATAAAAGTAATAAAGTAATTAATAAATTCTAAGAGAAAATTATAATTAAAAAATAAAAAAAGAAATTAAAATTTCTAATTTCAATGTTAAAATTAGCCTTAAAATTTCTTATATTTTTTTCTATCTTTGTATCATTCCCTCTTCTTTTGAAATATATAAGATATTAAAATTTATTTAATTTTCTTTTGTTTTCCTAAGAGAAATTTGTGCTTTTTTTATTAAAATAACTAAAATGACATTAATTTTTGTGTTTTCATAAAATTTCATGATTAGGCTAATTCAAGATTTAAGAAAATCTGTAATTCTTAAGTTCCAGAATTATTAAATTCCATTAAGAAGAATATTTATATTTTTTAAAGCTTAATGAATTAATTAGTTTAGGATAAAATCTTAGAATTCCATTTAAGTATTTGGATAATCTTTAATAGATTTATCACTAAAATTTGTATCATTTTGTTAAGTAAATCAGAAGTGAAACTCTTTATCTAATTTAATAAGATGGAAAGTTCATTCGTGAATAAGCTGTTAGTCTAAATTGCGCCAAAATTATCTTACTGTGATTATTTTTTTTATGATACAAAGAATAGATTTAATTTATTCCATATAAATTAAATCAAGTCTTTATCTTTCTTGCTTAATAGGTGATAAATGCCAGAATTTGATATTTTAGTGCATTTTGATTTATAAGATTTGATAAACTAACTAAGTTTAAATTTTAACGTTTTTAATGCTTTTATAAATAAATTTATTTCCTATTTTGTATAAACTACCTCTTAATCATCATTTTTTCGTAATAAATTAAAAAGGTTATTATTTGGCTTTATAATTAAGTAGAAATACATTTTTAAAATTGGAGGATATATATAATCCGATTTAAAAACTGTTTAAGATATAAAAAATCTTAAAAACCTATTTAAATATATTAAATAAGATAAAAACGTTTTAAAGAGATTTAAATTTAAATTTTTTGTATCTAATACTTAAGGCACCCAAAAAATGATTTACGATAAAAGGAATTAAAATATTTTAATTAAATTTATTTTAAAATATATAAATAAATATATCAAAGTAATACCACCGTTATTTGGTTCACCACTATTTCTGTTCTAGAAATTCTTGATCCGCTCAGTCTTGATTTATTTTTCATACTCTGAGTTATACTCTTCTTATCTTCTCTTTTAAAATCAAGATCTATTGACTCATTTCTCAATTCTTGAAGTTATTTCCGAAGGAAGGAGTTAGAAGGGAATAGAGAAAATCAAAATATTGAGCTAAATATCACAGCTGATTAAATTCTTCTAAATAAAATTTTTATAAGTCTCATTTATGTCTTTAGATCCTTTCTAGCTTCTGCCCTCTTTAGTGACATGTGAAGGTAGGCAGACTTACGTGTCCAATATTCCAAGCATTAAAATCTTATCCCAATAAACTTCTCGTACCGATAGAGAGAACCCTCTAGCAAATAAGGTATTTCACACAAAAGCAAGTTCTTATTTATTTGTGAACGTATCTATTTAAAGAAAACTAGTAATGGAGACTATACTGCACCGGATTATCTACTCAGCCAATTAGGAAGCATCGTCTATTTTTAAAATAAATATATTAATATATGCTAAAACCTAGTAATTTCAATAAACAAGATAATTTTGCTTAAATAATAATTGAAAAATTAATTAATAATTTTCATTATATTTTCAAAAGGAAAAAAATGCTAAAAGAGATTTATTTAATAACAGTATTCTATACATAATTTAGTAAGAAGATTAAAAAATAATCAGTTTGACCACTATATAATAATCCTAAAATAAAAGCCTTAATTATTAATTTTAGAATTAATAGATTGTATAGTAAACAATTTAGCTATTCTTATTTCGTTTGAGATATAAACAAACTTGCAAAATATAAAAATTAGGAGAAAAATATTATTTTCATGTTTAACCTGAGATTGAAAAATATAATAAGAATTTTATAGAAAGAAATAGAGAATATTTCGTTAATTATTATTTATTACTAAACTAAAATTAGTTTATTAAATCCAAAAAATGATTGAGTTTAGGTAATTTTTAAAAGCTTTAGATTTGTAAATTTAATCTAATTTTTGTAAAAATATAAAAATAAGCAGTTTATGTATTTTAATTATACATTAGACTAAAGTAACACTTAGACAAATAGTGATAGAATACTTTAGATTAAAAACTTAGTATTTTATTTAAAATCAATCTAGTAAAAAATTTAAGTTGGAGCAATAAAATTTTAAAAGCTTCATATATTAATTAAGAAATAATCCTATTTAATTTTATTTTCAATAAACGAGAAAATAATTATTTGTTCTTAAAACTGACTTTTCCTAAATTTATTTACAGCACTTCCAAATTAAATTTGATTTAATAATTTAATTTATAAGTTTCTTATTACTAAAACAATTTAAAATACCATTTTTTAAAGATACTCAAAAAGTATTATAATAATTATATAAATAAAAATATATAAATTATTAGGTATTTTAAAGCTTATCTCTATAAATAAAATTTTAATTTTCCTAATATTTAAATGATATTAAAAAAAATTAATTAAGGATATTATTTTTCAATTATTAGTCTTTATCTATCCATTCAAAAATAGAAAAAATAATTCCTTTTTAATTCTTTTTCAACCATGATAAAATTAAAGAGCTTTTAAAATTATAAAAAAGTAAATAATTAATAGCTGGATTTTCAATACTTTTTTCAATAGCTTAGATATATGATATAAAATCATTATAATTTCTTTCAATTTTTTTAATTTACTATAACTATGATTTTTGCTTACTTGCTATACCTATCAAATAGTTGCTTCTTCATCACTCTAATCTTACAATTTATTCAATTTATTTTAACTTTTTAATTCGAAATTTAGCTTGATATAGCATTTTAATCTGGTAAATATCATTAGAGTGATTTATGCTTTATTTATTGTTGACTATCTTTTAATTTAAAAATATCTTAAGTATTAATTATTAGCATTTCTAGATAATTTAATCGTTATGGATTATTTTTGCTAATTGAGTATTCATTGCAAAGATAAAATCTAATAAAATAAATGTTGCTAAGCTTCTCCTAACTTTCTCATGTTTAAATATATTTGATCTTCTATTAACCACAGAGATTAAAAAAGGAAACATTTATTGCTATATAGAATATTTCGAAGATAAAATAACATTAATCTTCTAACTTTTTATCTTTTATCAAATTGTATTCTTTTTACATGCTTTTAAGATTATTAACATTTAGCTTACTTATATTATGTTATGCAATGCTAATAAACAAAATTTAATTTACATCTATTTTGTTAATATTTCAAATCATTTGTTTTTAAAACATGATTTTCAGCCCTTTTGTTCTAAACTTTGAAGCATAAAATCCTTTATTTTAGCTTTAATTATTTTTCCTCTTTCCTTTAGAAACTCAATCGTATGTTTATTATAATTTAATTCTTCAGACTCATATTTTATCTTTCCTAGATACTTAAAACAATTGTATAGTTTAGTTTTGATCAACTTATAATTAGGAAGCTAGAAAGTGGAAACAAATTTGATATAACTGAGATAGATTTTATTTTATTAGTTTTAAAGCTAAAATGCATTTAATTATGATTCTTAAAAGTAGCCTGTAATTGAAAATTTAAATTTAAGCAAGAAATAAAAAAATGGATTAATTAATCTAGAGCTAAGCTAATGAGCAAAGACAGCATGATTGCTAGTTAAGATTTTCTTTCTAGAACTTTAACCTTGTTAATTAAAATGCATCTAAGAAGTTTAAAAAAATCGAATTAGGATAATTATAGTAAGTTATTTCCAAAAAGCTAAGAATGATTAATTCTCCTACGCTTTAAAACCAAAGTAAGTAAGGTAAAGATAAAGATAAGTAAAGAGAAGAATGCTTGCTCTCTATTGAGGTGCTGAAATTGAATTAAATGCCTGGAAGACCTTTAAATAAAAATTTTAGTTTGCCATTACTCTGCAATAAGTAAAACTAACCCATAAAAATAAGGTAAAAAAAATAGGAATAAATATACAAAGAAAAGGAGAAAAAAAGTAAAAATATGTAATTAAATAAAGCCTAAGATAGCTTCCAAGTGTAAAGCTAAAGCTTTATTATAAATAATTCAAAATAGAAGTAAGATCGTAAGATATCAAACGAAACTACACCATAAAATAAACAGAGAGATGCTAATTTTTCGTTCAACAATGGAGTAAAAGGTGATAAGATCTTAGACTTATAATAGATAAATCAAGTGACTTTGGAAAATAAATAATAGAAAATATAAAATCAGAACTTTGAATAAATATCTAAAAGTGTAAGCAATTCTCCTTTTAATAATAAAACCTTTTCTAATGCATTTTCAGAATAGTATAAGAATATTGAAGATTTTGAATTAAACAAGTATTCATTGTTCTAAAAAAGTGAATAATGAAAACAAAAATTGCCTTATGATAATAAAAACAAAAATTTTAGCGATTTATATGTTTCAACTGACCACTAAAACGTAATTAGTTATTGTAACCAACAAGAATAAATGAATCAACCAGAAATTAATTAGAAGAAAATTTTTTTACCAATAATTTAGAATAAAAAGTAGGTAAACAAAAATCAAGTAAGTAGCTTTGCTAATGATCCTTTGATAAAAAAGAGATAAAAAGGAAAGTTTCTAAATATAAAATAATTAAAACCATAAAATAAAAAAAAGATAGCTAGTTTTTATAATTCATCTTAGATAATTTCAGAAACATTTTCTAACGAAAGTTCTCCTTATTTAGAAGAAAAAAATTAAATAAATTATGATACAAATAATAATTATTTAAGTGAAACAAACTAAAATTTACCTGATTTGTCGTGAACATAGGAGCATAATCAGAATTAGCATGAGAACCTGAAGTTAGAGAGTTAAGAATAAATATTTTTAAGCTATAATAACGAAGATGAAAAAGAAGAATTTTTCGAATCCGACGAGATATATTAAGAGGAAACTAAAATTGACGAAACTTAAGAAGAAGAAGATTAATTAGAATGAAATTTAAAACTGACTAGATCTCTATCCCCGGAAGATCTTAGAAAGTAAAGCTAAATTGAAGAAATAAATGCTCTTAAGAATAAGAGAAAAATTGCAAATTTTAAATAGCAATCTAACGAAATCTTAAATAAGATGATGGAAGGTAAACTTCAGACTAAATTTAGTATAATCAAGTCATTTGAAAATTTGGTTGAAAATTAAAGTTTTTAATTTTAAGAAATAAAATAAAAGCTAAAAAAAAATCCTAACAAAATCAAAAATAAGCTCAGACTAAATAAAAGAAGCAAAGGTTTAATTGAAAATTTCAACAGTCGAACTTAAAACGCGATAATATAAGAGAATTCTTTCGAAGAGGGAAAATAAAAGGAGAAGAAGAAAGAATAAAAAGATTAAAATAAATAATAATAAAGCTAATATTAAAATTAAAAAGAGAATTTTATTATAAAGAGAAGATAATTTAAAACTATAACTTAGGAAACTTAAAATTAATTTGCAAGGGAAATAGAAGATCCTCCTTTAAACTCGTAAAAAAAACTAATAGAGCAAGATGAATAAGAAAATGCTGCTAAATAAGATAAGGATAAAAATTAAAATGGTATGCTAAAAACAATATAAAACTGACTGGAACAAAATGTAGAAACTAAATAAAATGATAATGAAAGATTTGTGAGAAATCTTTCCTTAATATCTTAAAATATTTCTTAAAGAAATTCATTAAATCATACATAAAAGCAAAAAGAGTAGATATTTTAAAATAAAAAGTTTGAATAAGACCTACTAAAATAAATTATTAACCGTTTTTAGTATTAAAGGAAACTTTCGTTTGCGTAGGAAAAAAGACATAGGGGTTTTTTTAGCAAAGGATTTGATTTTTAGAAAATTTCTAAATAATAAGAAGAATTTAAAATAAAAGAATCTAAAATTCAAAATGAAGATAAGAATTTAAGGAATTTTGGTAGTCCTCAGGTATTCAATGAAAGAGAGAAATAAATTTTACAATAGCATGACTAATATTTTTCATATGAATACTTGTAAGAAACTCTAAAGATCTGTTAGTTTAATTGCATACTTTATAAACAAGTTTACGAATAGTAGGGAAATACCGCTTTGTAATGAATAATATCTATTTTCGAAGTAACTTGCTTGGATCAACTGGCTTGGTAAGGTATTGATTTTTAATAAATATTAAGTTTCTACTAAGATAAAGAAATTCAAAAAAATAAAACTGGTGAAAATGTAACTTTACATAAGAGTTAAAATCTAAAAGAACAAACATTTATAGAGGATAATTCTGAACTATAAATTATAATTCTTTAAGCATTAGAAAATCTTATTACAGAAATGACCAAGAAGATTGATATAATTCCTAACACAATAATAGAGTTTGTAAATTTAGGATTTTCAATTGAATATTAAGAGATGTTCTGATAAATTATTAGTCCTTATGAAAAGTAAAGATTTTCTAAAAATTAGGATAATTAAAAGTAAGTTGAATCATATAGATAAAATATCAACATGATGATTATTTTCTTTTTCATATCTAAGTAGATTGTTCAAAAAATTTGCCTTAATCCTAATTAAGTTTTTCAAAGATCTTTCAACGAAACGTAGATAAACAATTTCAAAATATTTGGAACTCTTTTATAAATTATATCTCTATAGATATTTTTACTAAAAGAAGTTAGTTGTTTTGACTTTCCTAGGATTTAGTCTAATTTCTATAAAGGAAAGTTCTAATAAAAAGAAGAGGTAGGTTTATTTATGTAAAGACGTTGTATGATGGAATATCAGATATGTTATACCCAATTTAAAATATAGATGCTATTTTAGACAGCAATGATTTAAAGGTGCATAAAATTAAGGAAGATATTAAAAAATTTGGAGAGTATATAATAGAAAGAAGACTTATCTTTTTAAAATAGTATTTGAAAAAGTAGTTAGGGTTTCAATTAAATAATTAGAAAACTAAGAAATGGGATGAAGAGAGTTTTAATGCTACCTAAGAAAATTAGTGATTATAAGAAAAACAGTTTTATAAATAATTTATATAATTATAGCGCTTATATATATATCTATTTTATCTCCAATTGTTTTAGAGACAACTTTTGCTTTTAGTCCAAGTTTTCATTATGATTTAATGCTTAATAATAAAAAATAAAAAAATAGGAGTAAAGTATTACTATAAATTGCGAGATTATTTGATAGCTTAAATTCAAAGAAAATATTTCCCCTTAAAAGAAAAAATGAAAATTTAAATTGAAAATGTATATCGACAAATCTTATTAAAATAAGATCTTAAATTCTCTTAATTTATATCCATTTTTATTTAATCTAATTTTTTATAATATATATGTATGATATTAACTTTTTTATAAATTTAATAAATAAATAAATAGGAATATTTACTTATAAAGATATTATTTTTATATTTTTTTATTTATAAATATTATTTGAAAGTTGTATTTATAAAATATAAATAAATATTTGTAAAAATAAAAAAGAACTTTAATTTAATTTTTTTCAAAGGTTCTAATTAAAAGTTTTATAGAGATCATTAATTATTTTGTTTTTGGTTCCTGAATTTTTGTTTTTTTTAATTAATATTTTTATTTAAAATTTGCTTACAAATTTATTGTTATTTTTTGTATTTTTTTTATCAAATACCTTGTTAATTTTTTCCTAGTTTATTATTATTAAAAATATTATATGCTAATTAATTTAAATTTATATCAGTTATAGCTATTTCTATATAACTAAAGCTTTACTCTTAAATATTAGTATGCCAATCTTATTTTTTGAAAATTTATTCAGTTAATTTATATTCAAACACCACACCTCATTAGGAACATAAATTTAAATTAAAGTCCTTTCTAATTCTAGAATTGTCTTATAACTTAAAATATTCAATAAAAATAAATAAATAAATTTGATTATAGAGCGCGTGGAACTCTCGTTGGTGCGCAGCTCTTTAAAAAATGTTTCATACTGACAAGAATGTTTGTTACTGATAAAATTATCAGATACTGATAAACCTTGTTCAATACTGGTATAATTATTCAGTACTGATAAAAATGTTCAATACTGATATAATTTCAGAATAATCGTAATCTTTAATACTTGCTGGAGGTCCAAGGACATGGCAGGATTGTGTCTCATTGCATCACCAAAGCAGAGGACGACATGTGTCAATTATGGGTACTTAAATTCCCCACCTCTGATGAAGCTCGCAATTTTATTTCTTTTTCGTTCCAGAATTAAGTCCAAACTAAGCCAGTGTCAAGGTCTAAGAATCTTATTTCTCGAGGCCAAACCAAATCAGAGGACGACATGTGTCAACTATGGGTACTTAACTTCCCCAACCTCTGATGAAGATGACTTTGTTGTTCACCTTCGAACAACTATGGCGGTTTTAAAAAAAATATAATAATTTCTAAAATGCTTTCTTTATTATTTTTCTTTTAATTTATACAAAGTAAAAATTTAATTGAATAGTCTAATTTTTCTTATAAAATCATTCGAAAAATATTCTAGAATATTTAATTTACTATAGATATTTAAGTTTTATTTCAGTAAGACAAGCAAACTAAAAAGAGTGTCAAAATAAAATATATAAATTCTGTTAAATATCTATTAACGTTTAAAGTTAGCCTTTATTAAAAAATAAACAGAAATATATAATTTTCACAAGATACATGTTTCTGATATTTCCTTTTGCATTTCTTTTGTATTCAAATAATAATATCAGTCATGTAATATTTTCTATTATAAGTAGACTGTTTTTATTTAAAATAGTTGCTTTGGAAAAGAAATTTATTTAAACTTAAATTACTGACTTTAGCTAATATTTTATCTCATAATTTTAAAGTTTATAAGGATTTGCTTCAAATCCATTTTGTTAAAAGTAGAAACATTGAACCTAAATATTAGACAATAATTGGGAATAAAAACTAGAAGTTGCTCAAAATAAAGCTATGGTAGTCCTTAGTATTATAATAGCTTATAAAAAATACTATAATCAACAGCTAGTCAAACCAATTTTTAGTTCGTTCATACACATTAGCAGAAAACTAAGGATAAAGCCTAACTGATACAAAGGTGTGGGCATAGTAGTAACAATCATAAAATTTATTAAAAAAATCTGAATGCAACTTCATTAAAAAGAATTTTCTGCTTTTTGCTTGATTAAATAAACTTTTGTTTGTAGTGATTGCAACGAATAATAGGTATACAATACGAATTAAAATAACAAAGATAAAGGATAGAAAAACTAGCGATTGAATAACTAGACCTATAATTCCCATCCATAGAAGTAGCACTCAATAAAATTAAATGGTAAATAATAATTAAATTGGAATATATTTATAAATATATTAATGAAGTTCCTCAAATATTATAATTCCATTTTTTTAATTTTAATATCAAATAAAACAACTTTAAGAAAAGTAAGAATAATAGCAAGCATTAATTTTAAAATCTTAACATTAGTAATCTAAATCTCCAATGGAAATTGAATCTAACAAAAAAAATGTATCCAAAATGAATTTCTATCAAAGAAAGATTGGTTACTATACATGTTTGAAGAATCTTTGCTAAACGATGCTGAAAAAAGATCGAAGTTGAAAGGTTAATAAGAAATATATATTAGACGAAATTTTCTGCTTTTGATTAACATGGATAGGACTAATATATAGGAAGAAAATTTATAACTCAAGAATGTAAGAATAGAATAACAATTAAAGTAGACCCATAGGTAAAATGGCTTTTGGGAGGAAGATAAATACGACGGACTAAA
This sequence comes from Loxodes magnus, assembly GCA_946699065.1. Taxonomy (NCBI): domain Eukaryota; phylum Ciliophora; class Karyorelictea; order Loxodida; family Loxodidae; genus Loxodes; species Loxodes magnus. The sequence continues at coordinate 1,664,210 of CAMPDV010000013.1, forward strand.
GAAGTTATACACAATCCTTTAGTTTGAAGAGAGCACTATCAAATGGAAATTAGCTATGAACCTCTCTTCTAAGAATATAAAATAAATTTATCCTTTTTATTCTTAAATAAAAATTTCGAGGATTATACAAATAAAATTTTAACTAAAATTGATATTTTATAATATAATATAAATTTAGAATAATAAGTTAATAAAAAAGATATATAATAAATGTATTTAAATCCAATAAAACTAAAAAAAGCTTAACTGTACTCTCATAAAATTAAGCATAAATCTGTATCTATTAATTATAAAGATTTCGTAATAAATAATAAGCGAAAAATAAAGAATCATATACTTTATATTCAAATAAAGTATAATAGTATTTAAATTAACAAAATTTACAAGCTATTTAAAATACCTTAAAATTAAATGAAAGTTTATAAAATTTAAAAAATGTAAACAACTAATGGAAACAACAAAAATATAGATCTTTAATTTGAGATTGCTATTATATAATAATTATATATTATTTCAATCTTTTTTAATTATTTAACATTTCTTATAAAAGCATTTGATTTGATAAAGAAACTTTAATTAAATATAAAAATTTTAAGTAAATTTGCAACATAATAAATATTGCAAGATTAGAAATAAAAAATGAGCTTATAATAAATAAGGAAATTATTAAATTATTTAAATTATTATGATATAATATATAAAATGGATGTCGGCCGCGTCAGCCAAACTAGTAGGTAATATGGTGTAGTTTATACTGCATTGCTAGTAATCTCGCACTAGATGCCACCACGGGGAAGGGTAGATAAGCTCCGTTGAGACATACCTAACTTACCCCGAGGGTTCTCTCTAGCAGTATGAAAGTTTGACTGATATGGCTTCTAATTACCGACTTAATAACTATCTCTTATTTGGACCTTATTCAAGAAGACTGAAACATTTGACTCAAGATTTTAGAATAATTTTTAATAAGAAGATTCCCCATTTAGAGAAGCTGACATGACTCATCGGACCTCTAGAATTTTAACAAGAAACATGAGAACATTTTCTTAATATTAAATATTAATATTGAAAGAGCTGCGCGCCAATGAGGTACTACTTCTCTATAATAATTTTTATTTATTTATTTATTATATTTATAATTATAAAATATTAAGTTTGAGTGTTTTTCTTTAAAGCATTCAATTAAAATTTAAAGTATATTTATAAGCTTATTTGCAAAAATTAAATTTGAAATTATTTATAGTTAACTAAATAACTTTCATCTACAAAAATTTATATTATAGAACTGAGTTAGTAGTACAAACTTTAATTAATATAGCAAAACATCTAAAAATATCATTAATTTATGTATATTAAATAAACAAATTTAATAGCTTATTGATAATTGCTTAGTGTATTAGTAAGTCTGATATAATATTAGATATTTAGGATTAACTAAATTAATAAAGTTTGAAAACGTATAATTTAAGTTGAATAAATCAAAATTTATTTTAAATATACTTATTATATAATTCTATTTAAATTAAATAGCTTTATTACTAGCCTTTACATTTTTAATTTAGCTAAGTATTAAGTTATTAAATTAATTAAAAGGCTTAAAATAATCTAATTAGGTATGCTTAATTTTCTTTAATTAAATATTAAATTTAATAATGCTTCTACTGAGGTTTACTATCATAGTTACCTACTTTTATGTTTTAGAATATTTTAAATAGTGGAATGCATTTTGTTAGAAGCATGCAAATTAAATAGTAAAGCTATTATTCTAATAATTTAAGCATAAATTAAAACTTTAGAATAGCTTTAAAATACAAAAGAAATAAAAAGTGCTTTGCTAAAGTAATATAATTAAAATGAATAGTCAATGCTTTATATTTTCTCGCTTAGATTTATAAATCTTACTTTTATAAGTTCTTAAGCATTAATAATTTCTTTTATTAATTTATAATCGTTTGCTAAGTTATTAAGGGTGTCTGTGATTCTAACAAATCACCACTTACTAAAAGTTTTGGAGTTGAATCTAATTTTTTATGAACCCTAGCACTCGTGAATTTTGCATTCCTAATTTCCTGCTTCTTCTGTTGTTAAGTTAAATTAAATCTTTTTAGTTCTAGTTTTTCAGAATTATTCTTCGATTTGTAAACTAACCCTTTTTCATTGCATCAGATCTAGTTTTTCTTTTTATTTATTTATTATTACAATTATTTCTTCCAAGATCTCTCCTTGATTTTCTAAATTCTTTACAATTTTCCAAGGTTTCATTTACTTTTAAAGTAGTAACATAATTTCTAAATCTTGAGTTTTGGTTCAATTATTTTCGCTTGTTGAGGATTCTTTTCAATCCCCATCTTATCGTAATTTATCTACTCTAATGGGATCTACTAACTTCTCTGATTTTACAAGATACTTTCGATCTGCTAGCTCTAATCTTGTATCCTTTGCACTTGGAAGTTAGTCTGGCTAAACTACTCCTGCTGATAACTCAATAGGGCATCAATTTCCTTTTCCATGTTAGCCATTCTGAAGTTTAAGATATCTTGAAATCCATACTGGATCTGCTGTGATAGTTTCTCTTTCTCCTTTCTGAGCTTCCTGACCTCTTTTTTGAGGTTTAGTATCGCTTTGATGAACTGCTCCACGCTTATTTAACCAGAAGAATTTACCTTAGATACCTCTTTCTTTTCTGAGGTAGTATTTAATCCCTTTTTGAACCTTCAACCATTTTTTTATTTATAACATTTTGCTAAAGGTAAATAAAAAAGAGAAAGAATATCAAAGTAATCTAAATGGTAATGAAGTTCATCAAATTGCATATTCTTCAATAATATTAGTTAATAGGGTTATTTGTATAATAGAACTATATAATTATAAATAAGCAATGGATTTATAAAAATAGAGGGTAAAAGGTAAGCATAATATATACTAAACCTTATATAAATCAAATTTAAAAGGAAAATACTTAAATACTATATAGATAAAATTAAGTTAATCTTGAGTTTGCAAAAATTAATTGTGATCATTTAATTTAATAAAACTTAATAATTAGATTTATCTTCGTGGAAAATTGAATCAATTCGTGGAAAACCAAATAAAGGTGATTCCACGTTAATGTATGTATATTGTTATCTTTATTTGCTATAAGTTCTTAGTTAAATTTTGTATTTTTCCATTGTTTTAAAGGATAAAATGATGGAAAGTAAAATAGGATAAAATATGATACTTTTAGTTTGCTGAATATTATTAGTTTGCTTCTAAATCTAGGGACTTGATATCTATGTGACAACTCCTTAAATATTCAAATTGCTTAAACTCAATCAATCATTAGGAACAAAGGATCTTCCTTTTACTTCTTTCTCTTAAGCAATCTTTGATTTATAGGAAGGAAGTTCAAATAAACTGCTATTATCCCCACATTAACATATAGTAGACTGTTTAAAATGCGATAATTGTCCAGATTAATGTGAAATTTTTAGAGGAGGAGACTTAAGCAAACCAGTTAAAAGTTTAATTATTCAAACTTTCTAAAATTGCTCAGATAAGTAACTTGATTAGTAGATGTGCTTATAAAGCTAAGAAATAGCTGAAATAAGAATATAAACAACACAGCTAAGAATAGAAATGCTAGGAGACTCTTTAAGTCTTATTAGTTTGATCATAAATGGTGTACTCCTTTCCAAAGAGGAACCAAAAGAATAAAATAATAACAGTAGAAACTAGACTTTCTTTATATCAGCTAAAGAAGCCAAAGTAGAATTTAAAGACGTTATTGTCAAAAACTTTAATAGGAATTATTCAGCATTAATATATTTAGAAAATAGCTAAATGGCAATCGATAGTTCAGAAATTAGAAACAGTGAAGATTAGTTTGAAAGTTTTAAAAGAGCAGCTAATAATACGAATGCTTCTTCTAAAGTCTTGAGTTAGAAGCAAAATGCAACTTGTATAATAGAAAGCATAAATGGATATTTAACCATCAGAAATGTTATAATATTAGAGAATATAGTTAAGGAGAGTATTATAAAGTGTTAAGAAACTAAGCTAGTGATAATTAACTCGGTGTTTTAGGATAATTATGCAATAGAGAAAGGAATAATAGAAAATTTAAGATCAAGTGCGATTATTACTTAAAGTTTATTTATAAGTAATAAAGGAGAGCAACTAGGTGGAGTGTTTTATAATGACAACTCAAGCTTAATCCTAATAGAATGCTTTTTCTAAGGAAATATAGCAATTAATGGAAGTGCCCTTTTTTAGTAAAGTTCAACTATAGATTTAATCTAAAATTCTGTCTTTTAGGAAAACAGAGCAATCAAAAACGGAGGAGCCATATTTCTGCAAAATTCTATTATAAAGCAGCTAAAAAATAGTTCATTTATAAGTAATAATGCGACTTAAGGAGGAGCTTTATATTTAGAAGATTCAAACATAGATGTGATTGAACTAACATAAGCTATTAAAAATTAGGCTTCCTTTCTTGGAGGATTTTTATATCTTAGATATTCGAAAATTAAGTAAATATCAAATTGCAACTTTCAAGAAAATACTGCTACACAAGGAGGAGTTTTATATACAGAAAACTCATAAATTGAATTAATGGAACTCAATCAAATTATCAGAAACAAAGTTTCGGACTGGGGAGGGTTTTGCTACTTAAAGGAGTCGAAAGTTAACTAAATAACAAGATCAAATTTTGAGGAAAATAGCGGTAAATCGGGAGGAACTTTATATGTAGATAGCTCGAGTATATAAATAATAGATTTCAACTAAATTGTTAGTAACTAAGCAGAATTTTATGGGGGCTTTTTCTATCTTTTATACTCAAAAGTAAGTTTTATAGCAAACTGCTTATTTTACAATAACTAAGGATCTTTTGCAGGTGCTTTATATATAGAAGAGTCAAGTATAGAAATCATAGAATTTACCTAAATTATCCAAAATTTAGTCTAATACTCAGGTGGATTTTCTTACTTATGATACTCGTCAATTTATTAAATATCTAACTGTCTTTTCCAAGATAATTATGCTAACTCTGGAGGAGTTTTTTACTTAGATAATTCAAATATAGTCATTTTAGAATTTGATCAGATTGCCAGTAATGAAGCTACTGATTCTAGTGCATTCGCTTAACTATGGTCTTCGAATATTCGTTTAATAGCTAATTGTACTTTTGAAGAAAATAGAGCAAACTCTGGAGGAGTATTCCATACAGAAAATTCATTTATAGAGTTAATAGAAAATAGCCATATTGTGAAAAATGAAGCTAAATTCCTGGGAGGATTTATAAGTTTAAAAAACTCGAATCTTTATTATATTACTAATTGCTCGTTTGATGAGAATAGAGCTTAGTAAGGAGGAGTCTTGTTTGTGGATAATTCTAATATATAAGCAATATAATTTACTGTCGCTTTAAAAAACTAAGCTAAGTTTTCAGGAGGATTCTCGTTCCTATAATACTCAAATATTTAAATAATAAGAAATTGCTCATTTGAAGAAAATTAAGCTAATGCAGGAGGAACTTTTTACCTTGATAACTCGAACTTAGAGCAAATAAAATTAACTCTAATTTAAAATAATTAGGCAATTGATTCAGGTGGGTTTTTGTTTTCAAAAGGTTCTAGGATTTATGAAATAACAGAGTGTTAAATTCTATAAAATAAGGCAAATGAAGGAGGAGCTTTGTATTTATACTACTCAAATATATAAGAAATAAAATTTAATAACATCCTTCAAAACAAAGCTGCTAATTCAGGAGGTTTTTCTTATTTATCCTATTCCTTTTTCCATAATGTTTCATTCAATCAATTTTTAGAGAATTTTTCTAGCTAACAAGGAGGAGTCTTTTATTTCTTAGATAGTGATTATCAATTTTTTAACTTCATTTCTAATTCATATTTCTACCAAAATTAGGCTATGAAAGGAAGTATTGCTTATCTCTTTCAAAATAATTATAAGATGACTGATCTTGTAATTGACTCTGCTTCTTCCTAGCTAGGGATATTTTTTATTGATGGATCAGTAGTTTAATTTTAAGATATATATGTGTATAATATAAGTGCTTAGTAAGGAGCTTTTATATCTAGTTCCTAATCAGAAATTTCGATAAATAATTTGACTAGCTTACTTATCTATGCTTCTGATTATGGAGGCTTAATTTATGCTGTTGACTCTAGCATTTATATCTAAAACTCCTAATTCTATGAAAATAGTGTAGATTAGTTAGGAGCTGTTTTCTACTTAAAAAGCACTAATATAATGATACAGAACTGCGACTTCTAGCATTCTTATAACACTTCTATATCTTTATTCGATAGCAGTACACTTAACCTGACTAATACTACTTTTCTATACGGATAAAGTACTAATTATTTTGGATCTGCTGTTTATTCCTATAACTCCCAAGTAAGCATGACAAACTGCAAGTGTTTATACTAACAATCTACTTAAGGTTCTTGCTTTATGATATAAAACGAAAAATTAGCCTTTTATTATTACTTCTAAAGCAATACCTTTTAAAATAATACTGCATTGATATAAGGAGGCGTTGGGCTAGTTCAGAACGCAAATATTAGTTTTCATTATAACTAATTTTAAAACAATCTTGTTATTGGTTCCAAGAGTTAAATTTCTAAAGGAGGGAGTCTAAGACTAGTTTGTGATAGAAGATAGATATGCGATATCTAAATAGTAAGTAATCTCTTTAAGAACAATCAAATACTAAATCAAAAAAGCGAAGGAGGAGCTATTTCTTTTTTAGGAGCTTTGCCTTATTTCATGCCTAGCATTAATGACAAGGAATTTAGTTAGTTCTTTATAAATAATTCAGCTTACTATGGAAAAGATATAGGTGCTTTTCCTTATACTCTTAGATTGAATCAGATTGATGAAAAATGAATTTAATCTAATTAAATTCACTTAAAGATGTCCAATCTTTAAGCGTTGCCAGGTTTTCCTATGAATGACTTTTAAATTTATATAATTGACTTATTTGGATAAGTAGTAAGAACTGACAATAAATCATACAGTTTACTTTCCTCTTAGTTAGGGTAGATATCTGGATAAGTAATAATGGTAGCCTAAATGGGTTTTTTTAACTATTCAGATATAGTTGTAAAAGTAAATCCTAACTTAATGTCTTTTCTAAAATTCCATCTTGATACTAATGCCTTTAATCCAGATGATTTGCCTTTGGATAAAAGTATCATTAATGGCTTTGACTTTAATATTGGAATTTAATAATGTCTCTCAGGCTAAGTACTCATTTATAAAAGCTAGTGCTAGAATTGCTTTTAAGGAAAATATTCTTTAAGCTAAACTGATAAAAACTGTAAGGAATGTATGGAAGGAGCGTAGTGTTGAGGAAGTGATTTGATTACACCAAAGAAAGGATATTGAAGGGAAAATTTCAATGCAAAAAAAGTTCATTAATGTCCAAATTAGAAAGCTTGTCTAGGTAAATAGCTAACTAATGAGTATGTTAATAATTACCTAACTGTTACTGATCCTTTATAAAGAAGTGAATTAACAAATGGAATAGAATGAACAGGTATTTGCTAATAAGGATATATAGGTGCTATGTGTGATGTTTGTGAGAATGATTGAGCAAAGAATAGAGATAAAAGCTGTTAAAAATGTATAGATAAAAAAGAATCGATAGTATTAGCTTTATCCACTATAATTATTTTCATTGCTTTCTTAATCTTTTTAGTATACTCAACTCTAAGCTAAGCTAAAAGGAAAATATCTTATAAAGAATCTTATTTCAAAATATTGACCAATTATATGTAATTTTCTGTCTTAATTCAGAACTTTAAATTTGATTGGTCATACGGATTAAATGGCCTATTTAATGTAAACCAAGGATATGTTTAAGTAACTTCGAGTATCTTTTCGACAGAATGTCTTTTTTGAGAAGGAGATAAAAGATATTATACTAAAGTACTAGTAAATCTATTCTTGCCTTTTGTTATTTTTGTTTGTGTACTTGTGTCATTATTCTTATGATCTTTAATAAGAGGAAGGAAATTTAATAAGCCTGTTTTCATTACTTTTATGAGTGTTTCTTATTTCTAAATTTAAACTAATGTAAATTAGAGCATTTTAAGTGCTTTCAGTTGCTATAGTATTTCAGAAGACTTAGAAGTTCTAAACTTTTATACTGAAATCTAATGCTGAAAGGGTTAACATTTTAAATTTGTAATCCTTTTTGCTCTTCCAGGATTAATGCTTTATACCTTTTTAATTCCTCTCATAGTACTTTTATACCTTTACAAAAATAGAAAGCGAATAAAACTCTACCTAATAAAGTCCTAATTTGGGTTTTTAACAATAGGGTATAAAGATAATTTTTACTACTGGGAGTTTGTAAAGATTTATGAGAAATTTGCTATTTCTTGAGTATTTATATTCCTTCAAAAAACTACCATTCACTTCTAATTCTAGTGCTTAACTCTTATTTTAATTTTAAGCATTTTGCTCTAAAAACAGTATAAACCTTTTATCAAAAAAGAGCTAAATGATTTAGAACTTAGATACTTGTTTATTTCAGCTTTCACTATTTACTTAGGAAGCTATTTCGAATCTGGCTAACGATATTTAGTTATAGATCTAATAGCTTTCGCTCTACTTAGCTTTGTTAATGGATACTTCATAGTTACTTGAATCTATTAACTCTTGCTCTAGTATGGAACTGAAGTATAGATAAAGTCTCTAAGATGGTATTTCCTTTTAAGCTGTTTAAAAGGAAGAGTAAATTTGGTAGAAATAGCAGAAGAATGAGAAAAGAAGAAAAGCTAAAAAGGTGAATGGAAAAATGAAGTATAGGGAAAAATAAAATAACTGTTTGGCTTGAGTCAAAAGAGGAACTAGAAATAGCAAGAGTTTTATGAATTAGATTAAGATAACAAACATAGTAAAAAGCTTCGCTAGTATTGGAAGTAATGAGAAGTAAAACTCTTAAAATAAATAGAATGAAATATATTGCTAACTTCTGATATGTCAGAGCTTTATAAATAGACAGCTATAAATTATACTCTTTCTATGGCAGAATACTGGAATTAGAGATTGAGGTAATTCTTGTAAAAATATGAAGAATTTTAAAAAGATGCTAGTGAAGCCTAGAATTGATAACTGATGATTAGAGATGAGCTAGTAGATAACTATAATAATAATTTTAATTAATCATCCTAATAATTAGCTAAAACTCTAGAATCGAATGACAGCAAGTAGAGTAATGCAAAGGTTAAACTTCCTAGAATTAAGAAATAAAAATAAAAAATAATTTAGTTTAAGTAGATTAAAAATTCAGATACATAATAAATAAGTTCATAATATTTGTATACTCTTAGTTAGTCAAATGCTTCATTTGAAAAAGAAGAAGGAAACAAAGATATCATGAAGCAAGAGTATATTAAAGATTATATAAAGGATCTAAATGATATTTGATCTAATTAGTAAAAACTTGATTAAATTTAAAATGAAGACAAGTAGTAGGAAAAGAAAGAAAAGGAAGGATAAAAAGAGAAAATGATTATTGACTGAGAGCATTTTTGTTTATAAGACGCTTATTAATTTTAATTTACTTATACCTAGAAATATATATTATTTAAATTAGACTTTCATAATAATTCACCTTTTATACAAAAACTTCTAACTATTAAAGATATATAAAATCAGAATAGTAGTTTATCAAATAAATTCAAACAAAATATAAGGGAAATATTACGAGTATCTAAATAAATAAAACATTTCAATAAGCATATGTTGAAATACGTTTTAAGGTGACATTTCTTTAAATGCTTTAATATCTGTCTTATGCAAGATATTAAATTTGATCTTACTATAAATAAAAACTTCTAAGAATCATTATAATTCATAAGCTCTTAGTAACAGAATCTTCTTCTTTCATATTACTATATCTATAACTAACTATTATAAATAGTCCAATCATATTAAATATTAACTACCTCCTTCTATCTTCTTAATGACTATAAATCTTCTTTAGCATAAACTATATCACATTAGCAAAAGAAATTAAGAAAAAAAGTTAGATTTAGGCAATAAAGTATATTTATTTTAAAATAAGCAGTTTTAAGATAATCATTAGATGTACTATATTCATAGAAATCTTATTTCCTAATATTTATTAAATTTGATTTAATTAGAGTAAAATACTAAATCTTAGCTTATCAATTTTAGCACTTTTCTTTCTCTTTTTTAATAGCTTTCAAGGGTTGCATTGCTTTATCTTAATTTTGAAGCTAGTTTACTTTCTTGAATCTGTTTGATGGTTTTGGGGATAGCTTAAATAATTAATAAGCTTATTAATTATACATCATTTAAAATTTTCTATTTCTTTAAGTTTTAACATTCAATGGTGTCAAAGAAAACTAGAAGCAGCAATATAAAAATAATAGTAATGAGCAATGAAGTTAGGGTGTTTGCTACTAAAATATTAACTAATTACTTTAGAATTAATAAAATTCCTTTTAATATTCCAAAAGTCAGATAAAATCAGTACCTTAGCAGGCTTTATAAGTACATATATCCTTGATAAAAGGTACTAATTATATGGTATGGATCTTTATAAGAAATACTAAAGTACTAAGTTTTTTAAATAGTTTGGTATTTAAATTCATTTAAGAAGAATCTAATTATAGTTAAGACCTATAAATTATTATAAACACTTCTAAATAGATTTCAAAATTGACCTTAATATCAAACTATCAAAAAGCATAAAGAAAACGATAGTTATAAATATAGAAGGGGACAACAGTGATAAATTATGAATGATTGATAAAAGATATAAGATTATCCTAATATTTAATTTCAAACTCTTGCAAGTTTGAGCTTCTTTATTTAACTATCAAATTCTTTAATTTGATTCATTTAAAATGTAGATAAAGATATGATGGAGATTTATAATGATTCGCTAATTAAGTTATTTAAATAAGAAAAGTAAAATAACTAATTAATGTACTAATGATAGTAAGAGATAATTAGGCTATCTCATCTACCAAATGAACCATATATCTCTCAAATAACTTTATAAATTTCAAATTTTACTAAAATTATAAATTTGTTTAATGCATAACTTTCAAAAGAATCAGATACATTTTCAAAAAACTTGTTAAATTTCCTTCTAAAAAATTTATTAATTTAATATTTAATTTAGTAATTTGACTAGAAATAATAAAATAAAGTTTCTTATAATTTATACAAAGCTTATATATAAGATAGTTATAAACACTAATCATCTTATTTATTTAGATTATTAAAAATGTTAAGTCAATTGATTTTTTATTTTGATTATACAATTAAATGCTTAGAAGGATATTTTAATTAAATAAGGTGAAACAAATTTAGTTTATTTGATTAAAGTTTATTTAATTTGTTATTCTTTGTTTACATTGATAGATCAAGCTTGCTTTTGATCTTCTTGTTCCAATTTTTCATATTCATCAATCACACTTTTTATTTTTGTTTAGAGAGCTTTTTGCATTTATTTATCCTTTATATCTACTTCAGGGAAATCTTTTTAGAAGTCTTTAATTATATCCTTTTAAAAGGGAGCTATATATTGATATTTATTTTTTAGTTCTCCTACTTAAGATCTTACACTTTCCAATCTATGAATAGTTACGTATCGTAGAATATCAAAATCTGTCTAAACTTATTCTTATTAAACCTTTTATTCTGTTTTTTAAGGAGCTTTTTAGACCTCTTCAAATTTAGGGTTTTTATGCTTGATGCAAATTCTTTATTCATACTAGTCAAATTTAGGCTGTATCGGCTTTAGTACAAAACCTTCAGATAAGTTGTTATCTATTTTTTACAAGTTATGTAATAGATAAATTTGAGACTCAAAGACAGGACTAATAGCAGTCAATTCTTTCAAAGTTCCTCTATACATTTCTGGAACAAATGTTATCTTTACTTAGGTCATTAGTCTTACAAAAGTGTCCCAGTCTAAATATTCTCCATCCTATTATATAGACTCGCTTGCATAAACTATGAAAATATCAAAAGCAATAAATTCTACTGTTGGGCAATAAAAGATTTCACGCTACACCATTTTTGTTTTAGATTGGATTCCTTTATATCCACCTCCATAAACTTCACCATAAAGATGAATTCATTTTATTGGTTTTTATTTTTCTTGCTAGATTAGCTGCAATAACTCCAGCATTTTTTACTTATTCGCTTGAACTCATTATTAGTGTTAAAATCCCATGAAGCCTTCGTTAGGTTAAACTAATTATGTTCTCTTAGCACATAATATTTCATCATTACTTATAATGAAAGAAAAGTTACTTCCATGAACCTTTTCAAGTGCAACCCATGTTTCATTAGCTTCTTCTTTCTTTTCTAGCTAATAATAATACTTGGAATCGCTTCGTTCTATTTCATGAAATTTCTAAAATTTATTCGTATCTTCCGATGGTTCTACCATCTTTAAGCTAAATCTTAGTATCTAATTTAAGCTCAATAGTATAAGTAAGAAATATGAAGCTGAAGTTTATTAGCTAAGCTTTGATCCTCTTAATTAGATATTATTCAATTTAATTTTCCCTTTGTTTGGCTTAAATTATCCATTATGGCATTATTTTATATGCGAAGAATTAATTTGATGCGTAAAATGTTATTTCTTCCATAAGTCTTCTATCTTTAAAAAAAAAACAAGATACCTTTTTTAATAAGTTGTAGAGTGTATTATTTACTCTTAAAAAAGATTTCTGCCCAAGTTTAAAAATTTAAATTCAAATAATTAAAGATTTTTAACTCTCCTTATAAAACTAAAAAAGGCTAAAATAATAAATCAAATGGCTCTTTTAACTAAAGTCTGAATTTATTATATTAAGCATGAAATTCAAATTTTATGGTTAATATGCTAAGCATAAAGTTATCTATTAGAGTAAATAGATATCCAACGTGTTTTTATTATAAATTGCTCTTGTCTTTCTAAGGAACTTGAAACTAGGTTAGTTTCACTAATATTTTTACTAACTGTTTATTTAAAATAATTGCAATATTTTTCTATTATAATTCAAGCAAACAAGTATAAGCTGACATTTGCTCAAAAGTAAATAGAGCGATCACTCTGATTTTATCTTTTCATTATTAGTTTACTTATAGATATTATTTAAATAAAAGATTGAATTAATTAAATAAACTAAAGAATATTTTAAACTGTGATTAAATATCAAGATAAATACTCATCTCTGCTTATAAACTTAAAAATTAAACTAGCAAGCATTATATCTTGCTCTTTATAATTTAGACTATTAGATTAATTATTATAAAAAGCCTGCTTACTAAAGGTTGTAAGTACTATATAATTAAATAATTGCTTTGCTTTAGAAAAATATCTTATCCAACTTAACTGAATAAAGTAAAGCTGTATAGTTGATTATTTAAGTGTAGTTTATTATTTACTTTATCCCTTTTTATGTGTTTTGCGTATTTTAGTCATTATATATGATCTTTATCAAATAGAAGGTTTAAAAAGAGAGAGTGAAGAATTAATTATATTCGGAGTAATTCTAAATTAAAATAATAGGTTTATCTAATAGATCAAAAATACTTTGAGATTCGGATTTTGAAGGTTAAATTTATAGAATTTTAGATTAAGAAGAATAAGAAAATTAATATATTTTGCTAGTGTAGGTAATTTGCTTCTATACAATTTGGAAAGAGATTAAGGAAAATAGAATAGAATGTTGAATGGAGTATGCTATATATAAGAAACTAATTCCAACTTGGTTTTAAAGAACTTCAGAAATAGCTAAATTAAAAATACACTAGAAATCATTGATCGACTGTTTAGGAATTTGCTTATTAATATAGGAGAAAATTAAATTTTAGTTCTAGAGAATTAACTTTTGAAATAATCCAATCTCAATATGTATAAAATAGAAGTTTAGTTTCTTCTGATATCAATTTCATAAGCTTAAAAAACTGAATAATTTTGTATCTATAGACATTCAAGAATAAAAGAAAATAAGGAAAATTAAGGAATTAAATGAAAGTAAATAAAATAGAAGATTCACTAGCTATTAGTTTAAGAACTAAAACAGATAAAGTATCTTATTTATAATGATTTATCGAAGATCAGTTATTAATAATCTTAGTTTGAGGCAAATAAAAAAAATAAATGAGCTTTCTATTTTATGGTTGATAAGAAAGAGTCAAGCAGACTATCATTAAATATAAGCCCGAGATTAACCTTTTCCTTTCTTTATTTTGCAATATCATAAGGGCTTGAAAATTAGAAGAACAATCTTAACAAGTAAAAACTAATATTATATCTTTCGAGATTCTAATTTAAAATTAAGTTTAAATTAGTAATAGAACGAGAGAACACTAAACTAGTAAGCAAGAGCTTATTAAGTTGTTTGATTTTTATATTTTGCTAGTAAAATAAAATATCTTAATAATCAGGTCAGTTTGAGATTTATTTATTTTCTAAATAAAAATTACTTAATTATATCCTTGAATCGAAGGGAAATCTTAATTTCTATTGTCTTAACATATTAAATAAGCTCAACCGTATAAATTTCATAAAAAGGAGATTATAAAGAAGGATACTATAACTATTGCTCTTAGTTCCCAATTATAAAATTTAAGCATTTCAATTCTATTCAAATCAAACATGTTGCTAGCACTGTAAAACTTTTCCCCATTTACATCAATCAAATAACTTTTTTAATTAGATCTATTTAATTTATTACACAGTAGTAAGCAAAGCTTAAAATAAAGGAAGATCATAAAATTAAAGAGAAAATATTTTAAATAAATAAAGTTTTAAGTAATAGACTTAAAAAATTGTATCTAACTTGATTTTTAATTATAGTGTAATAAAAGTAAAAGTAAATGTATAGATGAGCATTGTAATACCTTTAAGTTTAATCTAAAAAGAGTTTAAAATTATTTTATTCTTTATGAGGGATTAAAATAATAATTTATGTGTCTACTCTGTTTTATTTTTAATATAGTTGGCTTATTAAACTTATCTATGTTAGTTATCAACTTAGAGATAAATAAATATAAATCTCTAAATTTACTTATAGAAAATTAAGATAAAATAAGTAAATTTTTTGATTTAAAGATATTGCTACACAGTCTCAATCGATTTATCTTAAATAAACTTACAAAAGGAAAAAATAATAGTAATAAATGATTTAAAGGGTATATGAGTCTGATAATTATAACATTGAATAGTA
This sequence comes from Loxodes magnus, assembly GCA_946699065.1. NCBI lineage: Eukaryota > Ciliophora > Karyorelictea > Loxodida > Loxodidae > Loxodes > Loxodes magnus. Next base: position 1,679,428 of record CAMPDV010000013.1, read on the forward strand.
AATTATAAAGAAGGCTAAATAGAGTAATTTAGCTAAATAGTTTTAGAATATTTATAAGAAATTTTTTATGTATTACTTATATTATATTACACTCTTCTTTCTTACATTTATTTTGAATATATGAGTTAGTGAGCCTTTAATTTACATTTATAAATTATTTTTAGATAGCAATAAATAGGATTAATTGGTAGAAATCATAGCTATAGAAATATTAAGCTCCAACTTGATATTATGCCTTCAATCAATTATCTAGTGGGTTAATAATCTCTTTAATTATAGCCTATAAATTAATATACTTAGAGGCTTTGATAGATTAACTGTTTAAGGAATTATTGTAATTATCATATCTAACTCATACAACTTTAATTAGTTAAACTGATAAGCTAAAAATACTAATTAAATAAATAAATCACTTTTACTTTAAGAAATCACGCTTTTATAGATAACACAGCCAAGCTATTAACTTTAATTTAATCTTCTAGATTTAATTAAAAAGGGAAAGTCTCTTTTAAAATTAATACTCTTTATCTTTTGAATTCTTAAATAATAAGCTTTTAATTTAAAATAATGCTAGCAATTAAATGAAGCTTCTTTAAATAATAAAGGAATAATATCTATTTAAAGCTGGAATCTAATCTATTAATATGAATAATTGTTAATACTATTATTTTATTTTAGTATATTTTGATTGAACTATAGATACTAGCATGATTAAAACTTTAATTTGATTTAAAATGCTTTATAGATAGTTTAATAAGATATTAATAATTAATTAGGAAATCTTGATTCTTTTTATAGATATTATATAGCTAATTCTAAAGTTTAACCATTATAAAACCTTGCTAGTTCTTTTTTCTAATTATAACTAGAATTTAAATATTAAAGTTAAGATAACAAGCTTAGTAATAATTTTACAATTTTACGAATAATTTTATTTATTTATTTTTGAATTCTAGCATGTCCTACCACTTTTAAATGTTCTTAAAAATGTAAAAACATGTAATCTTAGAGAAGCCTTCGAATATAATGATAAGATAGCTTTATAATGAAAACTGATTACATTTTTTTTAATTTATCCTATCTGATAAGCACTTTATTCAGTTAGCTTATTTAAATCTAGTAGTTATGCTTATTTAAAAGAACCAATTTTCCCTACATTTATATTCTAAATCCTTTACTTAGTTTAAATTTTCACTTACCTATCAATTAAAATTATAAGCATTCCATGATTTTTTAACTTAAGTGATATTAAATTAGTCTAACAGAATCTAATTAAAGATCGTGCTTCACTTATATAATTTAAAGAATTTAAATTAAATTCTAGTATCAAAACCTAGATAACTATTTTATAACTTTAGTACTTTCTTAGCTTATAAAATTGTATAGTATAAGTAGTGTAAATCTTACATTAGCAAAGGTCTTCAAATTTCAAAGTTAATGAACATAAACAATTTTTAATTTAAGCCCCAGATTTATTACTAAATAGGAGCAGCTTCTATTTATTAATTAGGAAGCTAAGGGATTTTATTGCTTATTGAGTATAATACTAAATTATTAATCTGCCTAATAGAGTCTTTATCTGCTTATTCTATGATATCCTGAATGCTTAGCAGTTTTAATTAAGTTATAGAGTGTCTTGATTATATGATACCATATTAGTATATATAACTAGATATAAGATTACCTAATTTAAATATTTAGAATACAGATATTTTAAATAGATAATAGACATTTCATATATACCTTTGACTAACTTATTCATATCTTTGAATATACCATTCCAATTTTACATTCTACTAGAATCAACTTTTCATTTAATTACTACTATTAAGTGTAGCTAGCAAAAAATAAGTACTTTTAAAATTGAACATATAAATTAAATGAAATGTTAAGAATAGCTCAATTAAGAACATAAGAAGAGTAACGCCAATTGAATAATCATAAAGGCAATAAGAATAATAAAGTATATAACTTTTTCAAAATATGTAACTAGCATCTTTCTATATAATAAGAACATAGAAAGGCTTATAGCTTTCTTTATGATTAAATATTACATTTGCTTTGTATAAGCTAATACAAATTAAAATTATTAGTATATCTTTATAAGTTGGAATTATAATGATAAGCTATAATTAATTTTGAAATTTTGAATATTATTTAGAAAACAAAGATTACTGATATATAGTGCATGATTAATTCCAAAAATTGAATTTAAGATTTTATCAAAAATAAATTAATTATGCTAGAGTATTTGAGCTAAGATAAATGCTTAACCTCATAAATTTAAATTAAAAAAGAGTTTTTGGAGCTAGAAAATAAGCAAAATTAAATCTACGACTCTTTTAACTATAATTAAAAAGTTAAGCTTAATTATACTCCAGGTAATTATATTTAAACAAAATAAATGCTTCTTATGATCAATAATTTTATAGTAAACATATATAAAAAATAGAAAAAAAGGTACTATTTAAAGTTAAGTTTAAAAAGCTTTATTAACTTTATCAATGTGTATATTGACTTATGTTAAATTAATATATATGAGTTAGATGATATTTATATGAGTAATAGATGTTTAATACTAAAATTAAATCAGTCTTTACTTTTTTTCTAGTCCTTAGCTTGGTAGCTTTTTTCATCTAAATCTATTTAAAATTGGTCAATCTTCAACTGTTTTAATTTAAATTTTATTTCTTTCTTTAAAGCTTCAGTTTAATCTTCTTAATTACCAAAATTCTTATTTTCTTCTTCATTTTAAATTGAGAAATTAAGTCAGCTTAAAGTTTGATCTTACTAATAGTTGCTGGTAGAAGAACTTATGTCATTTTTATTTTTTAACTATTTATTTTATATTTTCTCTAGATTCTTTTTAATTCTAGTATTTTTACATTCTAACTAATACTGTTACATTGCTTGCTGTTCTTAGTTCTCATTTACTCTGTCTTCTTATGACTAATTTAAATTATCATTTAGGCTCTTAGCATCTTTAGTTTTTACCAATATAAATTCTTCGTTACTGTTTAATACTTATTGATTATTTTAAAATTCTTGGTATCTGCTTAAAAACTAGTGAATCCTTTAATTTCAATATTCCTTTTAAGATAAAAATGTTTGAGTTGAAATTAATTGATAAAGCTCTGCTAGATCAGTATTTATTAAGAGGCATCATTCAATTTACTTTAGAATCTATATTTCTTATCTTACAAAGGTTTAGCTTAGTTTTGTGCTATGTTTATTTTCTCTGTCGATATTATAATATTCGTCTTCTTTCTATTTTAGCTTTTACTGATCTCTAAATAACAGTCTTATTTTTCTAATTCATTTATATTCCTTTTTCCTGCTTTTATTTTAGTTTTATTCTCATTGCTATGCTATTTCTACTAAATTTACGTTTCCTTTCAAGCAACTTAGTATAAAATACCATTTTAAGTTCTTTATAAATGTTTCCTCTCCATACAAAATAATAAGCTAATAAAGTCATTTTACTATGAAATATCCATTAGCAATTACTAGTAGAATAAAGGCTAATATGTCTATAGTTAAATATCTTTACCCAGAATCGAAGTAACTTCCTAAATAGAGAGTAAAAACTGAAATAAACAAGTAGTTTAGCTCTAAGTCATTTAGCTCTTTCTTAATAAAAGGTTTAAACTTTCTTTAGAGTAGAATGCAGATAATTAGAATTAAGGTTAGGCATTAAAACTAAAAGATAATGGTAGTTTTCTATAAGAATATGAAGACTAAGGAAATAACTAGCTTTTCATAAATCTTTACAAACTCCCAGTAGTAAAAACTTTCTTTGTAGCCAATTATTACAAACCCTAGTTATGATTTTATTAGATGGGATTTTAGTATTTTACGATTCTTGTATAGGTATAAAACTAAAATAAAAGGAACTAGAAATCCATACAGTAGAAGTCCTGGTAAACCATATGTTAAAACTAATTACAGGTGATCTCCCTTCCAACATTATATATTAGTATACTAATTTAAAACTGACAATTCGTTAGAAATGCTATAACAACTGAAAGCACTTAGGATACTCTAAACAACATTGGTGTAGCTTTAAAAATACGAAACAACCATAAAAGTAATAAAGACTGACTTGTTAAAATGTTTTCTCCTTAATAAAGATCATATAGTTTATGATAATAGCACTGAAATCAAAATAGCGAAAGGAAAAAATAGATTAACCATAATCTTAGTGTAATATCTTCTTTCTCCTGATCAAAAAAGACAGTCAGATCTAAAAATACTGGAAGTTTCTTAAACATATACTTAGTTTACCTAAAATAAGCCATTTACTGCGTCAGGTCAATCAAATTTAAAATCCTAGATTAAAGTAGAAAATTACATATAGTTAGTTAGTAGTTTAAAATAAATACTCTAATAAGAATCTTTCTTTTTACCTTAACTTAGTGTTTAGTACACTAAAAAGATTAAAAAGGCACTAAATACGATTACAGTGATAAAAGCTAACGAAATCTATTATTACTTGCTCGTGCATTTTTAACAAATTCTAGCTCTATCTTTAGTCCAATCTTATTCACAAACATCACATAAAATACCTATATGACCTTACTAACAAATTCCTTTTCAATTTACTTTTTCTGTTTGTTCCCATCTTTTTTAAGCAATTGTAGTTTATAAGTAATTATTTACATAACTAATGCTCAAATAAGACCCTAAGCAAGCTTCTTAATTAGGACATTTATGAACTTTTTCTGCTTAGAAACCTTCTCTTCAATATCCTTTTTTAGGTGTAATCAAATCACTTCCTCAACATTATGCTCCTTCCATGCACTCCTTGCAATTATAATCATTTTTACTGAAAGAATATTTTCCTTAAAAGCAGTTTTAGCATTAGATACTGTAAATAAGTATTTACCCTTAGAGACATTGCTATACTTGAATTTTAAAGTTAAAGTTGTTTGTTATATTAGTACTTTAAGGTAAGTTATCTGCATTAAAAGCATTAGTATCTAGTTGTATTTATATTTGCTACTTCTAATTAGGATTTACACTTATAACTATATCTGAATAATTGTAAAATCCCTTTTAGGCTATTAAGTTTGTTTATCCTGATAAGCTAGCTTCCTAAGAAGAAATTAAACTAAAAGATTCATTTTATGTTCTTACAACTTAGTCAAATATATCCACTATACAAAATTAAACCTTTTCTAAAGGAAATCCTGGTAGCGTATATATTGGTAAGCTTTATTACTATATCAAAAGTAACTAAATTTAGTTAGTCTAAAGTAATTTTAACGTATAAGCAAAAGCAGCTATATCTTTACCATAATAAGCTTAGTTACTTATAAAATATTATTGGAATTCTTGGTCTTTCATAGCAGGAATAAAAGTAGGTAAAGTACCTGAAAATGAGATAGCTCCTCCTTCACTTGCTTAAGATAGTATTTAATTATTAATAAAGGAATTATTTATTATTTAGATATGACAATTCTATCTTTTATCACATACTAGTCTTATAGCTCCTCCTTTAGAAATTTATACTTCTTAATCTTAAATTTTATTATTAAAAAAGATGTTTTAATCAAACCTAATATTAGCATTCTAAGCATACCCAGCTCCTCCTTAAATACTAGCTATGTTACTTTTAAATATATTATTAGTAAAGTAATAGCTATATTAGACTTAGTCATTCTATATCATAAAGCAAGAACCTTGTTAAGACTGCTAGTATAAGCAACCACTATCAGATATGTTTAGTTATGAATTATAAGAATAAATAGCAGATCCATAAAGATTATCACTATGTCCATATATAAAAGTTATATTAGTCAAATTAAGCTAACTATTATCAGCTATAGATATAGAAGTATTATAAGAATATGCAAATCTACAGTTTAATATTTTCATGTTCTAGTTACATGTATAGCAGCTCCTATTATATTCGCAGCATTCTGCTAAAAAAGTGAGTTTTCAATACTTATATAAGAATAGTCAGAGAAAATCAAACCTCCATATTCATAAGCAAAAGAAAGATTACTAGTTAAGTTTTTAATCTAAATTGTAGAATTAAAGCTAAACAGGAATGATCCTTACTAAGAAGTAATGTCAGAAATGGATAAATTCTAAAACTAAATTTCTGAATTTAAGATGTAAAATATTCCAATCTAGGATGAAGTTTTACCAATTATTAAATCAGTAAGGTTATAATTACTTTCATATAGATAAGCTATACTTCCTCTCATAGCATAATTTTAGTAAAATTATGAACTGGAAATTTCATTAAAGGAATGGTCAATATTATATAACAAGTACAAAACTCCTCCATCGTAAATAGCGGTATTCATATAATAATAATTTTGAGAAGCTAAACTGATAAAAGAATAGGATATTTGAGAAAATCCTCCTGACTCAAATGCCTCATTTTTAATAATTTAATTCATTTCAATTTTTTCTATTTTTGATTTATATAAAAATAAAGCTCCTCCAAAATTAGCTTTATTTTCTTCAATTGAGCACTTAGTGATTTAGTATATTGCTGAACCTTTTAAAAAAGAAAACCCACCAGAATCGAAAGCCGTATTTTTAGAAACTACAGTAAATTCTATTATTTAAATGTTAGTATTATCTGCAAAAAAAGCCCCTCCTTAGTTTGCGCTATTTCTTTCAAAAGTGCAATTACTAATTATATATATATTTGAATATTGAATGTACGAAAATCCACCAGACTATTTGGCTTGGTTTTTAGTAGCATTAATAAAGTATATAATGTCTACGTTTGAATTATCTAAAAAAAACGCTCCTCCTTATTATGCCTCGTTTTCTTAAATAGTGCATTAGGTTATTTAAAGTATATCTGTATTTTTTAAATATACAAAACCTCCTGTAAATTTCACTTTATTATGAATTACAAGATTGAATTGCAATACATCTATATTTGACTCTTCCAGGTAAAAGACCCCTCCTTAATTAGCATTATTTAGCTCAAAAGAGCAATTTGCTACTATGCTAATATTAGAGAATCATGAATATATAGATCCACCCTAATCATTTGCCTTATTTTTAAACATTTGGGTTTAAATTATAGTATCAAGATTGGCATTGTCTAGCATAAAAGCTCCTCCAGAATCTGCTAAATTTTCTTAAAATAAGCAATTTGCTATTTGATAAACTCGTGAGTATCATATGTATGCAAATCCACCTGAAAATGAGACTTCATTTTGAAGAATCAAGTTACTTTCTATTAAATCTACGATTGATGTATCAAGATAAATAGTTCCTCCAAAAGAAGCAGTGTTTTAGAAGAACAAGCAATTCGTTATCTAATAAGCTTTAGAATCAAAAAGGTATGCAAATCCTCCGTAGTTTTGAGCATAATTTCTTATAATCTAGTTAAAATCTAGTTAAATTATTAAAGAGATATCTAGATATAAAATTCCTCCAGATTCTCCATTGTTTTCTTAAAATAAAGTATTTTCCATTCTGTAAATTACTGAATTTAATAGATAAAGAAAGCCTCCTAAAGAAGTAGATCTATTTTTTACAATTTGACTAAATTTTAGTAATATAATAGTTGAGTTGCTTATATATAACCCTCCTCCTCGTCAGCTCCAATTTTCTTGAAATAAGCAGTTCGAAATTAAATTAATTTAGGTATTTAATAAGAAAGCAAAACCACCTAAATTTTATACCTAATTTCCTATAGCTTGATTATATTCTAAAACATCTACTATCGAATCTTCAATATATAAAGCTCCACCTTAATAAGCAGTATTATTTAAAAATGAGGTATTTAGTATTAAGATCACTATAGAATTTTATGCATATATTGCTCCTCCAAACTATTTTGCTTTATTTTATATAAAAATAGTATTTTCTATTTTTAACAATATTGACTTCTGCTTAATTGCAATACTTCCATTTATTGCTTCATTACCTTAAAAAGTGCATTCTGAAATTATTAAACTGGAATTTTCATTAACAATTCCTCCCTGTAGGTGATCTCCTTTATTATTAATAAATGAACTTTAAATAAAAATAGCATTGGATTCCAAGCATAGTATCATTCCCCTTTATTCTATAACATTTTCTTAGAATAATGAGTTTTTGATATTTAAATAGGTTTCCTAGCATTTAATTAAGCTTTCTTTTACAATGACTAATTTAATTATTGTATAGCTTATATTTATTTAGCTTTTTTTGCTTTCAATTATATTATTAATATTTGCCTTTTCATTTCAAGCATTAAATGGAGTATCTGAACCAACTTGGTTTATATTTTATTCTTAATCTTAATTACCTAATATTTCTACCTTTTCTAGTTAGATAAAGCTGTTTTCTAAATATATAAATGCTGTATAATTTATATTTATTATTGATAAACTGCCAAATTACACATTAGCACTCATCGCCGATATAAAGTATCTGTTCAAAATACCGTTTTCCATGCTTTCTTTGATTAGCTACTTCTAAGAAGCTTTTATTCCGTTGAGTGTCAGATTTTTTAATATAAATGCCTCGGATTTTAGTTCTATTTTAAGTAGCTAAGTTTCTACTATTATTTCTGCAGTATCTTAGTGATTTAGACACATTTCTTAATACTTAGATGTATCAGAGCAATTTGGGAAAGTTAGAATAGTTATATTTTTAGCTGCTTTCCACTGTTTCCCTCCTCTATAAATTTCACAGTTATCATGACAGTTTTGGCACTTCAAGCAATCAAATAAATGCTAATGAGGAGATATAAACACTCTATGAGATTAGCCTTCCTCCAGTTAAAATATTACTTAAGAAATTGATGTTCAAGGAAATTATTAAGTTCCCATAGATTAACTAATTGCTAGTTTTTCCATGATCTCAGGAGAAGTTACAAAGACGTCAGATCCTTAAGACTTTAAAGAACTAAAGAATAGTAAAATAATAGCAATAAGACTTAAAACTCTTATTTAGTTTTTCATATTTTTATATAATTTAGCAATAATACAGCACTCTTTAATCTAATCCTCTAATATTTTAATTATTAAGTAAACTTAGATTATCATATCTTTTAAATTAGTGTAACTAATGCTTAGTTTAACTTTACCATTCCAAATTAAAAGGAAGTATAATACTTACAGAAATTAACTAAAATTACCACTAGATTTAATTAAATCAAAAGTCTTAGCTAAATCAATTAAAAATTCCTATATTTCTATTAGTTATGCATGTATAATACTAATAGAAGCTTTTCCTCCTCAAATTTTTAATTAAGTATTTTATGCTAATTAATTCACTACGCATTAATAGTCATAGTTAAGCTTTTTTATAACTTATTCCTTCTGGTCAATTAACTTAAACCTTATGCTCCTTACCAACTAAAGTAACTTAAATACTAGGCCTCTATAAAACACTCTGTAATCTATAATATTTATTATTAAGAAGATGTCTAAAGCATTGTTGCTTTTAACTTGAGTCTCAGTATTTAATAGATAATTAAAAAATTATAGGTAAACTTAACTAATCTACTTGTGAAAGACCTTATTTTTTTAGTGTTCAGTTATTTAAATAAGAAAGGCTTGCTATATCGCTATTTTATAGCCAGCTCAATAAAGAAAAGTTATTGAGATAACTTCAGTTTATGTAATATTTATTTATAAATTCCTTACGCTCTTAATCTTAAGAATACTAATACAAAACTTCTAAATCTAGCCTTCATTCTTATGTGCTTAGTTAAATAAATAAAAGATATGATTAGGCTAATTAAAAGTCTTAAAGTTATATCTAGTTTAATTATTTACAAAATTTAAGATATAGATATCATCTAAAGAATGAGAAAGCTAATAGTTATGTTGCTAGCTATACAAAATGCTTTATTCTAATTTAAAAATTACTTAAGCTTTTCTTTACTTAACTAAGTTACTTTTATTTGGCTTTACATACTTCTAGAAAATTTATATTACGAAAGAAAACTTAAGCCCTATTTCAATTTACTTTAAGTTACCCATATCAATCTAAAGAATGAAGAGCAATAAAATTAAAAATACTAATTTAGACTGCTATCATTATTCTTATTTGTATCTATAGTTTCACTTATATATTTATAAAGAATCTTAAATATCTTAGAAATGAGTAAAGTTTTATTTCAAGTTATTTTAATTTATTAATCAAAGAATTTTCACTGTAAGATATGTTTACTAATTTTCCTGCATCTGTGATTTAATTACTTCTAGCTTCTTTATTGATATTGCATAAACTTTAGCTAAAACTATTTTCTAATAGTTATATTAAAATAACGAAATGCTATTATTAACTACCACACTGTATAAATCTAGATGCTTGCTTTACTTCTCTTCAATCTTATTAAAATAATTAAACCTAATTTTGCATAACACCATAATAGCTGTTGTAGATATAAAGTTAGGATAGAAATAAAGAAAGTTTGTATTAGTTTATTAATACTACAACTAAACATTTGATACTAAGAGTTTATTTATATTATTTATCTTTTAGTTATAAGCAAATTAACTTATTATTTAGTCACTTTCTCTTATAATTCTGCTTTACTTTTATTTAAATCAATAGTTATTTATTGACAGTTTTATCTCAAAGATATTATTGGTTTAAGACTCACTATTTGGCAAGTCTAAGTTAATAGAAATAAGAACAAGACATTAAAGAGATATCAAGGTTTAGCAAAAGCAGAAGAGGAAATTTAAAGGAAGGATTTATTTAAACTAATGTAGGGGGTTTCTTATTTGCAGTGGGAATTATAATATTTGCAAATAAGAAAACATAAATACTATTAAAGAAAATAGTCCATCTCAAATGTCAGCAAAGAATATGATAGACACAGAAAAAAAAATCGCTTGATATTCTAAATAAGGAAATTCTTAAGTTTTTCAAAGAGGTAGCAATAAAATCAAAAATAAGTGAGATAAATGAAACCAGATTAGGACTTGGAACAATGGAAAAATGATTCATTGAAGAGATTAATAATATATTCAAGTACAATCAGAAAAGAAGAAAGTAATCTTGGATTTTAGTAACGAGATTATAAATAAAAATGTATAAACATACTGAAAAAACAAAAACAACAAAGGCAGAGATGAAATAAAATTGCTTTATGATAGATTTTAGCTTTTACCAAAAATTTTCTTAGAAAGTAGGATGATTATTTAAAAGGAGTTAATCATAATTAAGTTGAAGTAATAATTTAAGAATTTTATAAAAAGATCTGCAATAATAAAAGTAAATGACTAAGAAAAAATAAGCTAAACATTTATTATTAAATTAAGAAAATGAAACCCAGTATTATGACATTGACTTATTCATGTTCTATGTAGTTAGTTAATTTCTTACTTTTAAAACTTATTTCATCCTACAAACTTAAAATTTTTATTAACAGAGTTATTTTTTAAACAAAGAACATTTCCTTCAGTTTTAAACTAAATTTACCTTACTAAAATTCTGAAAAAAACTTAACGACTTCCTTTTAAAAGAGTTGCTAATATAAGTAAGAGCGCTAATATAAAATAAAGCTTTCTAGGTATGAAATTAGTATTTTACTAAATAGTTGAAATTAAATAATTCCTTTAAATTTAATGTATAATAATTATAACCTTACTATCCGTTTCCTTCGCTATTACAACAATACTTGCTATCTCTCCTATACTTAGAACTTTTGCTCTCTTATATTATTTTTATTTTCAATTTCTAAAGATAATTAGATCTATAAACTAGTATAGATTAAGATATATTATATTTGAAGCTATACTAAGTAAAACAAAGCAGATTTTATTTATTTTACGTAGTATGAGATATGAAAGATCAATGCTTTAGTATCTTTTTTAATGATAGATAGCTCATATTTAAGATTTATATATCAAAGTTAATAGTTAAAATACAAATTAAATGAATGATTCATTTTATATTAGAAAACTTAAGAGACTTGTATGTAATTAGGGTTTAAATCTATTTATAAATATAAAACTATACTATTTTACTCTTTATTAGTTTAAAAAGCAAACTTCACTAACTCATTTGTGTTTTATTTTAATTGTTTATCATTTAAAATTTACTGTGTTTAACTATTTGCTCATATGTCACTCTATGGTAAACAAAAAAGCTAGCTAAATTAATAGAAAGCTTAGAAACTTCCTGGTTAAACGACCCTTTCCCTCTATTATTTATTCTATAAGTCTTATTAGCGTATTTGTTTGCTGTTATCAATATGTTTCTATAATATAATCAGCATAATAATTTAAATCTTTAGCTTTTATTCTAAGAATTAAAAGCAAATGTCAGGATTTAAAGCAGGATTCTTCGCGGCTCCAAAAAAGCAGGTGTTAACGATATCCTAGAAAAACTAGAACCAGTAAAAGTGCCAAAAGGTACACCTGTCAAGATGAGTCTCCCACCTCAAAAGAAAAGTATAGGAAGTTAGCTAAAAATATAATGCGCTCGGAAGTCTCGAATCCCACCGCGAAAATTATAAATAAGCTATGATTAACTGATTATAGTGGTGCTAGACCTCCAGGAAGAAGTCAAAAAATTGAAAAGAGACAATAAGAAGTTAATGGAAAAACTTGAAGTTGTAGAGGAAATAGAATCGAGACTCATGACCTAAGAAAGATACCTTAACGCGTTTTGAAATATTTCACAAGAATAGAGCAGTTAATCTCAAAATTAGCAATAGAAGCAGAAAAAACTGATCAGCAAGTTAGAAAAAATAGAAGAAAATCAGTAAAAATTGCAGCGTTAAATGGAACTGAAAGAATAAAGGAATTATTTAATTTTTATTGAAGGTAAAAATAGCTCAAAATTTCAACCTAAACGAAAAATAAGAAGATGCTATTATTGTAAATCTTAAAAGCATCTGTGGAAAAGGTGCTATAAATTTCTCAATTTCAAGTAAGAATATTGAAACTAGTAGAAGTAATTGAAAAACATAAAGACGAGATAATGACAACTAAAAATAATAAGAGAAAGAGAAAGACTATATTGTAACAAATTTGAGAAATTTACAAGAAAAAAGAATTGAAGGACAACATACATGGCAAGGACAAAAGTTGTAGAGATTTTCAGATTTTTATATTTAACCTCTAGAAAAATCTAGAGGTAAGCGGGAAAGAGGCTGAAATACCTCCAAGAACGCCAAACAATTAATTTTGTATTTGTATTTTTATTTAAGCTTTTACTCTTTAATTTAACTAAAAGTTAATATCTTATATGTATGAGTAGAGTTGTATTGCTGATACATAAATCATTGGCCAGAAAGGGTGCATATTTATTGATTATCAATTAAAAATTTTATTACTGAGATAGGATAATTTTAAAGGCTTTTTCAAGATAATCTTGCTTTATCAATACAGTGATGTCTAATTGGATTAAAGGGTAATTATTTTCTATGTTAAATTCTATCTATCTATTCTATAAAAGTTTAACTTATTATTATAAAGTAGTATTTAACTTCCATGCATATTTGATAAAGCAATCTGTTTCTACAATAATCTAAAACTAATTAACCTTATTTCTTTTTGTTTTTTGGCAATTATTGGCCTTAGATTCCAAAAATTTCTATTAAAATATATTAAGTAAGCTTACTTCAATGTAATAATAAAATTATATATTCTATTTGTCTCCCTGATTTTAAATTAGTACTATATCTTTACTTCCAAATAATCTTGCTCTTTTTGAATTCAATTTTTCAAAGATTAAACCTTTTTTATATTTTTCTTTGTTTTTCAGATCTAATTTTTTATAAGAATAGTTTAAAACTAATTGAGTCTAAATTTTATTTACCCTCTAGTTATGAAATGTTATAAATATTGAATCATTACCTACTTAAGTAACTATAGTATTTTGTAATAATAAAGATTTTATTATTTATACTATTAAATGAAGAAATTAACTTACTATTTATTTTGAACCTTCGTGTCATTGCTTGATAATAATAAATGAAAGAGTAAATAAAGATTATTATAGAGCTCGTAGCACCTCATTGGCGAGCAGCTCTTTCAATATTAATATTTAATATTAAAAAAAGTATTTTCATACTTCTTGTTGTCATTCTATTCGTCCAATGAGTCACATTAGCTCCTCTAAATGAGAATCTACTTTTTAAAGATTATTCTTAAATATTGAACCAAATGCTCCAGTCTTCTTGAATAAGATTCTTATAGGAATTAATTAAGCCATTAGTTAGAAGGCCCGTCAGTCGAACTTTCAGACTGCTAGCGAAAACCTCCGGGTAATTAGACTTGTCTCTTCCAAACTTGACCAACCTTCCCCGTGATGGTATCTAGCGTGAGATTACCCGTAATTCAGTATAAACTGCACCAGATTACCTACAAGTTCTCCTCCCCAGCCAAAATCCATTTTTTATGAATAAAAAGTAATAAAAAATCTAGCAAAATGATATACAATTATTTATTAATTAGTCTAACTACATTTAATATCTAAATATGAAATATTCTATATAGTAAACTACATTAAATTTGATAATTTGCATAAACTTAATAAGAATATTTTTTATTAATTATATAATCATGAATAAAATAGTTACTATTTTATTATTTTTAGAAGCATTTTTTAATTATTCATTATAAAATACTATATTTACCTAAATTAATGTAAATTAAAATAAATTATTCTATTATTTAAGCTTTTTGTGCAAGAAATAATAGCGTAATATGTTTTGATAGTAAAATATTAAGATATTTGTATTTTTTAAGAAATAACTTCTAAACAAAGTTAACAATTAAAACGCTTTATTAAAGCCTTTGTAGTTAGTTATCTGACCTGCTCTAGCAACATGTCTTCATTATTTAAAATGTTCTACTATATTTAAATAGATATTTTATTTATAAAATTTATTCTTTTTTTTGGATTTATAAAGTTTGACCTTTTCTTTAAAATATTTCTTTAATTATTTTTAATAAATCCTTATTTTTCCTGTTATATTAAGTTATTATTTATATATGTTTATGGTATTGTTTTTCTTAATCATTTATTTAATCAAGTAATTTTAGGATTTACTTATTTATTTCTTTTAATATTTATTTCATTATATTCTGAAATAAATGAAGCTTGCTATAAATTGATATTATTATTCTAAATTGCTCTTGTCAGTTAAATATTAAAAGCTTCATAAGTTCCTTAGTATTTTTCTTTATATTCTTCTTTAAAGGTTTTTCTTTCCGTTTAGTTAATCTATAATTGATTCTAATTTATAAAATCTTACTATTTTATTCGTTAAGTAATAACAGTATTTCTAATAAATTTTATAATTAAAATTCTTTATTTCCTGTTTTTTTTTAATATCATCCTTAATTTTTAAAGTACCTGATTTTAATAATTCTTAACATGATTACTATTTTTTTGTATTTATACAATTCCTTTTTCATTTATCTATCTTTTTTTTTATAATTATTACGATTTTTCAGGTACTAAAAGTATGGGTATATTTTTCGAATATTTTCTCTTTAATTGCTAATATTTGATCTAATTTTTCTAATTTAATTTTATTAGTTATATACATTTTATTACTAAAGATGTCCATAAATTCATATTTAAGAATATAATCTTCGGTTATTAAATGTATCATTTTTCATTATTTTTATAATTATTTTTATTTAAAGCAATTATTCTTCTTTTTGTTAAAATTATTTTAAATTAGAACTTTTTCCTTACAATTATTTGGTTAAAAACTTTAATTGATCTCCTTTTCTTGAAAAATATATTATTGTTATATCTATATGAAATCCTATTTATTTTTCCTATTTTATATACCCATCAAAGACTTTCAACTATTTATTAGTGAATATTATTCTTTCTTCACTTACTTCTTTAACACAATTTTTTATTTTTTATTATTTTTTCCTTTACTTTTAATTCTTCATCTTATTTTCTGTGTTACTGTTACAAATTGTTCATTATCTTCGAAAATTTTAGAGCTATAAACTTTATTTTAATAACTATTAATCTATGCATTCTTAGCAATCTTATATTTTTAACATTAAAATATTAGTTTTATTTCTAGTAGATCTATATGAGATTTATGCTTTTAATTTAATTTTTCGAAGTAAATAGTCAGATTTATTCAAAAGTTAAAGAAATTTATCTTTTTACTTAAATTTAAATCTATTTGCTATTATACATTCAAATCTTTCATATTTAACTATTATTTTTCCTTTATTTTCCTTTATTTTCTTTTTGCTTATTTTATATTATTTGTTAACTAATTTTATAAAGGTTTTTGGAAAGAGATTTAGTATTCTGATTATTTAATTTTATTTTATTTTTCTTCTAAATAATTCTATTTTTTTATCTATTAGCTTTTATTTGCATTAGCTTCAATGCAATATTTTATTTCATTTTTTCATCTAATTAATTTTTAATTCTGCAATTTTCTCTTCATGTAACCTTATTTTATTTGGATATTATGATTCGTTAATATTTAGTTTTTTTTAATTTTATAAAAGTCCTTACTTTTATCCTACATTTTTATAAGTAAGATATTTAAGCTTCTTTATTAAATTTAATTAATATAAAATTATTTTTCATATCTGGACTTAAATCTAACTTTTCTATATCTTGTTCAATCCTTCCAAATAATCAGCTGAATATTATATTTTTCGCTTGATTAAATAATAGTTTCTTTATATATTCCACTTATTTCAAGAACTTCTTTTAATTAACTTTCTAAGGATTTAATTTCTTCTTTTAATTTAAGTTTTAAATCATTAGATAAATTTTGCTTATTTGCCTTTGGTTGAACATTTTATCAATTAATGCTTAAAATAAATGTTTTCTGGTAATAATGTTCGAATGAAGATATGTTAATTTAATTAAATTTAATCAAAACTAGCGAAAAATTATGGGTGTTCTTAGCTTTTCTCTTACACTTGATTGCCTCTTTTAAAATTTTTTACAAGCATTCATAATTATGTTCCCTCAAGTTAATATTAATTTACTTATTTGCTTCCTAAATTTATCCTTTTTAACTAAACTTCATTATATTTAATTCTACTTTAAGACTACGATTTTAAGTTGATGGAAAAGGAAATATGTTCCTAATTAGACATTAATATTTCTTATATATAAAAATTATTTTAGTAGAGCATCTAATAGACACTTAAATTAAATTTTTGCACTTTTCATATTTCTTCTTTTGATAAAATTAAAAAAAAAAAAAATATTTGTAAATTTTCTTATTTTAAATATCTTTTTACTGTTTACAGATTTTAAATAATTCCTAGTTTTTCACATAAAATACATTTTATTTGAATATAATGATTATAATTTTTAGTTTCAAGTTGTTTCTCGAAAATGTCCTCTTTAGTTTCTTATTTCATGATATGAAACTAGTTAAATCTTGTAAAAGTGTAGTGCTAGTATCATTTAAAACTTTTTATTTATAAAATCTAGAATAAGCATCAATATCTCTTTTGAAAATATTTTTTATATTCCACAGATGAGATTATTAATTTTTTAAATATCATTAGACTGGAAATACTTTATGATAACTACTTATAGTATTGCCACGCAGTCCTTAGGATAAGTAACTTAATTATAAATTAAATCGATACTCGCTTGAGTAAATTATGACTTGATATTCCGTTTTTTGCTACCAAAAGTAAATAAAGTTTTTAAAAGGGATTTCTTATCTTCAACTTTAATCGAAACCTATTCGTTTACAGCAAACTCAAGGCCTTTCATTTCGAATCTTTTCTAATTGTTTTTAAATAGATTTAACATTTTTTATTATAATAGCTTAGGAGGAATAAAGATACAATGATTGCTCTTTAATTGCTTAATTTTTTTCTAAATTGTATCTTTCTATTTTTTATAAATGAAGATGTAGAGATTATAGTTATTCTATAATTATAAGTAGCATTATTAGTAAAATTACTTAATTCTATTGCTCTATTTTATTATTTTAAGATGATTACAGCCTTCATAATTTACTACATTATCTTAAAAATATTACTTAAAATTTTTAAATAAGAACTTTCCTATAAAAATACATCAACAAGTTTTTCTCCTTAGCTCTTTATAAAAGAGGTTGAATTGATGTTAGTATCTGAAAATAATATATTTTTTAAAGTTCTCTTTCTTAGTTTTTCCATAGCAGAAAATTATTTATTGTTAGTTTATTTAATTAACATTTTTATTGCTTTCTTTATACATATTCTAAATCATTAATGACAGTATTTATGATATCATTATTAATTTTTATTATATTAGTTACCATAGAATTTTGATTAAATTTCATTATGGCTTATTTATAATCCTTTTAAATTGACTTAACTATTGATAAAATTTAAGTTGCTTTCAAACTTATTTTTTTCCTAATTTTCTATTATTAAATACATTATAGTTTTAAAATGATTTAGATAGACTCTATTATAAAATTATATTGCTAATTCTTTTGCTGATATAAAGAAATAAGCTATGTTTTGTTAACTTTGATTCCTTTTGTAACTCACAATAAACGAGCTTTATCATTTATAATAAGATTCTTTAGAATCAAGGTCTTGACATTAAATTTATTTTTAAATGTTGCTTTAAAATCTTATTTTAGATGCATTTTGGTAGTTTGAACACATTTCCAATCATAAAAATTCTTTAGAGCAGTTTGGAAATGTTTAAGCAGTATTGTCAATCAAAAATCCTTCATAAACCTTTTCTTAATATTTCACAGTTATATATCAAATTAAAGCATTCAGTACAGTTAGGCTGATTTTTATATGGAGATTCTAATAACTGGAATGAAGAATTTTCTTATAGCAGACTTATAAGGGAATTCCTTTGCTCCTAAGGATTATTTTAGTCCAAGCATTTTAAATACTTCAGAGCAATAACATAAATTTCAGGTTCTTAAATTTTAAAGCAAGCAAATACCACTTAAAGGATTCTAAGGATTATAAAGCAAATGATTTTTTCTATCATTTAAATCTAAAATAATAGTTTAAATCTTGATTTCTACTTTAATTAGCGAGACATTATATAATTCATAATGAATTATATATTGAAGTTTTAAATTTATACCTTCTCTTATTAATGTATTTGATGAATATTAATAGTTATAATTTAGTCTAGTTTCGTAGTATTATCACAAAACTAAGTTATTTAAGTTTTTTTATAAAAAATATTAAGAATAAATAGAACGTTTGCTTATAAACTAAAAAGTTAAAAATAACCTAGAATATTATTATTTTAGCTTATATATAAAAATTCCTAGTTTATATCAATTTAAATACATTTCTTATTTGAAGATTAAGTTAAAGTTTGTAAACACATTTTTATAGGTAAGATATTAGAATATCTTTGGTTAGATTGAATAAATTTGTAAATTGCTAGTGTATTTTGATTTAAAAGAGAGAATTAAATATTAATTTTCTGATTTTATACGTTAAATGGATTTGTTTCTTTTGCATTCTTTTTTTCAAGATCTATATATTTTCATAATGCTTGACAATATCAATCATTAATTCCTTTTTCTCATCATTTTTGTAAACTTTTAAAGTTTTGATACGAACTAGGAATAAGTAACTTAACTGAATCCTTTAATTGAAGGCAAAATTGTAAATTTAGTTGTTTTAGCATATTACATAGACTAAGCCATTAAAATTTAATCTTAGTAAGCATGAAAAAGAGAATAAAGTAAAGGATATAATAATTATAGTTCTTAGTATTCTATTCCAATATTTTGATACTTCCAGTTCTATTTCAAAAAAGTAATGCAACTACAACTGTAAAACTTCTCTTATTTACAGCTATTAATCATTTTATCTTAATTGCATTTGATTTAATTATTTACGCAGTCTTAGGCAATGGAAGAGTATAAATATAGAGAGCAAATATTTTAAATAAGAAAAATTTAAAAAGTAAAGGGATAAAAAAATAAAAGTTAAGGTTAATTTTAATTTGATGTATTTAAAGCCAAAGTCTAAGATATAAATAAATATTGTAATATCTTAAAGTTGAATCTAAAAAAGATACCAAAGATTATTTTTTCTTTTAAGAGAGATTAAAATAGTTAATTATGTATCTTTACGTAATTAAAATGTTTTGTTCTTATTATAAAGATAATCATATATTTGATTATATGATAAACTTATAGAAATTAAAATAAATATAATAATCCTTAATCTTAAGATAATTAGCTAAAATTAGAAAAATAACTATTTTATTTAAATCATTCATTTAGATTAATACTTCACTTACTTATCATTTAATTTTAAAATCTTATTGATGTTTTAATTTAAATAATATAACACTTAGCTAGACAGGATTAATTATTTGTTTAACTGCATATTAATTTTAAGATTTAAACTAAATTATTATATATGAATACCTTTATGATAATTTTCTTTTATACTTCCTTTGCTTACTACTTTATATCTAGCAGCATTAGCTTTTTCAGTAGCAAAGTTTTATAATTACAAATATAATAAGCATATATTAAATTAAATTAAAAATAATATAGTTTGCTTAATAGCTTTGAAGTTTTAAGTCTAAACTCAATACACTTCTACTTTTAAGTACTCTTGAAAATGTTGTAGTATTTCTTCTTGTCTCATTAAGATTAGATTTACTTGTCTTATTTTCATTAAGTTTTAGAAAGAATATATTTGTTTTCATGTTTATTTTATTCTGCTTCATGTAGATTTTATTATTCTATCAATTTGATTCATATAGTCTTTTTTGCAAAATATTTAATTTATTATGTTTTAATTATATTCTAAGAGCTCTTTTTCTATATTTTCATAAATATTTTCTTAGTTTATATTATTTTACGCTTTATTTTTGCTTTTAATAATTTTATCTATTTAGGTTTTAATATTATCTATACTTTTTTGGTAGTATTTACATTTGAATATGTGTTAGAATGCCTCTTTTTCTTGACATAAGCATTAATCATATTCTTAAGGAATATGTCTTTCTTGAAGATCACTTCTAAAAAAAAGTAGTTAGGTTCTCAATCTGAATATTAATTTTGATGGTTGCATTTTCTCTTTGTTCAATAAAAAGTAGGTTATAACTGGGAATTTTTCTACATTTTTGAATTACTTTGTTATAATTTTTGCTGTGATCATTTCTTTTTTTCTTTTTTTTGTTGTTTTTGTTATTCTCTAAAATGTTTAATTAAAAAAGTGTTCTTTAATTTTTACATCAATTTTTTTATCGAATTACATCATATTTAGATTTTATAAAGCTTTTAAATCTATTTTAAATTTCTTTTACATTTTTTTAATTTATTTCTGTTACTAAGTCTTATTTTTTTAACTTATTTAGAATAATTGGATAAACTTTTCATCTTTATTCTTAGATTATTACTATTGATTATATAAGTCATTTAGTTTTCTATAAAATTTAAAATATCTTTTTGTAGTTATTTATTCAAATCCAAGTCAGTTAAAATCTATGTGTTGTAACTCATTTCAAGATGCTTATGGCATTTTCATATATTATCTTATAATTTATCGTTAACTTACATGTATTTAGTTTTTCACCTTTGCTATTCCAGTTTGTATACTATATGGAATTATTTCAGCACCATATTCTAATTTAGGTAGAATAAATAATCTGAATAAATTTTTGAAATTAATTGGGATCGTCTTATTAAATCTGCTGTAAAATTACTATTAAAATAAGTACTTGGCCTACTAATATTTATTTTGTACTTTTTGTATATGTGTAATTAATTAATTATTCTGATCAATTGTGAATCCTAAATATTCAACAGT
The DNA here is from genome assembly GCA_946699065.1 of Loxodes magnus. Lineage (NCBI taxonomy): Eukaryota > Ciliophora > Karyorelictea > Loxodida > Loxodidae > Loxodes > Loxodes magnus. The sequence goes on from CAMPDV010000013.1 coordinate 1,701,126, forward strand.
TTTCTTTTATTAAATTAGCTTCCCTTATATTTTCAAATTTAATTTTTTTTAGTTCTCTTATTTCTCTTTACTAATATTAATGCATTCAGTTTTTATTAAGTTTATTTTTAATTTTATTATATTGAATATTCTTTAAGTTTGATCTATTAATTATTACATTCTTTAAGCGTTGTTGGAGATTAGTAATAAATCGTCAGCTCATGCTAATTTTGAGTATTATGTATTTCCTATCTTGTATCCTAATTTATTATATTATTCTAAGTATTACATAGCAATATCATAATAAATTATGGCTAGTATAGGTCCTGATGAGCTTCCTTAAAGTATACCATTTTTGTAGTCTATTTTTCTAGTGATTTAGTCTTCTAGTTAAAAGTGTATTTGTACTTGAGAATATATGTTTTTCAATGTTTTTATTAAGTTATCGGCTATTTTAAATCTTTCTAGTTATTTAAAAAGTAAATAGTGATTTATAGAATCAAACATTTTCTCAATATCAATCAAGGTAAAAATCAACGATTCATTTTCTTCCTTTTTTTTCTTACTTTCTTAATAATGATTCATTATCTATTATATTTGTATATGTTTATTGTAGTTTGCATTTTCTTTATGAATCCTTTTTAGTCTTTATTAATTTGGTTTTACTCAATTACATCTTTATATATATGGTTTGATATTATCTTGTCGAATATTTTTTAGATTGTATTTATAATTGCTATTGGTCTATAATTTTTTCAATCATATTTGGAATCTTTTTTATGAATCATTATTATTTTAATTTTATTTAGTTCGGCAGGGATTAATTAATCGCGTTAGCAGTTTTGATAGAATTTTGTTAAAATTTTTCAAAGTTCATGTCCTGCATATTTAATTAATTCATTTGGTATTTAATCAAAACCTGCAGCTTTATTATTTGGGAGGTATCTTATTATATCAACAACTTCTTAGTATAATATTTTACTCCATGATTATGCTATTTTTTATTAAAGAATTTTATTTTGTTTGTAGATTTCATCTATTTTTATTACTTCTTTAAGTATTTCTTATTGATTAGTATCTTTATATTAGTTTAATACACTTTCTCAATTTTTAATAAATTATTCTGTCTAATTTGAATTGAGATTCATAATTAGAGCTTTTTTAGGATTGAAAATTTTATTTGCTTGTTTAGCCATTTCCTGGTTATTACCGTTCAAATTTATTTATTTTTATCCATTTATATTTTTTCACATGGCATTCTTCATTTTTACGAATTTTTTCTTTTACCCTTTTGCTTCTAATTTCATTTAGATGACTTCATCATTCATACGGTTAAATTAGTTTAATTTATTTATATATTATATTCTTGCATTTCTGGCTTTATTCATTTATATCACTACAGATGAAGGCAGTTTTGGTTAATTTTACTGTCTTTGATCAAGTATCTCCAGAGCTGCAATATGGATTAAATTTTTAATAAATCTGTATTATAACGATAAATTCAAATTTTATATATTATTTTCAAAAAAATCATAAGCACCAAGGAATTAGTTTTTATATAATTATAGTTTTTCTTAGTCTTACAGTTTATTTAGATTATATATCATTCTTATTTACTAATTTTCTGAATTAAATTAATCGTCATTTATTTTAGCATTATATTCTATAATAAGCATATATAATTTAAAATTAAAGTTCTAGATTTTAATACTTATAGAACAGCTACTATTTCTAAGCTTAGGAAACCAAAGAATTTAGAATGTTTTAATTAACACTAAACTAATAATTTCTTATTAGACTACTTAACAAATTACAATCTTTTTGCTTATTTATTCTATCCCGAAAGCTATGAAGTGTTAACAAAGTTCTTAAATATATTATATTATGATATATTAATATATATCTAGATATAGGATAACGATTTAAATACACTTAATATATAGATACATTAGCTCGCTAATAGACATTACATATACATTTATTTTACTAACTTATCCACGTTTTGGCAATATACCATTCCAATTTTCACATTCTTCCTGTATTAACTCATCTGACATAATTACTAATATTTCAATCACTAAGTTAAATTTATAAAATTGAAGTTATAAGACAAATTAAATGGATTGCTTAGTATAGCTCTATTTGAATATCTAAGAAGAGTAATGCTATTTGAGTAATGATATAAACTAATTATAAAGAATAAATAAAGGTAATAGCTTCCATGTAATAAGAAGTATAACCATAAATAACTATATTTTATACTCCTATTATGCTTTGCATTAACTTAAACTAATTCAAGTTATTATCATATCTTTAAAAGAAGGAATTCAAAGGGTAAACATTTATTATTGTAGGAAGCTTGTGATCTATTTCGAAAACAAATGTGGATATATTAGTGCTTAATTAATACTAGAAGATAAATCTAAGATTTTATCTAAAGTATAAGAAATTAAGTTAGTAAAATAGAATAAAACAATTTATAAACATAATAAATTAATATGCAAAAAGAGTCTTTTGTAGCAAGAAATAAACAATATTAAGTTTATGACTATATCAAACTTAATTTAAAAGTTAAACTTTATTTATATTATAGATAACTTTTTTAGCAAGGTACATTTGTATATTGACTTTATGTTAAATTAATATATATGAGTTAGACGATATTTATATGAGTAATAGATGTTTAATACTAAAATTAAATCAGTCTTTACTTTTTTTCTAGTCCTTAGCTTGGTAGCTTTTTTCATCTAAATCTATTTAAAATTGGTCAATCTTCAACTGTTTTAATTTAAATTTTATTTCTTTCTTTAAAGCTTCAGTTTAATCTTCTGAATTACCAAAATTCTTATTTTCTTCTTCATTTATAGCTGAGAAATTAAGTCAGCTTAAAGTTTGATCTTACTAATAGTTGCTGGTAGAAGAACTTATGTCATTTTTATTTTTTAACTATTTATTTTATATTTTCTCTAGATTCTTTTTAATTCTAGTATTTTTACATTCTAACTAATACTGTTACATTGCTTGCTGTTCTTAGTTCTCATTTACTCTGTCTTCTTATGACTAATTTAAATTATCATTTAGGCTCTTAGCATCTTTAGTTTTTACCAATATAAATTCTTCGTTACTGTTTAATACTTATTGATTATTTTAAAATTCTTGGTATCTGCTTAAAAACTAGTGAATCCTTTAATTTCAATATTCCTTTTAAGATAAAAATGTTTGAGTTGAAATTAATTGATAAAGCTCTGCTAGATCAGTATTTATTAAGAGGCATCATTCAATTTACTTTAGAATCTATATTTCTTATCTTACAAAGGTTTAGCTTAGTTTTGTGCTATGTTTATTTTCTCTGTCGATATTATAATATTCGTCTTCTTTCTATTTTAGCTTTTACTGATCTCTAAATAACAGTCTTATTTTTCTAATTCATTTATATTCCTTTTTCCTGCTTTTATTTTAGTTTTATTCTCATTGCTATGCTATTTCTACTAAATTTACGTTTCCTTTCAAGCAACTTAGTATAAAATACCATTTTAAGTTCTTTATAAATGTTTCCTCTCCATACAAAATAATAAGCTAATAAAGTCATTTTACTATGAAATATCCATTAGCAATTACTAGTAGAATAAAGGCTAATATGTCTATAGTTAAATATCTTTACCCAGAATCGAAGTAACTTCCTAAATAGAGAGTAAAAACTGAAATAAACAAGTAGTTTAGCTCTAAGTCATTTAGCTCTTTCTTAATAAAAGGTTTAAACTTTCTTTAGAGTAGAATGCAGATAATTAGAATTAAGGTTAGGCATTAAAACTAAAAGATAATGGTAGTTTTCTATAAGAATATGAAGACTAAGGAAATAACTAGCTTTTCATAAATCTTTACAAACTCCCAGTAGTAAAAACTTTCTTTGTAGCCAATTATTACAAACCCTAGTTATGATTTTATTAGATGGGATTTTAGTATTTTACGATTCTTGTATAGGTATAAAACTAAAATAAAAGGAACTAGAAATCCATACAGTAGAAGTCCTGGTAAACCATATGTTAAAACTAATTACAGGTGATCTCCCTTCCAACATTATATATTAGTATACTAATTTAAAACTGACAATTCGTTAGAAATGCTATAACAACTGAAAGCACTTAGGATACTCTAAACAACATTGGTGTAGCTTTAAAAATACGAAACAACCATAAAAGTAATAAAGACTGACTTGTTAAAATGTTTTCTCCTTAATAAAGATCATATAGTTTATGATAATAGCACTGAAATCAAAACACCCAAAGGAAAAAATAGATTAACCATAATCTTAGTGTAATATCTTCTTTCTCCTGATCAAAAAAGACAGTCAGATCTAAAAATACTGGAAGTTTCTTAAACATATACTTAGTTTACCTAAAACAAGCCATTTACTGCATCAGGTCAATCAAATTTAAAATCCTAGATTAAAGTAGAAAATTACATATAGTTAGTTAGTAGTTTAAAATAAATACTCTAATAAGAATCTTTCTTTTTACCTTAACTTAGTGTTTAGTACACTAAAAAGATTAAAAAGGCACTAAATACGATTACAGTGATAAAAGCTAACGAAATCTATTATTACTTGCTCGTGCATTTTTAACAAATTCTAGCTCTATCTTTAGTCCAATCTTATTCACAAACATCACATAAAATACCTATATGACCTTACTAACAAATTCCTTTTCAATTTACTTTTTCTGTTTGTTCCCATCTTTTTTAAGCAATTGTAGTTTATAAGTAATTATTTACATAACTAATGCTCAAATAAGACCCTAAGCAAGCTTCTTAATTAGGACATTTATGAACTTTTTCTGCTTAGAAACCTTCTCTTCAATATCCTTTTTTAGGTGTAATCAAATCACTTCCTCAACATTATGCTCCTTCCATGCACTCCTTGCAATTATAATCATTTTTACTGAAAGAATATTTTCCTTAAAAGCAGTTTTAGCATTAGATACTGTAAATAAGTATTTACCCTTAGAGACATTGCTATACTTGAATTTTAAAGTTAAAGTTGTTTGTTATATTAGTACTTTAAGGTAAGTTATCTGCATTAAAAGCATTAGTATCTAGTTGTATTTATATTTGCTACTTCTAATTAGGATTTACACTTATAACTATATCTGAATAATTGTAAAATCCCTTTTAGGCTATTAAGTTTGTTTATCCTGATAAGCTAGCTTCCTAAGAAGAAATTAAACTAAAAGATTCATTTTATGTTCTTACAACTTAGTCAAATATATCCACTATACAAAATTAAACCTTTTCTAAAGGAAATCCTGGTAGCGTATATATTGGTAAGCTTTATTACTATATCAAAAGTAACTAAATTTAGTTAGTCTAAAGTAATTTTAACGTATAAGCAAAAGCAGCTATATCTTTACCATAATAAGCTTAGTTACTTATAAAGTATTATTGGAATTCTTGGTCTTTCATAGCAGGAATAAAAGTAGGTAAAGTACCTGAAAATGAGATAGCTCCTCCTTCACTTGCTTAAGATAGTATTTAATTATTAATAAAGGAATTATTTATTATTTAGATATGACAATTCTATCTTTTATCACATACTAGTCTTATAGCTCCTCCTTTAGAAATTTATACTTCTTAATCTTAAATTTTATTATTAAAAAAGATGTTTTAATCAAACCTAATATTAGCATTCTAAGCATACCCAGCTCCTCCTTAAATACTAGCTATGTTACTTTTAAATATATTATTAGTAAAGTAATAGCTATATTAGACTTAGTCATTCTATATCATAAAGCAAGAACCTTGTTAAGACTGCTAGTATAAGCAACCACTATCAGATATGTTTAGTTATGAATTATAAGAATAAATAGCAGATCCATAAAGATTATCACTATGTCCATATATAAAAGTTATATTAGTCAAATTAAGCTAACTATTATCAGCTATAGATATAGAAGTATTATAAGAATATGCAAATCTACAGTTTAATATTTTCATTCATGTTCTAGTTACATGTATAGCAGCTCCTATTATATTCGCAGCATTCTGCTAAAAAAGTGAGTTTTCAATACTTATATAAGAATAGTCAGAGAAAATCAAACCTCCATATTCATAAGCAAAAGAAAGATTACTAGTTAAGTTTTTAATCTAAATTGTAGAATTAAAGCTAAACAGGAATGATCCTTACTAAGAAGTAATGTCAGAAATGGATAAATTCTAAAACTAAATTTCTGAATTTAAGATGTAAAATATTCCAATCTAGGATGAAGTTTTACCAATTATTAAATCAGTTAGGTTATAATTACTTTCATATAGATAAGCTATACTTCCTCTCATAGCATAATTTTAGTAAAATTATGAACTGGAAATTTCATTAAAGGAATGGTCAATATTATATAACAAGTACAAAACTCCTCCATCGTAAATAGCGGTATTCATATAATAATAATTTTGAGAAGCTAAACTGATAAAAGAAAAAAATATTTGGGAAAATCCTCCTGAATCAAATGCCTGATTTTTAATAATTTAATTCATTACAATTTTTTCTATTTTTGACTTATATAAAAATAAAGCTCCTCCAAAATTAGCTTCATTCTCTTCAATTATGCAGTTAGTGATTTAGTATATTGCTGAACCTTTTAAAAAAGAAAACCCACCAGAATCGAAAGCCGTATTTTTAGAAACTACAGTAAATTTTATTGTATCAATCTTAGAATTATCTACAACCATAACTCCTCCTTAGTTTGCGCTATTTCCTTCAAATTAGCAGCTAATAATTTATAAAATATTTGAATATTGAATTTATGAAAATCCACCAGTCTATTTGGCTTAGTTTTTAGAAGCATAGGTAAATTTTATTTTTTTTATATTTGAATTATCTAAAAAAAGCGCTCCTCCTTATTATGCTTCGTTTTCTTAAATAGTGCATTAGGTTATTTAAAGTATATCTGAATTTTTTAAATATGCTAAGCCACCTGAAAATTTCACTTTATTTTGAAAAAAAAGGTTTTATTGTAGTAATTCTACTTTCGACTCTTCCAGGTAAAAGACCCCTCCTTAATTAGCATTATTTAGCTCAAAAGAGCAATTTGCTACTATGCTAATATTAGAGAATCATGAATATATAGATCCACCCTAATCATTTGCCTTATTTTTAAACATTTAGCTTAAAATTATGTTATCAAAATATGAGTGATCTATCATAAAAGCTCCTCCAGAATCTGCTAAATTTTCTTAAAATAAGCAATTTGCTATTTGATAAACTTGTGAGTACCATATGTATGCAAATCCACCTGAAAATGAGACTTCATTTTGAAGAATCAAGTTACTTTCTATTAAATCTACGATTGATGTATCAAGATAAATAGTTCCTCCAAAAGAAGCAGTGTTTTAGAAGAACAAGCAATTCGTTATCTAATAAGCTTTAGAATCAAAAAGGTATGCAAATCCTCCGTATTTTTGAGCATCGTTTCTTATAATCTAGTTAAAATCTAGTTAAAATATAAAGAGAATTCTAGATATAAAGTTCCTCCAGATTCTCCATTGTTTTCTTAAAATAAAGTATTTTCCATTCTGTAAATTACTGAATTTAATAGATAAAGAAAGCCTCCTAAAGAAGTAGATCTATTTTTTACAATTTGACTAAATTTTAGTAGTATAATAGTTGAGTTGCTTATATATAACCCTCCTCCTCCTCAGCTCCAATTTTCTTAAAATAAGCAGTTCGAAATTAAATTAATTTAGGTATTTAATAAGAAAGCAAAACCACCTAAATTTTATACCTAATTTCCAATAGCTTGATTATATTCTAAAACATCTACTATCGAATCTTCAATATATAAAGCTCCACCTTAATAAGCAGTATTATTTAAAAATGAGGTATTTAGTATTAAGATCACTATAGAATTTTATGCATATATTGCTCCTCCAAACTATTTTGCTTTATTTTATATAAAAATAGTATTTTCTATTTTTAACAATATTGACTTCTGCTTAATTGCAATACTTCCATTTATTGCTTCATTACCTTAAAAAGTGCATTCTGAAATTATTAAACTGGAATTTTCATTAACAATTCCTCCCTGTAGGTGATCTCCTTTATTATTAATAAATGAACTTTAAATAAAAATAGCATTGGATTCCAAGCATAGTATCATTCCCCTTTATTCTATAACATTTTCTTAGAATAATGAGTTTTTGATATTTAAATAGGTTTCCTAGCATTTAATTAAGCTTTCTTTTACAATGACTAATTTAATTATTGTATAGCTTATATTTATTTAGCTTTTTTTGCTTTCAATTATATTATTAATATTTGCCTTTTCATTTCAAGCATTAAATGGAGTATCTGAACCAACTTGGTTTATATTTTATTCTTAATCTTAATTACCTAATATTTCTACCTTTTCTAGTTAGATAAAGCTGTTTTCTAAATATATAAATGCTGTATAATTTATATTTATTATTGATAAACTGCCAAATTACACATTAGCACTCATCGCCGATATAAAGTATCTGTTCAAAATACCGTTTTCCATGCTTTCTTTGATTAGCTACTTCTAAGAAGCTTTTATTCCGTTGAGTGTCAGATTTTTTAATATAAATGCCTCGGATTTTAGTTCTATTTTAAGTAGCTAAGTTTCTACTATTATTTCTGCAGTATCTTAGTGATTTAGACACATTTCTTAATACTTAGATGTATCAGAGCAATTTGGGAAAGTTAGAATAGTTATATTTTTAGCTGCTTTCCACTGTTTCCCTCCTCTATAAATTTCACAGTTATCAGGACAGTTTTGGCACTTCAAGCAATCAAATAAATGCTAATGAGGAGATATAAACACTCTATGAGATTAGCCTTCCTCCAGTTAAAATATTACTTAAGAAATTGATGTTCAAGGAAATTATTAAGTTCCCATAGATTAACTAATTGCTAGTTTTTCCATGATCTCAGGAGAAGTTACAAAGACGTCAGATCCTTAAGACTTTAAAGAACTAAAGAATAGTAAAATAATAGCAATAAGACTTAAAACTCTTATTTAGTTTTTCATATTTTTATATAATTTAGCAATAATACAGCACTCTTTAATCTAATCCTCTAATATTTTAATTATTAAGTAAACTTAGATTATCATATCTTTTAAATTAGTGTAACTAATGCTTAGTTTAACTTTACCATTCCAAATTAAAAGGAAGTATAATACTTACAGAAATTAACTAAAATTACCACTAGATTTAATTAAATCAAAAGTCTTAGCTAAATCAATTAAAAATTCCTATATTTCTATTAGTTATGCATGTATAATACTAATAGAAGCTTTTCCTCCTCAAATTTTTAATTAAGTATTTTATGCTAATTAATTCACTACGCATTAATAGTGATAGTTAAGCTTTTTTATAACTTATTCCTTCTGGTCAATTAACTTAAACCTTATGCTCCTTACCAACTAAAGTAACTTAAATACTAGGATTCTTTAAGGTTCTATAATCTATAATTCTTACCTGTTTTCAAGATGATGTCTTAAACTTTTGCTTGAGTTGCAGTATTTATAATTAAAAATAGGAGGTAAGGTTGGAAAGGCTTAGCATTCTTAGTGAAATAAGATATAAATTAAAGTATTTAACTAAGAAATATTGATTATAATTATTATATCGCTGCTTTATAACCCGTTCAATAAAGGAAAGTTAATTACTAGTATTCAAATATTTTCAGTTTATGCAATAACTATTTTCTAAGCTTCTAATTATAACTTAATTTAGTTTAAATAAGTCAAAGATATTATTAATTAGGCTTTACTAGCAACTTACAAAGTTATCTTCATTTAATGGCTTGAGATATAGATATGATCTAAAGAATGAGAAAGCTAATAATATGCTACTAGGTAAGGAAATTAACTTTAGTATAATATAGCTTAAGCTTCTCTTTGCTTGATTTAGTTACTTTTATTTGGGTTTAAATACTTCTAGAAGATTAATTTTCATAGAAGTATATATTAAGAGATAGCTTACAATTCAGTTTATTTTATTATCTTATTAAAGAATGCAGAACAATAAGATACATACTATTAAATTAGCACTGCTATTATTATTCTTAGTTATATCCCTAATTTTACCTATAAATTAGAACAATCTTTAATATCATGGGTAAAGTTATATTACAAGTTACTTTAATGTATTAGTAAATAATTTTAAACAGTTAGGTAAATCTTATTAGTTTGTCTTTAAAATCATTATTTAATTCATTATAAGCTTCTTTGCTTATATAAGCTCTAGTTTAAATTGCTTTCCTTTAGTTATATTAAAATAAGCTATTGCTTAACTACACTACTGTATAAATCTAGAAGCATGCTTTCTAATTAAATGTTATTAAAATAATTAAACATAGAATCTATATAAACCATAATAGCATTGCAGATTATAGAAGATAATAAGATTTTGCATTAGTTTATTAATACTAGTCATAAGTCTAGATTTATTTAATTTATCTTTATAACCAATCCAATCTATTATTTCCTCTATTTCTTTCACTCTTTCTTGGATTTAACCAACTTATTATTACCAATTTATCTCAAAACACTGCTAGAATATTATTCGTTTAAGCCTCATCAAACTATTTTAAAAACCCTAAGCTAATAAATAGAAATAACAATAAAGATTCTCAAAAGAGTCAAGGCTTCGTTAAAGCAGAAGAGGAAATTTAAATAAAGGACTAATTTAAACTAATAGAAGAAAGCTTCTTATTTGTAGTGGAAAGGATAATATTTGCAAATAAGAAAGCATTCCTATTTTAAAAGAAAATAGTACAACTTTCTTAAGTGTCCACAAATAAGTTATAGACATGGCAAAAAAACTTGCTTGACATTCTAAATTATTAAAATTCAAAACCTTTAGAAAAGAAAACTAAAATCAGAAAACAAATGAATTCAATGAAACCAGATTGGAGTATGTACAAAGATCCATTAAGTGATTTAATATGTGGTAAATTAGAGTTAGAAAAGAAGATAAATAAGCATAATTTTTGATAACAAATTTATAAGCAAAAATGTTAAAAGATATAGAGAATTTGGAGATAGCAACAAAAGGAAGAGATGAAATAAAATTGCTATATAATAGATTTTACAATTAGCCTAAAATTCTTAGAAAATTTGACGAATATTTAAAAGGAGATAATCTAATTGAGTAGAGGCAATAATTAAAGGATATCATAAAAAGATCTATAATAATAAAAATAAATGATTAAGAAAAAGCAAGCAAAGCATTTACTCTATAATTAAGAAAATGAAAGCTAGAGTTATAGCAATATCACTTTAGAATATAAACTAAAATATTATTTTTATTATTTTCAAAAGCTTGCTTTTCATGTCTATTATTGCTTAAGTTGTCGATTATCTTAATATTTGAAGAAAGGTCAAGGAATCAAATAGCTTTTAAATTATTTAGATATGTAAAATAAAAAAGAACAGCTTGATTCTAATTTAGCTTATTTGATTAAATTACTTTCAATCTAAAAGTTTATCTTTATTTAAAAAGGCTTTTTTTAATTAAAATATCATATGAATAAACTTTCTAATTAATTTGGAAAACAAATTATACACTTTTTTAACATACTAATTATTAAGTTCTTGCCTAGAGAAATTGGAAAAAATAAACTTGAATTTTTAATATTTTTATTCCTTGCTTATGCATGTTCCATAATGCAAGTTTATTGCTAATTTATTAAATTTATTTCTTCCTCTAAACTTAAAATTTTATTAATATAATTAATTTTAAGCAAAGAAATCCTCCTTAATTTTTAAACTAAGCTTTATCTTTCTATTAATTATTTGGTAGAGTTCTGGAAATAACTTTTGGAAGTAGTTAGATAATATTTATAAAAAGTCTAAATTACTATTTTATATTCCTATTAGCTATTGATAAGCTATATGCCTAACAAATAACTTTATTTCTACTACTGTCTTATCTGATATTGATACATGGCTTAATTTTATTAAAGTGAGATATGAAATAAACTTATTATTATTACTAGAAACTGTACTTCTTCCTAAAGAAGTATTTTAAGTCAAATTTACATTCTTAAGTTATGGAAGTATTTAATAACTTCTTTTTAAAAGAGTTACTAGTATAAGTAAGAGCTTTATTATTAAATACAGCAGTCTAAGTTTGACAGTAGTATATTGTCAGTTCATTGAAATTAAATAAACTTCTTTAAATGTATATTAATTATAGCCTTACTGTTCTTATTATTATAACGCATTACTATCTCTTATTTAATACTTTTACTTTAATTCAAATTTCAACAGAGTATTAAATAAATAAGCGAATATAGATAAAGAGATATAAGAAACTAAATTAAAGTAAAATAAAGCAAAGCTTATTTACCTTGCATAATATGATAGTTGAAGAACATTGAATTAGTCATTTAATTTAACATCTTATTTAAAGGTAATTAGCTCATATTTAAGATTTATATACTAAACATAATGCTCAAATACAATGTAATAGATCTATTTTGCTTATATTAGAATCTATAGACACTTATATGTAAAGAAGTTTAAACTTACTTTAAAATAAGAATTTATCCTCTTTAATAGCTTATTAAGCAAAATTAATTACCTCAGCTTGTGTTTTTATTTGGACTACCTTACTATTAAACTGCTTATCCGTTAAAATTTATTGTTCTTAGCATTTACTCATTTAATTATCATACCTTTTGTGGTTGAAAATAGTAAGCAAGTTATTTTATAATGATCTTAGTAATTTTCCGTTCAATTTGAATTTTTATCTCTATTATTTTCTTTTTAATAATCAGTCTTAATTATTATTATTGCTTGCTTTTCTGAATCTAGTTCTTTTGTTAGAATCACCAGTATGATTAAATCTGAATTTTGAGCTTTTACTCTTTATTTCACTGAAATAAATATCCTATCTTAAAAACCTGAGCAGAGATGAATTGCTGAATTACTCATACTTACTGATTATCTGACTTAAAGTTTTATAACTAAACTAGGATAAATCTTAATACTTTTTCAGAATAAGTTTGTACATTCATATCAGCGATACACAATTAGGCTAAAACAGAATCCTTTTCTTTTCTAAATCCTATTTATCCAGTCTAAAATGTTAAGCGAAACTTTAAAGAATCCTTATAAGCAAATAATTATTTTCAATTTATTAGAGAAGGGAAACTAGTATCTAAAATATTTCAGCATTACATAATCTTATTTCTTTTTTGCCTTAATTTTATAGCAATTAATGGTCTTAGATTCCAAAAATAATAAAAGTAATAGTAATAAGGTTTATTTCAAATGGCCTGCAGATATAGTTTTATACTTTACTATCTCCTTTACATCTTTTAAATAAAGATTAAATCTTATTAATTCTTCTTTTTACTTTATTTTCAGAACTAATGGTTTATAAAAGTATTTTAAAGCTACCTGAATCTGAATTCTATTTATTCTCTAATTATAAAATGTTTATAGCACTATAATTATTATCTATTACCTGCTTTAGATAACTATAAGCATTTTATAATAAAAAGGCTTTTATTGTTTATACTTTTTTAAATATAGAAAGGAATTGACTGATTACTTTGAATCTTCGAGTAATTGCTTGATAATAATATCTTAGAAAATATTGCTATATAATTTTTTAATTTAAATCTGGTCTTTAGATTTAACCTCTTTTATTGCTTGCTTATTTAATAATCTGCTAGAATGTCTTAGAAATATTTTATTCTTATGAAAGGGTAAGTTAAAGTAAAGCCATTAAGGAATATCTGACTGCTGACTTCTCATTTTGCTTCAATTTGTTTTAGTTTAATTAGAAAAATAGAGCTATCTGATATATAACTTATACTGTCAGTATGAATGCGAAATATTAAGAGATGGATTAGAAAGAACATATGAAGTACTATAGTAATATAAATAACTCCTGACTGTTCAAAAACCTATAATATTAGGCAATGTGTTTAAGCTTCTTATATCTTATTTAAAATAATTTCTGAGTTAAAAACTAAAATAAAGAATGAATGCTATGCATATTATTAGAAAATAGGTGATAAAGCAATGGGTCAGATAAATTAACTTATCAATACCTTCAACAAATATGAAAGATTTAATTTTGAAAAACTATGTAATATTTTCAGATAAGTGATTGTATCCTTGTGTCTTACATATATATAATATCAATAAAAAATACTATATTAATGGTTATGAAAGAATTTTACTTGCCAATCATCTTATTTTAAAAATTACTAGTTTGAATATTTCTAATTCCTCTCTTACTCATATATTAACTTCTTAACTATTACAATAGAAATTTAATAAAATAACTAAAATGTTAATGAATTTAAGTTATAAGCTTTTTTAATTTATTAAGCTTTTTGATTGCTAATTAAAATATTTTTATTATTTATTGATTAAAAATATTATTTATTATATTATAAAATTAACTATTCATTTAAATCAAAAATATTTAAATTTGGAAGCTTCAAGAATAGTGCTTTGTCTTCACATAGATACAATCACAACATGAAAGCAGCATCCTTATTCAAAGTCAAATTGAATTATCCGGTTTACCATTGATAGGAGCTTGACTACAGGCAGTCCGTAGCGATGGAGCTCCCTGACTGCAGATACCCAAATATCAACTGCCTAACCCTGCTCATGCTATAATTGTTAGTACTTATAGATCGTATATTAGAAGTTATGATTGAGCAATGTGGTGAGTTTTCAACCAGAATAGATCAAAAAATTACAGTTTAATAAATAAATAAAATGATATATTCTTAATAAATTTAGTAATTACATTTTTTAATTATTTATACTCACTAATAAAATAGTTATTATCCCAGTTCTTTCAAAAAAAAGTATAGTAACATAATTCACTATAAAAGATATTTAATACTAATTTTAACTAGGATATAAATGATTAATTATCTTATATTATCTTATATAATACTATATTATTTTTTTATTTTTAATAATTAAATAATTAAACTTAATTATATTTACTTTTAATTAAATATTATATAAAAAGTAAAATAAAAAGAAATTATATTAATAGTTTTAATAAGGATAAAAAATGGAAGGATTCAAAAGAGGTTTTTACACCACCTCCAAAAAGTTGGAGAGGAAATCTGAATCCAATCTTGGATAGTCTTCTTACCATTAAAACTAACCTTTTTCTTAATTCTAACAACCTGAAGAGGAAAAGAAACAAGCTCAGAAGACAACACATGAGATAACTCCAACCTCAGAAGAGAAGCCCAGAAAGCAGATGAAGTCTGCTCTGCATCAGGAGGTCTCAAAGTTCAATCCTTCTGGCCAGATGAGCATGGAACAGCTCATCAAAGTGGTATTAAACCTCCAGGAAGAGGTTAGGAAACTGAGAAAGGACAATGAGAAACTGATGGAAAAACTCAACCTAGCGGAAGGAATAGAATCCAGACTTATATCCTAAGAAAGAGAACTAAGCGCTTTCTGAAACATATCTTAAGACCAGAGTAGCTAATCCTAAAATTAGCTTCAGGAACAATCTGATCTGAGTATTAGACTGGAAATACTAGAAAAGAATTAGGTGAACAAAGGGGAGATCCAATGATGATTGAAGAGACCAATAGGAAGTCTAAGGTTAAACTCCAAAAAGTAGTGAAGAAATGTTACTACTGCAATTCGACAGAACACTTATGAAGATGCTGCAAGAAATTCCAAAATTTCAAGATGTAGTACTGGAATAAATAAAGAACCATACAAGCACAGTAGAGGAAGAAAAAACAAATGTAGTAGAGATAAATAAGAGAAAGATTATACTTAAATGAATAAGGATACATTTACAAGATTAAATTTAATTAGAAATAAGGCTAGATCCGTAAATGACAAGAGTAACGGGAGGAGAGAGGAGTAGAGACATCTAAAACTTTATTTTTAACACCGGAGCAATCTGGTGTCCAGCATGAAAAGGTGAAAATCCTCGAAAATTGTTAAACTTAATTTATCCTATTATTAATAGTTTTAATTAAAAATTTAATATAATTGTATATTATATTCAACTCTGGTATTTTTTAATATTTTAAGATTTAGAGTTAATTTGTTATAAATGAAATCTTATTCTTATTTAGATTAGTTATATAAAATTAGGATTTAAGAAAAGATGAAGAAATAAATAGAGGAAGCTTTGGTATTGTCTAGTAAGGAAAATTAAAATAAAATATCGATGTTTTTATAAAAGAGTTGTTCGTTAAAGTTGGATCGCATAATGAAATTTTACTGGAGTTTCAAATTTTAAAGAATTACGTCATTCAAATTTCATAGTTCTTTATGGATACTGTTCTTCTGCATAAAGTTTGATTATGGGATTAATACTACAATCTCTTTACGATATTTTAGAAAGCGAGATGAAATTCCAGGAAAACTAAGATATTAAATAAGTTAAAAAATAGTTTCAGGATTATAATATATCCATTAATAAAATATTATTCACAGAAACCTAAAGAGTTTAAATATATTATTGGATAGTTAATGCAATGCAAAAATAACTGATTTTGGATTAGCGAAAGTTAAAACAGATCATAGTCTTTAAATACATTTTCTTAAAAGGAAACAATACGTTGGATGGTTCCTGAGTTATTAAATTTTAATCCTAAATATAGCAAATAATCAGATATATATCCATTAAACATGGTATATTGGGAAATAGCAACTAGATAAATTCCTTATGAAGGTATAGAAGATACAGTTATAATGATAGAAGTTCAAAATTAAAAAAGAGAAGAAATTCCTAAAGATAATTCTTAATAATTTACACAGTTAATAAGAGGGTGTTGATATTAAGAACCAAAAAATAAGTTAGAACTAAAAGTAATAAAATAGTAATTGATAAGATATAGATGGATAAAGTTAGATAGTATATTTATAACCAAATATAAAAATAAAAAATGAGAATAATGTAATGCTTAAAAAAATGTTAAAAATGAAGAGTTTAAAAGAGATATTCTATAATAGGAGGCAATTTAATTAGAGTAGGTATTAAATTTAGTAAATTTCCTAGATCAAATACAAAATTTATAATTTCGACAATTTAAAAGATTAAGCACTATAAGAATTTTTGAATTAACTGAAAGAATAAGAAATTACTGTTTAATAAATCATCTAAATTCCTTTAAATAAATCAGGTTTGATAATTAAAAAAAATCTTATGAACTAAATGGATTCAAGGATAAGTCATAGAGTAAAAACTATTATAGGTAATTGAATTTTCGAAATAGGATAATGAAAGAGAGAAAGCGGTAGCGAATGCGATTACTTTGTTGAATTATATGGGATATAACTTTTATAAAAGAATATGAGAGGAATATAAATAAGCATTGCTGATTTGAGAGATTCATATTTTGAATCCTTAGATCTATCTTATGCAAACCTATCAGAAGTTAAAGCTCAAAATTAAAAATTTCATAAAATGCAATTTGAATAATTCAAATATTGATAAATTTAAAAAATTTCTTACAGTATTTTGACTTGGCATACGGATTCTGTTTTATCTGTAGCGATATCAAGTGACCAGAAATGAATTGTTTCAGGGAGTTAAGATTATATAATAAAGATATGTGACTTTACGAAAGTTTTTGTTATCTTTTTTACTAAAAGCTGATAAAGGATTAATGGAATAAAGCAGATTTTATTGATATGGATAATCATAACTAAAATTAAATTTCCAACATTAATGCTAATATTTAAAATGAAAAATGAAGAAGAGTTAATGAGTCTAACTAAAATCAAATAATTTAACATAATAAGAAAACTGCGATTCAATTATTTGGTGCTTCTATTTATCTAATCCCTAAATTTAAAAGTTAATAATATCAAAGTATCTAAAGCATCTAAAGTATGAAATAAGAAATTTATAAGCAGATATGTTACAATTAATTAAGACTTAGAATAAGATACTGTTAAATTGTAAAAAGTAATATTGAAGGAGATTTAAAATTACTTAAAAAATTAACAACCTAAGATCATATATAAAATATTTCCATTAACGTCCTAAGCGAGAAAAATAATTTAATTCATATCTGCCAATCATTAAGGCCAAAAAGAATTTACATTCATAGAAAGCAAATGAAGTCCGCTTTGCCTTTTTAGATCACAGAGTTCAATACTTCTGGTCATTGAATATGGAATAGATTATCAAAGAAGTACTAAACCTTATGGAAGAGGCCAGGAAGCTCAGAAAGAAGAATGAGAAGTTGACGGAAAGTATTCAGAACGGAATCCAAATCAATTTAGATCTCAGAATGGCCAATTAAGAGAGGAAGATCGACGTTCTTTGGAATTACTAACGAAAGCAATTCAATTAGACGAACTCACAAGTAGAGAGGATACAAGTCCAGAATTCTTAGATTGAAAATATTTTACAAAGTTAGAAGAGAAAGATATAACTAGAACAGAACAAAAAAATGGAGAAGGAAAAAACTCCTCAAGAAATAAAGAAAGAATAAAACAGATTAAGATTTAGAAACTATGCTATTATTGTAAAAGAAAAAATCATCTGTGGATGAACTGGACAGAATTTTTAAAAGTTAAGGAAAAACATGATAGAAACAAATTTAATAACAAATAACGAGAAGGAGAAATTAGATCTGATGCATAGAGAATGGAGCGGTTTACAGATTGAAAATGGATTAGGAGCCTTAAGAACTAGAAGATAAAAGATGTTATTCAATTAAGACAAGAGCCTCAAGTGCTAGAGCTTGTAAAAAACTAGGTTAAAACTTCAAAGCATTTTTGAGCGGAGATATGTCGTACTTTGAGCATTTTAATAATAATAATATAATTAATAAAAACAATATAACTTATGACCAATAAATTAAGAATTATTTCTGAGAATAAATAAAATGAAAATATGCTCAATGAAAAAATTATTTTTGAAATTAATATATTGCTTATCTCTTAAAGATTTATAAATTAATATCCAATATCTGATGAGATTTAGCATTTTTTTTTGTAAATGCTGCTAAGCAGCGAATCAAGCCTTGCATAAATTTACTTATTACTATAACATTTAATTAATTTACTTTCGTAATTAAATCTACAAGTTATTAATTTTGAGTTATTTTAAGCCTATTTTCATTAATCATACTACTTTTTTTACTAAAGAAAATTATATAGTGATAAACTCTAGTAGAAAAATATAAAATTCAAAACGAGAAAGTAAGTAAAAAATAAGATAAAATAATTAGCAAAAAGTTTTTATATAGTTCTAAAAAATTTGCATTTTTATAATTAAAATAATAAGATTTTATGAGAATAAAAGAATAAAAAATTTAAAATAGTAAAATTAAAAAAATTAAAAAGTTTTCATTGCTTAGTGTTTTGCTTTATAAGAGATTTGAAGAACAGACAAATCTTTTAAAAAATTCGGAAAAAAAATTTGAATTGAGAACTAGAGTGAAAAATAATTTTAGAATAAAAAAATAAAAAAAGTAAGGGAAGAAATGAATTATTAAAAAAATAGTAAAATAAATATTTATAATTTCTAATTTCAATAATAAAAATATTAAATTTCTAATTTAAAGATGAAAGGTAAAAAAGTTAGAAAAAGAGAAGATAAATTCAAAAAAATATATTTGTTTTTCTCCATACTTTATATTATACAAAACTTTCCAACGAACAGAAATTTATATTTTGATTAAAAATAAAGGGTAAAAAATGAATATATAATTAAAAGGCTAAGACTGACAGACTTGTTTAATCTTATTTATAATTGATAACGTTTTGACAATCATTAAACACAATAGTTTTTATTATAGAGATGGATTTTAAAAATTTATCACAAATTTTTTAATATTCATTTCACCTTTCACAATCTTATTTGGACATTTTGAATTTTTTACCACTATTAGTGTTAAATGTAATAGCTATTATTTGGACATTTTATATACAAATAAAATCAAGATTTAAAAAATTTTGATATTTAACTCAAAGTGTTTCGTTCTCACTACTTTCTTCACATTTCTAAATTGGATAAATAAAATATTAAGCGTCGTAATTATAAACATAATAAGTTTTATTAAGTCATCCTTACTAAAATAATAAAATCATGCATAAAAAATAGCTATATTATATGAAGAGTTTATCATTTTCATTATAATTAATTAATTTAAATTAAGCTATCACATATAACATTTGTATTTAAGACATCTATTACTATTTTTACTATGAACTAAATGTAAATTAAGAGTTCGCTTTCCCTGGATTTTCAACCAAGTACATGCTGCATAATTTTTTAACGTGATCGTATACCACGACCTTTTTTTATGTGGGTGCTTACCACTATGAATATTTAAACGAGCGTATTGGAATCTTTTATTTGTATACACCTTGTTTTGTTATTCAAAATTTGTTCATTTGCTTCATGTTCTTTCTTGTAATTATTAATTCAATGTTTTTCAACTTCAGCAGCGATTTATTAAGTATTAACTTGATTAAAAATATAAACACTTTTTATTTTCAAATTAAGATGTTTTTTTGTCGTATTTTTTTCTCAAGCTTTTTTATTTTTTTAATAAATTTTATTCTTCAAGTTCTATTATTTTTTACGAGTTGAATTGGATTTATTTCTATTTCCATGTTTTGAGTTTATTTTGGAATTTTGTTGAGTTTATATTCATAGCTGTTCTTCTGTCAGCAAGTTATTTCGAATTAGTTATTTTCTAAGTAAGAATATCCATTGTATTAATCTTCAATGTTATTCATAAGCTCACGTATTTTCTCACTTTGATTGAAAATGGTTCCACATAACGTGAGACTAAAGAATATATTTTATCAAGCTGGTATTAGAAATCTAAAGGAACTTCCTATTTTGATTCTTTATTATCGATCGGTCCAACCATGACTTTGCCACGTAAAGATGAGTTAGATCTTTCTCGCTAGTTTTCTATTTTGCGAATTTCTTTAGTCGCTTATCTCCTAGTTTTTTTAGCATAGTTTCTAGAGAGATAAATTTCCTGTTCCATTTTACTATTCTTTTATTTAATAAATTTTTTATCTTGAATCTATAACTTCATTTAATTTTAATTTAAATAATAAGAATGAAAAGCAAATACTAAAGCGAAAAAAATGAAAGCTTAATTAATTATTTTAAATTAATTTTATGAAAGTAGTTTAAGTAAATAATATATATAATATTGATAATAATTAATAATTAATAATTAATAATTTATTCACCTTTTAAAACTGATTAGAAATTAAAGATAATTAAATAATAAATTTAAAACAAATAATTCAAGTATCATTGTTTTTAATTAAAAAAGAATTAAGGTAAATGATTCAGAAATTATCATAAATAAAAAAATAATCATAAGTAAAAAAAAGTTAAAATTATAAAATGTTTTTTGATTAAATAGAATATTTAAAATAAAATCGCAAAATAATTTCAAAAAAAAATTTTGAGAGAAGCTGTTAATTTTCAAACTGAATTATATCTAAATTATGACTTACAAAAATCTATTTTAAAGAAAAAAGGATTTTTAATGAATGGTTAGCTCTTTTACATAGACATACGACTTAAAAGCAATTTTAATAACAATATTTTAATTTATTTTAATTTAATTGATAAGGATTAAATATTTATAAAAAAATAAAATAATAATAGCAAATTTTTTTTAATAAAACATAATTTCTTAACATAATGAAATATTTTGATATTTTTTATGAACAGTCTAGAAATAAAAAAGGAGAGTAAACGCATTTTTTATTATTTAATATAAATTATGTTAGAAAAATATTAATTAAGTTTTAAATATAAAGTAACTTTTTCCATTAATTATATATATCACATTTTTTTATAGTCAAATAGGAGACTTATTATCTAAATAACAAATCTAAATTTTTTATTTGATTTTCTAATTTTTTTATGTTTTTTCATTCAATATTTAATTTTTCTATTTTTTAGTTACAATTTTATATTTATAAAATTTTTCTCTTAAAGATTTTACGAAAAAAATAAACTTGCCTTATTATTTAAAAAACCTAAAAGTTTTTTATAGTTTATTTCGCTATTTTCCTGATTTTTTCTTTTTTATAATTAATATTAAACTTAAAATGATCGATTATAAAGAAATTTTACGAAGCACATGTTATAGATTAAATTTAAATAAATTTTTTTGTTCTATCTTAATATTTTGAAATAATTTTTTCTTGTACTTATATTTCTTCAAGTTAAATATTTATTTTATTAAACTAAAGTAATTTTTTAGAATATATTAAATATTTTCTTTTTTATTCGTTTTAAACCTAAAACGTTTTAAAAAATTTTAAAACTGTTAAACGTTAAGTAAAAACCCAATTTTTTTATTTTGTATTATATTAAAAATATAAATATATTGAGAAAATAAAAAAAATAAACTATAACAAAATACAATTTGGTTTTTTTTTCGCAATAATTTATAAGAAAAAATGTACTTTAAAAAAGTTAAATCGTAAGTAAGAATCAAGCCAAAAAAATTTAAAAAAAACGTATTTAAAACAACAAATAAAATGAAACATCAAAAAAAATTTCTTTAGAAAATATAAAACATGTAAATTATAAATATATCTTCAAATAAAAATGTCTAAATAAAAATTAAAAAAATGTCTAATTAAAAAAAACGAACAAAAAATGCCAAAGAATAAATAATAAACAAAAAAGATTTCATAATGAAAAACATAAAAAATTAAAAGTAAAAAAATTGAAAAAAAATGAATAAAAAATGTAAAAATAAAGCCAAAAAGATTAAAAAAATTAATTAAAAAGCATCAAAAGAAGAAAACTATGTTAAAAAATTAAAAAAAATAAAATTAAATAATAAATGAATCTAGAAATTTAAAAAGAATTTTTGAAGATTATATTTTGAAGCATAAGCTTAAGAGAGATGTGTGAAGAAAATCAGTGATAAATTTCTTATAAAAAAAACTAGATTCATTCATTGACACACAGGAATTAAGATTGCTCAAAATTATAATTTTAAGAGTAAGCATAGAAAGAAATCTCGAGAAGATAAAATACCTAGAATAACTAAATAAAAAATGAAATCATGCATTGACAGACAGAATTTCAGATAACTTGAAGAATAGAAGTTTAAAAATAAGCTTAAGAGAGAATCTGGGATAGATTAGATAATGAGAATACTAAGAAAATTTGACTAAAAAATGGCAGACAGAAAGTAAACAACTTAAAAATATGATTTTTAATAATATCGTAAAGAGAGCAGTCTGAGGTAGATTAGATAATGAGACTAACTAAGAAAATTTGACTGAAAGAATTGACAGATATAAGTTAAAATACTTGAAGATTAGACTTTTAATAATAAGCTTGAGCAATAAGTCTGAGATAGATCAGATAAATATAATAACTAAATAAAAACTGGATTCATTCATCGACAGGCAGAAATTAAAATAACAGAATAAAATTTAAAATTAAGCTATAAAGAACATTCTCTAGTAGATCAGAGAAACGCATAACTAATTTTTAACTAGATTTTCATCGGCAGACCGAACTTTTAAGAACTTATTGATTAGATTAAATCAAATAAGTTTAAGAGAGAAGTTTGAGACAGATCAAGTAATTGGAATAACTAAGTAACAACTCGATTCCTTTATCGACAAATAGGAATTAAGAATACTTGAAGACTTGACTTTATTATTGTACTTTTGAAAGAGATCTCAAGAAGATCAGATACCTAGAATAATTAAGTACAACCGGACTCATTAATCGAAGACAAATCTTAATATTATTTGAATATTTAACATTAAATAATAATTTAAGAGAGAAACCTGATATAGATAAAATAAATATAATAACTAAGTACCAATGAAATAATTCATCAAAGACAGAATCTAAAATACTTGACTATTTGAATTTTAAATAAGTTTAAGGGAAAAGTATGAGGTAGATCAGATAATTGGATTAACTAAGTAGTAATTGGATTCATTCATCGACAGATAGAATTTTTAAATATTTAATGGTTTGACTTTTTATAATTAGATTAAGAGGAATCTGAAGTAAGAATGAGTTTTCTTACTTTCATAATATGAAATGTTCAACTTGGCTTATTGTAAGTTTTATTGATTTTTTTAATTTTTAATTTTTTAATTTTCATTTTTTATTTAAGAGTTGATAAATTTTTTTTATAGCTTTTGATTTTTTAAGTTATTTAATCTCTTTTATTGTGATTTTCCCGTGTTTTTTAAAGTTTATTTTTTAATATTCTTTCTCAATCGTTTTGAGATTTTTAATTTAATTCGTTTTTTAATGTGCTTATTTTTTTATTCTTATATCTTAATAATTTCTAATATTTCGTTATTTTTCTTTATTTTTTCCGCTTTTAAAACTTAAGAACTTGGCCATTTTCAGAGACTTCTATTTTATGATAAATATTTCTTATTTTATAAAGTTTTTATTTCATTTTAGTTATCTCATATTTTTTAATATTTTTGTCTATTAAATTAAATATTTTTTCAGATTGGTAGTTTCTAAAATATTTTCAAAGCTTTTCAATTTTTATATATTTAAGATTAAGATTAATAATTCTTTAAGCATGGAGTTTAGTGTTTGGAGGTTCTCAGTATAAATCAATCTTGTTTCTCTATATTTAAAAATTAACAAGAAAAGTAAAATAGAGATCTAATGTTAAGATTGAGATTATTGAAGATACAAAATATTTCAAAAATGTTTGATTTTTCTTATCTGATGTAAAAAGTAATTATTTCTATTTATTTGCTAAAAAAACTCTCTAAGATGATAATTAACTTAGATTAGAACCGACTAAAGTAATTTTAATTTATAAGTCCTGTTCAATTCTATTTGATAATCCTAGACATAAATTTTAATAAATAAATCCTTTATATTTGGTAATAAAATAATAAAATTATATTTCAAGATTTCCTGTAAAACTGCAAGCAATAATAAAAAATTGCTTATTTGGCAAACAAGTTTAATAATCTATAATGGACATTTAAATTCTTCTAAAAATTGTATTTCAATATCAAGAAAATTTAATTCTTTAAATTAAGAAAGGAAGTAGTTAATAAGTAATTATATTATGTATCGAAAATTATAAGAGTAATAAATAAAATTTGAAAACTTCATTTTTGTAAATATGTAATTTATAATGAACAAGTCTAAATGCGTTATTAACATTTTTTTAAAGATTGAAATTAGAATAGAAGCTCTAGATTAAGCAGCTTAGTAATTTTAATAACATCATTTCTTCCAATTCCTGAATTATTGAAAAACTATAGTAAGAGCATATTAATTAGGTAATTGAATAGAAAATTTTATAACGACAAACTAGCACCTTGAATTTCATAGCTGCTCCTTAAACTTATTAAAAGTTATTTTTACTTTAAGAAAAAGCTTAATAGGATAATTTGATTAGAGAAAAATAAATTAGAAATACAAGAAAAATAAAGTTTAAATATTTCAGATAAATCTTGAAAGAACTCGAGCAAAATTAAAGGGATAAAATAAGATTAAATATGATTTAACTTTGTTAAAGCTAAGCTTTATTTAAAAATAAAAGAGAGCTAGATGATTTAGTTAAAAACTTATTCTCAAAGTAGAAAAATTTATTGAATAAAAAAGATTTTCTTTAAAATTATTATTTAATAAAAGAGTCTTTTCGTATTTCAAAATTTAACTTTTAGATCTTAATAAAAGATAGATTTTTACGAAATAGATTTGAAATAAATTAAAAAATTTACAAATAAATAGTTTCTATCATTCATAGAAAAAATATTAGTAACTTCAAAACAAACAAATTTCTAAACTGATAAAAAATTATTGTATAAACTTAAAATGAGGAACTAATAAGAAATTTTAGTCAAAAAACATTAAAATTCACAATTTTAGAAAAAACTGTAGCTAAAAATTAAAAAAGAAGTACAAAAGAAATGATAATCTGTAATAAGAAAATAAAATAGAACTTAATTAAGAGAGGAAACCATTTCAATAACTTCGAATATACAAATTTATTTTTAAAAGCGAGTCTTTATTATTTTCTTTCAAAAATAAAGTCAAAATGAATGATTTTCTTTTACAGAGATCAACATATGAAAAAAGGTTCTATTTTATAATTTTATCTTTAAGCAATTTCTTGATTCATGAGAGAGATCCTTTCAGTAATTTTGATAATCCGAAATTCTCAAATATAAATAGTGATGATATCTACATCTAACTTATTTGTGACAGAACGTTCATAAAAGAATTATATAAAAATTTTCATTTTTAGAATGGGCTTGTAAGATTACAAAATTTAGCTTTTGTATCAGATGAACCAGCAATAAATTTTATTTTAAATAAACCAAGCAAGTTTCAAGATTCTTTTATTTTTTTTATTTACTTTTTATTTCGAGTCTTGAAATTTTAAACCATTAAAATCAACAATTTGCATATTCACATTCTTATAAGTTTTTTCTATTAGATTTTTGCGAGTAACTAATTCTGTAAATATTTTAGATTCTTTATATTATGATTCTTAAAATGTTTAAAATAACGTTATGCTTTATATTATTACTTTCTAAACTTTATAGTTTTTAAAGCTTTTTAATATTATTTTGCAATTACAAGACTTAGAGTATTTATCATATCAATATTTTTAAATAAAGATTTTTTTTTCTCTTTTTATGCAATAATATAAAGCTTAAAGTAAGTTATATAAATTATTTGCTTTGATAAGTAATAAAAGCATAATATATTATACTTAACTAATCTTTTAAGTGCTTTATATTCTTTTAAAATGATGAGTAAATGGAGAGAATTTAATGGAAAATTTTATTTTAAGACTTTTTTATAAGTAATAATTTTGATTTTATTTCTAGAGTCATTGTATTTAGGACTTTGCACTTAGCAGCCTAATAATTGAGTCCAGTTTTACTTCAATTGAGTCAATCTTTTTATCGGTAGAACTAGTTTGAATTTTAAGGAGTTCGACTTCTTTCATTTTCTCCTCGATAGAATTTACCTTTCCATCAATAGAGCTTGTTTAAGTCTTAAGTATCTCTATTTCTTTCACTTTCTCCTCAATAGAACTTGCTTAAATCTTAAGAATCTCTATTTCTTTTGCTGTTTTCTCAAGAAAAGAGATTGTATTATTTTTTCCTTCAAGAGAATCTATCTTAGTAATTTTTCCTTCTAGAATATCTAATTTATTTGTGTTTTAATCAATTTTTTCGTTGATTTTATCTTCAGTCTTTTTGATGCATTCTCTTACATCCGCAACTTTTCCTTCCCATCCAAAACCTTCTTCTTGATAGTAATTATCACAAATATGAAGATATTATCCGTTATTTTTTGGATTTCATAATGAAAGGATCTGTTCTATCTCAAGAAGAACTTCAGTTTTTTCTCTATAGTCATAATAGACTTGCTAGATTTAAAACTCATCAAAGGAATCTCCTAGAATAGAGATGATCATATTAAGCATTATCACTACATTTAAAATAATAGCTAAGAGGAATGTAGTATATATTATATCCAATCCTTCCCTATCAAATACTCCTGAATCTCCTGCTATCAAATCAAAAGATGAAATTCATAAGCTTTTAAATGAGACTTCTTCACCCTTTGCTGCAATATATAGAAGACCAAATGCTAGTGTGGTATAAACCATTATAGTAAGGAAGTATCTTATTTTGTAAAAGGAATCTAAAATCAGCTTTATGTAATATCTTGTTTCGTCAAACGATCTAAATGCTGTAATTCCACGTAATACGTTCAATAGTAGAAAAATTCAGTTAAATGCTTCTATATAGATATCAAAAGCGCAAAAAAATATCCATGGAATTATGCAAATGATTCTAGTAATATCAACTATATTCCAAGCATCCTTAAAATAATCTAATCTAGTTATTCTAATTTAAAGCTATTCCCAAGCAAGCAAACACGCATTTATTAGCACCAATAAAATCAAGGAAAGGTAAAAAAAACAAAAAGGTTTAATCATCAAAACAACAATAAGAAATAAATTAAGTCATATCAAGCAAGAAATACCAAAGATTATATATCATAAGTAATTTCACTTTAAATTAATATAACTTCTTATTATTTTATGTTTGTATAAATCTTTATCTTTTGAGACTAGGAATGAATTTAATAGCTAAATACTTTAATCAGATCCAACAACAGAAGGCAGTTTGAATTTAGATGTAGATATTTTAAGATGTTCTTTAGATTAATCATCTATTTATGAATTAGTTTCCTGAGGTAAATCTCTTTAATAAATACTTTATTCTTAGTTAGCAAAAGGAAGTTTTTACTAAAATAATAAGAAACTTTAGACAAAAAAGTCTGAGAATTTGATGCGATAATCTTACTCAACATACCGATAGTCACGAAGATTTTTGTCAAAGTAAAGTAGATTGTTAAGTAAAGAACCCAAAAATGTAGAAGAATTACTTATAATATCAGAAAAATCAAGTTATAAAGATAAATATGTAGCTCTTTAGGTTATAAATTCACTATTTTCAAGTTAAGATATGCAATCCAAGATTAAATCAATCGTACTTTAATGCTAGTAAAAAATAGAATAAAACAAAGGAGAATGGCCAAAAACATCAGACCGCAACTATATCTAATAGTTTTTAAATGCTAATTGTAAAATTTCAGTTTTTCCTAAAAAGCTACAGAAATGAAGAGGAGTAAATAAAAATTAAGTAAACGTGCAATCTCATGAAAAAATTTATTAAAAATTATCTGAAAACAAATTCTATCAAGTAGTTAATAAAGTCAATATGGAAATATTTTGCAAAGGAATAAAATAAAGACCGTACAAAAATTAATAATTTTTAGTGAAATTCGGAATAGATACAAACTTGCAAGAAAATTAAGAAAAGAATCTTTAGATGTTTCAGAGTTTTATAGATGAGTCATAAGAAGAGCTAGCGAGTATATTTCCATCTGGACTAAAGGTAACTTTAGTGACAGTATCTGTATGTCCTTAAAGCGTCATAATTTCTTAATGAGTTTATAGGTTTCATAGTTTTATATTTGAGTCTTCAGAAGAGCTAGCGAGTGTATTTCCATCTGGACTGACTTTATCAATAATTCTATAGTATATTGGGAAAATATAACTCAGAGAAAATATAAAATAAATAGGTTATAAGATGCAATAGATAGGCTAAAATATTAAGATATTTCCTACAAACTTATCTAGAATTCTTTTAAATAGATTAAGATAATCTTGAAGATTAATATGAATGCATCAAAAGTAATATTTAAGACAATGCTGATCAAACATTAGGTTCGTTTATTCCAGACTCAAATTATAACAAACTTCCTCGAGCTCTCACAAAGAAATATATAGAGGCAAAAAGAGCTAACTCAGAATATAAGGAAGCTCACGTAAAATTTGGAAGAATAAACTAGCAAGTAACTAATCTTCATGAGGAAGCAAAACGACTTTGGAAAGATTTCAAGTATAATCTATGAAAATTTAAAAAGAACAAAGCAAAAAAGAAATTTCTACTTCTTAATGGAGATTCTAAGGAAATTTTTTCACAAGTTAAGAAAATTCTAAATCCTTTGAAGAGAAATACTATGAACTTTAATTAAGAAATCAAAAATAAATTCATTGAATCATGGGAAAATTGTGTTTTTAACAAGCATTCTAATCTAACTCAAGAATAGATAAATCTTAGTAATTAAAAAATAGATAAAATATACGATAATATTTAAGAAATTAAAGATTATCCACTCTCGTATTTGTAAGGATTTGATCTTTTTACCATAAAAGAAATATAATAAATTATAAAAGAAATTCCGAATGGAAAAGCAGCTGGTCCAGATGGAATAAAAGGCGAACTTCTGAAATTTGGTGGATAATATTTATTAATAATTCTTCATTCTTTTCTGAATAATATGCTAAGACTTGGAAGAATCCCTTAGGAATTAAATATATCGGTGATAATTCCAATATTTAAAAAAGGAAATAAAGATGATTGGAAAAACTGACTACCTATTTCTCTTATTAATACTATTCTAAAACTATATAATAAAGCTTTAACAAAAAGAATATACAATCTGATTTATTAGAGAAATTTGATTCACCCTTCATAAATGGGATTTATGAAAAACAGATAAACAACTTAATAAATTTGAATAATATAACAAATAATTGATAACTATCGGAAATGTGCTAAAGGTAAGACTAAATTGATAGCAACACTGATAGACGTTGAAAAAATGTTTTACTCAATAGAAAGAAGACTCTTGTTTGATTAACTTAAGAGAGTTAAACTACCACTTGGAATAATAATAGCATTAGAATCGCTTTATAAAAACCTAAATTCTTCATTTATCATAGATGGTAAGAGCACCAGAACTTTATAATTTAACAATGGAGTTATGTAAGGAAGTTCTCATGGACCAGTTTTAGCATTATTGTATTATGACACAGTAATTAGATATCTGGAAAGTAAAAGTAACTAATTGGGATTTAAATGCCAGGATTCAAGTATTAGCTTCGCTTGTAAAGGATGGGTAGATGATCTTATTCTTCTTTCCAAATCTGCAAAGTAGATGTAGAATTTAATAAATGAAGCAAATAAAGCTTTTGCATGAACACATTTAAAGATTAATGTTACCAAATCCGAATGCATCTAATTTCTAAAGAAGAATCAGAAATAATAAATTTTAAATTTATGATTAGGAAATTAACCAATTGCTTAAAAAGAACAAGTAACATATTTAGGAGTTATTCTACATTAGAAGAAGAACTTAAATCCCCATTGCAAAGAAGTTGCATTCAAATATATAGCTGCAATGAAGAAAGCTGTTTTTTAACTGATGAGATATAAGAATGTAACTCCTTGACATTTTAAAACTTTATGTAGACTTTTTACATTACCTAAAGCAGAATATGGAGGAGACTTAGTACCATGAAGTATTCAAAAAGGAGTAACTGGAGTTTTGAACAGAATAGAATCAAGCATGAGATTAATTTCAAGAAAAGCTTTTTAAGTAGCAACTTCAACATTTAATGAATCATGTTATATAGACCTGAATTGATAACCCTTTAAGCACATTATGGCTATAAAATTCTTCAGATTCTACCATAAAATTAAATAAGAAAGTATTGATTTTCCAAAATCAACAATAGGCTCTCTTTTCATTAATATATGGAAAAAAGGATTTCAATACTACGATTAAGTGTAGCAATTATCAGACCTTTATAATATCGATCTGCAGAATTAATAGAATAATACCAATCTTAAAACTTTTACTAAACATGTAAGAGAAAAAATACAACAATATTTCTACAAAGTAGCTACTAAAAAATTTATGAGGATGAAAACAGCTAAAGTATATACTGAATAATTTGGTAATCTTTAACAATTTCCACAAATTACTTATACTAAATTAAACAAATAGTATAGACGAGAAATTATCAGTATATATAAACTTAGAACCTAAACTTATAATTTCCGTAAGGATCTTTAAGATCGTCATTACCCAATTGATAATCCCTTTTGTATGTGTGGAGAGTATAAAACTTTCGAGCATATCTTTAAATGTGTGTACTATTCTAATATAATGAATTGATTATCGGAAAAGATCGGAAATTATGACTTAAGGCGCCTTATACTATACGATCAAGAATATCTAAACTCATTTTCAAGGTCTAAATTGGAGAATTTAGACTTATAAATCAAAATATTTCATAAGAAGCTAATGATAAGGAGACTTGAGATTCTAGAAATGGAGAAAGCAAAAAAGGAAGAAGCTAAAGATGAATAGAAAGAAGAACTAATTAAAGAAAATGATGAAATGTAAACAAGATTAAAAAACTATTTAAAAACATTTACTAACGTCTATAATTGAAAGAAGCAATTCTTGCAATTAAAGACGTCAAAAAACTCTTTTAGTTTAAATTTAATTATAAAAAAGATAAATTATAAAGAATTTATAGCTAATTAATACAAAGATAAATTATTACAAATAAGTACTTGAAAAAAAATGGAATAATCTATTCGCCTTTCCAAAAACCAAATTAAGAACGCAAAAAGGAAAGCTGCGAAACTAATGCAGAAACAATAATAAGAAGAAGATAAATCAAGTTCCTCATCTGAAGGAAAAGTTATAATTGGAACAATAGAGACGAATCCATTAAAAGTACAAAAATAATCAGAAATCTAAATATAAATTGACTAAATGAAAACAATAATACAAAATTATTAGGAAACAATTTACAATCAAGGGGAAAAAATAAGAGAACTAATGAATACTATCGAAGATTAAAACAACGAGCTACTAATAATAAGACGACAATTGATTTAAAATAATTTAGTCACGGAATAGTAACTATATGAATAATCTCAATCGAATTTTAAGCAAGAATAAAATATGATTATTGAAAAAGTTTCTACATAAGCAAACATCCAAGAAAAATAGAATGACGAAAAGATTAATATAGAATTACTCCAAAGAATCGATTAACTTGAAAAAAAGTATTTCTGAAGAGATTCAAGAAAAGACCAATCAAAAATTGCTATTATTGCAAATCAAAGTGACACCTATTACAAAATTGCGATCAGTGAAGATAAATTTAGATGAAAGAACAACAAAGAACGTTAAGAATGCTTAGCAGACTCTGAATCACCGAAACGGGAATTTACAAGAAGAAGATATTCGTATAAAAGACAGAAGATTCTCAGTGGTTCCATCCACAAAAAAAATGGCGTGGTATCCATCCACGCTAAAAAAAATGGTAGCAAAAGCCTGGTTGAAAATCCAGGGAATGCTAAACTTTAATTACTTTTAGTTTACTATTATAATTATTACAAATAAGTGACTATTATTGAACTGATACTAGAGACAAAGCTAATATGCTTATATAATTTATTTAGATATTAAGATAGTTAAAAGATAATAAATTATGGAAAAATTTGAGAATCGAAATGAGATATCTTTACTAATTAAATTTTGAATATAATATAATAGACTTGATTTAAGATTATTTAAAATAAACTTAATAAAATATAAAGAAATAAAGTAATCTATTTATTTTTAATAAGTTTTAAATATTATTTTTAGATTAAAAGCATTTAAATTCAATTTATTATATATATAATTTATTTTAAATAGAGAAAAGTAATCCTCCAACTGAGATCGACTTAAACTCTGGCAGCTTGAAATATGTCATGTGCAAAAAACGAACAAAAATATTGGTAGGAGCCAAGAGATAAAGAGACATCAAATAGTGTTAATGATGAAAGATGCTAGATACTAAGGCCTCTAAGAGTTGCATTCCAATCACGATTCTATAGAAAGTAAGACTCATAAGGAAATGCTGACACCGTGAAAGAAAGTTTATTAAAGAATTGCGAGACCATTTGTTCTAGGTTGTATAATATAATTTTTTTAATATAAATAGTAATTTTATAATATTAGTTTAGTTTAAGATTTGATTCCTATGGAAAAATAATTTTATATTTGAATATTTGAACTTACTTATGAAATGTTGATATTGATATTAAATCTGGTAGACTAATTGAATATAGTTACTTTAGGTATGAATTGTATTTAGTCTAAGCTTAATCTATATAATTAGGATAAATAGTAAATAATTAGATTGATGTAATAATTAGCTAATTTAATTTAAATAATAGGAATTAGATATTTGATTAGCAGTTTTATGTATTAATATGATATTAAATCTGATTGGTAAATGTTGTTTTGAAGTATTTATGAATATATAAAAATAAATAGGGAGATTTGATAATTAAATGAATGAATATTTGAAGTAATAAATGCATCTTGAGATAATAAACAATGATTTAAATAAGTTTTAATAAAAAGACGATTAAATATTTAAATTACATGTTGATATATAAATTGATGAATTAGTTTTCTATTTATTTCTATAATAAACTTATTTATTATCAAATTATACATTTCTCTTTTATAAATATTCTAATAAAGTTTAATACTTTAAATATATACTAATTAAAATATCCTAATCAACATTATTTACGTTAGTTTTGCTACATTTATAATATATTAGTAATATAAAAAGTTAAATAGATAATATTATATAACTACAGTAACTTTTAGAATATATGTCTACAAGTTAATTTAAAAATATGCTAACTATTAAAGAACATAGTTAATGGATTAACATTCTTTAAAATCTTAAATAAATTAAATAATATTTAAAATAAAATTATACATGCCTAAATTAAAATTTAGATCAAAAAGATTTATATTTTAAACTTAGATATGCATTATGTTTTAAATAATAAAGATAATACTAAATTTAAAAGATTTCTATTATAAAGGCTATCATTTACAGATTTCATAGATTCTACATAATTTTTTAATATTTAAATAATTAGATGCTTAATATAAAATAATTTAGATATTTCTAGAAAGGAAAAACTATAAATTGCATGTTTTATCTAATAATAATATAAATATATTAGTATATCATTATTTATTTATAATATTATTATTATTACTATGATAAAATAAATTGCATAATCAAATAAATTACAAATGGCTTAAGAAAAGGGTTTTATACCACCTTCTAAAAGTAAGAGAGAAAGCAAGAATTGAAAATATTTAGCTCAAGTTTTCTTTAATTATTTATCTTCTTAATCAGCAAAAAATATTTTTAAAATTTAACGAAAAACTTGAAAAGGACTAAAAAAGCACCTTTAATTTCAAAAATGAAGAAAAAAACATAGAAACTAAAGGAAATCATGTTTTTGTGCTTTAAGTATTTGATTTTAATTTTGACAAGTGAAAATTGCTTAATTAGCACAGATAAAAGGTGTAGAAGGTTTCTATAAGACTATTATACCAATTTCTCATAGTATAAGAGAAAATTGCAGCATCTTTTCTTTAACGTACGTCTTAACTTTAATTATCTCAACTTTCTTAAGAGAATCAACTCAGAATCAAGTAAGAAAAATAGAAAATCAGAAAAAAGTTAAATAAAATATACTTTTAATTTATAAAATCCTTTATACCAACTCTTTTTTAATTAAATTTTCCTTTAAAAATAAACAAATTACTTGTCTTAGTAAAATTGAATCTATTAAAAATTAATGAAATACTCTTTTATTTACTTTAGATAAAAGAAATATTATTCAAGTTAATAAAGAATAATAATTAAATAACCTTCTAACTTAACTACTTTCATTGATCTATCTTTGAATATCAATATCTCTTCGCTTTTTTATTCAATGAAAGTTATAGATTTATTTAACAGACATTGCTTATCTTTTTAAATATTTACATATAATTCAAATTATTTTTTAATTATTTTAAGATTTTTATAAATAAAATAAATAATTCAGTTAGAAATTATTGTAAAGCAGAAAAAACTAAATGGTTAGTAAATTAGAAAGGAGCTAATCAGTTAATACATAAAGAAAGTATAAAAAAGTTAGCAATGGAAAATATTTCCCCAGTTAAATATATAATTTGTTTTCTTTTTATGATTTAGTAAAGTTAATTAATTTTTTATTTTAGTCTATTTGAAATAACAAAGTTAATTTAAAGCTAAAATAGTTTTAACGCTTTAAACTATAAATAATAAGAAAATAATTTTATAGATAAAGAAGTATAATTCTAATTATTTTTAAATTAAAAGCTGTTAGTTATTATAAGATAATTTTGCTATTATTTAATTAAATAAATTCTTAAGCAACGTTAAATCTTAATTCCAAAATAAAATATTAAATTCATTTATAATTAAAATTAAAGCTATAATATTTAGTAATTTAATACTAAATTATAGTAGCCCTCTATTTATAAATAAAACTAAAACTATAGCTAGCAAGGAAGGTCTTTATGGATAATTAATGAAATTATAGCAAAGAGCATATATAAAGCTAAGTATGTTGAAATAAAAATTTCGTATATAAGTTAATTTATAAGTAATTTAATTATTTTGAATTCCTTATTTATTAATGTTATATTCAGAAGAAATATTAATTATAATATATATTTTAAATAAGGTGGAAAGCCCTTTCCTTAGGATGTTACTTGGAGGCCCTGCAGGGCAACTAAAATATGAGAGCGGACGGAGCATAAATCGGAGAAAGAGAAACCAATAACAAGAGAAGGAAGATTCGACAAGCTGGAGAACTCTGAATGCCAGGAGGAAATTTTCTTCATCATAGGTCGGGGAAAGAAGCACCTGTAATCGCATATTGCATCCTATGCTTTTGGAAGGAAAATCTACAGGGACGTACTGCAGGAAAAGAGAAAAAAAGATAGAGAGACCCATAAAATTTTATTTTTTGACATTAAATAAAATTATTTTAAAGAGCTGAGCACCAACGAGAGTGCTACGCGCTCTATAATCCAATTTATTTATTAATTAATTAATTTATTTGTTATCATAAATAATTACTTTTAAGTTGCTACTAAAAGTATAAAGTTTAAAGTATATTAAGTAAACTTAAAAAATAAAGATTAAAATTAGGAATTTAAAATTTTAGTAGTTTTTTAATAGAAAATAGAAATAAAGTTATAAAAAGATAAATTTATAAATAAAATAGCTTAAATAATTTATGGATACATTTATGAGCGTAAGATCATACACTTCGTAACAGGGATTTTAAAAGAAGAGATAAACATTACAACAAGTTTTAGAATTATAATCATATATATAAATAAATAGAAAGGAGTAATCCTCCATCTGACATTGACTTAAGATCTGGTACCAGGAAATACTCATAGGCGAAGAACCCAACAAGAATCTAGAAGGAGCCAAAAGAGAAGAAAAAGACTAAAGAGGTATCAAGTATCGTTATTGATGAAAGATACCAGATACTAAGGTTTCTTAGAGAGCATTCCGATCCCTCTATATAGAAGACGAGACTCACAAAGGATGCTAGCACTGTGGAAGATTTCAGAAATGAATTTTTTTAACTTGAAAAAACTTTATTAAAGAGCTGCGTGGCTTTGAGATGCTACACGCTCTCTAATCTTATCTACTTATTTATTATTTATAAGAAAATATAAAATTTTAAATTAAGTAAATTGCAAGAATAAAAGTATAGCTTGTTTTTTAAGAACAATCTTCTAAATAATAATTTTTTGACTTTTAAAACTTAAAAAAAATTTAAAGTTAAAATTATCATGACTACTATCATATTATGTAGTTAAGATGAGTCTATTTAAAGTATCTTAGGTTATTACAATTAGTAATGTTTCTATTAATTTTGGTAACACCTTAGGGATATGTATCTTTATAAAAGTTAGAGAATTTAAACTACTAGAGATTTGCCTAAATAAATTTCTTATGAAGATATTCTTATTTTTATTAATGTAAAGTGAACAAAAAAGTTGATTTGATATAAATAGATTTACTAAGCTATTTTTAATAGGTTTCTTATAACGAAGTATAATCTGAATTGTAGTGTGTATTGAATATTAATAGTTCCTGCTTCTTTAAAAAAGTTAATAGTATTAATAATAGTTATTTCTAAAGATCTTATATATTAAAAACAGCCTTGGTGGGATTCGAACCCACAACCCTCAGCTTAGAAGGCTGATACGCTAACCGTTGCGCCACAAGGCTTTATAAACTTATTCTTAAATATGTATTAAATAGTATTTCAGTCTTTTCATATAAATAACTAAACCTTTTTTAATTGAATTAGCTTTAGTTAGATTTTTTTAGTTTACTTTATTTTTTTGATTTTATTTTGAAATATTTTAGTTTTAAGATATTTTATAAGTAAATAATATATGTCAAATATTATAAAATAGGCTTAGTTATGCTTACTAGTTTTGTTAATAGTTTTTATTGATTAGACTTTGATATTAATACTGATTCATTATTAATAGAAGTGAGATAATAAATGTTTGTATACTCTATGTTTTTATTGATTGTCTAGTATTTAAATCTTTTTTAAGAGAGTATAAAAATAAGAAATTGTCTAAACATTTTTTTATTATGCTTTTTTGATTTAAAGGTTTAAAGAAAGTCACTTCTTAATAGTTATGGCTTATAAATAAATCATTTATATCCAAGATACTTTAAAATTCTGAAGACACAAGAAATTCATTGATAGAGTTAGAAAGCAGCCCAAAACAGGAATTTATCTTTATAAGGACAAATATTTTAATGAAAATTAAAAAATAATAATTAGTAAGTAGATGTGTTAAATAATATGAAGAATAAATCAAACAGTTCTTTGTATTTTCATTAAATAGAAATATTTAGTTTAATATTAATAAAAAAGTTTATAGTATCTCTTCATAAATAAGTTTGCCGATGTTGTTCTTTATATAATAATAACTAAATCTACTTTTCCTTCAATTTCCTTTTTCTTTCTTGAGTCTATGCCTTGATCTTGTACTTCTTGATAATTTGTTTCCATTTTTGCGTTAAAATGTCTTCTATAAGCGCTTGGATTTATACCTTTCAATACCTTCTGTACTTGCATTAATTCAAAAAATTTACAAGATGATTTTGAAGCAAATTCCTTGCAGTTCTTATATATCTTTTATCTGGAGTTTATTTGCTTACCTGATTTAATGGTTGAGCAAGTTGATTTTAGCTGAAGATATTTAATTAAAAAACTAGAGTTTTCATTTGTTCTATTACTGAGATATTTAGAGCAGCAATAAGTAAATTAAATGCTCATCTTTTTGGCTTTCTGCTTTTGTTAAGTTTGATAAAGGTAAGATATACTGCTAGGAAGTTAAGCTCGCTGTGCTATAAAAAGATTGCTAACATTTCCTCCAGCTTGGTGAAATTTTGGATGCTTTGATTATTAATAAAGATATTTCTACATATATGTTTTGCTAAACTTTTGATTTTAAACCAAAAAAGAGTTGAGCTAATTAAAGTAAGTTAAAATCTTAAAGGGAGAATATAGTTATTAGAAGATAGAAATAATAATAATTAGCTCTTTATTTGATTAAGAAGTAATTAAAGTAATTATTAGAAAGACTTAGCTTAAGGTATATCAATTTATTAGTATTAAATAAAGCAAACTAAGATATTATGGTATATCTTAGATTTAAGCAATAAAGGTAAATTTTCAAATATTAACACTTAGCAAGAGAAAAAGAACAGCTAAATTATATAATAATTAAGATTATCATATCTTATAAAGCTTTATTTAGATATAGAATTAAATAATCATTATATTGGTTCAATTTTTTAGAACCTTTATTTAAGTCTTACCATGAAAGTATCGTTTATAATTATATAAATGAAGAGCGTAAAATAATAGCTATCTATATACTTTATTATTATAACCATTAAGTTTCAAATTAATAAAATAATCTAAAAATTAAAATTTTGATTAAAGAACATTTTATTGAAGATTTGTCTTTAATAAATAATGATTTAAGGATCTAGTTTTTTGCTAAAATATTTAAAATAAGTGCTGATATTCAATTCTTAATCTGATCCAAAATAATTCTTAATATATTACAGCTATTTTAAATCAATAAACAAAAAGCTTTATTGAAGTACTAGTAATAATCTTTAGATCTTTTCTCTTAAACTTCATTATCATATATTGCTTATTCTTTTCCTTAAAACCTCTTAGCCAAATATTTTATTATAATAAGTACTATAGTTCAAGATTAATCTCATTGCTTTCTAAAACGATGTATAGTATTTTACGATTTTTCCATAATTTTTTAAATAAATCCTTTTATCTAAAAGCATTGAAAAAAAGGGACTTGAGACCTTCTATCTATTAAAGCAATACATTATTTCTTAATTCCTTTGCAATTATAAGAGTTAACTTAGTAAGTATTTAAAGTTAAGATTTCATTCAAATTTCTTTATCGTATCTTAATATAGTTCGAAAGAATTAACGTTAACTGCTTTGAAGTGAAAATCTTAATTTTTCTAGATATAATTTCTGACTCTTTGGTAAAAAATTTAGCAGCATATCTTAGCTATTCTATCATCAAAATTAGCTCTCCTTTATGACAAAAGCTTTTTTATCTTAAACCTTTAACTTCAATCTTCAGTGAGGCTCCATTTCTCTCTGTATATTTTTATAATCAAAGAATAGAAAGAGCAAGGCTCTGAATATCATACAATACCTCCTAAGCTTAAAGAGGTCTCTAGTTAAATACAAGATCTTGACAGAAAGCATCCGGATAATTATCCTGCTTTTGTAGGAACTTTAAATTTATGAGTATCAACTATTTGCTCGCTACACATGATTGTCAGTACTTTACAGAAAACTATCTCTTAATTTCCAAGTAATACCCACTAAGAGGTTATTTAAAACAAGAAAGAGCTTAGCTTCCCTAAAACATTCCAAGTAGATGATTACAATTATATCTCTAATTTTTTAAATCTTATAATACTTTAATGAGTCTTTTTCCCTTTCTAGTATTTATTTCAGTATCGCTAAACTTATTCCATGCTTTACCGTTTTATTCTTCCATAAGTTCCACTAGTAAATATTGCTAATTATTCTGGAAATAAGACTCTAATTATCTATAGCTAAAGTAAAATATTTTGAACATTTCCTAAGATAAATTGTTAAATCCAAGCCTTTAGTTAAATTTTAACTAAAAGTAGATGCAAAGCTAAGTAATGATAATTCTAGTGCTAAGTTCCTAAATAGTAAATTAAAAAATTTAATGATAATGGAAATAAAGAAGGATTAGCTGAATTTATTATTTGCTTAATTAATTAAATTTCTTAATAAATTAAGAGTAGAAAATTAACAAATTAGTCTAATAAAAAGAGCAAAGTCAGTATTATAAAAAATATCTATGAAAGCTATAAAAATAACACTTAAAGCTACAAATATTTGAAATTAAACAAACCTCAAAACAAAATTTTAAATAAAGATATAAATAAATTGCATTGTAATAAGACTAACTAAGCCTTTTGTAAATAAGCTAAATCTATTATAATTAATTATAGTTATTAGTTATTATTAATTTAAGCATTTTAATAATAGAAATTAATATTCTAGCAATTACATTTATTTATACAGTTTGATAGGCATAAGATATTAATTACTTTAACATTTAACATTTTTAATTTAAATTTATTTTCTTTATATGAAAAAGGCGGGAAATTTATACACTATACTTAATAATAAAATCAGTATGAATTTTAAAAATTAAAGGATTAGTTGCTAAAAATACCTTAATTAATAAAAATATAAGCATCTTTTTATAATTTATTATTAAACTAGGCTTATTGCAAATAACCAGAAGCTGCAGATAAATTTAAGCTTTATTATTTTAGTTTGCTAATAATATCTCTTTAGCTAAATAATTATTACTAAATTTATTTAAATAGTAGCTATACATATTAGAATATTATGCTTTGTATCATTATGCATTGCTAATAAATACGCATTTTATCCAAAAATTTATTTTGGTTTACTCTTTATTATTAGATCATACTATTCTGTTATTTCTTAAAATTTAAGTGAAACTTGCTAAGTACCATTAACTTTATTAACTTGCTCAAATTTAAGATATGAGATTTTCTTAAATTAATTCAACCTAAAGCTTTTTAGTTTGATTGCTAGATAAAGCATTTTATAGGAATTAATAATCCCTGTGACTTATTTTTTAGTTTTTAATACAAATAGGATTTCTGATTCAAACTCCTTTTTTAACGCAAGCCCTTAATTTATCGTATCATTATTTTTGCTTTAAGTTGTATCTTCAAATTTATTATTAAATTATCTAAATAAGATAGTGATACTCGAAGTTAAATGATAAATCTAGATATTTTTCTAAAGCATATGTTGGTTCTTGTTAGCTTCTATTAATTTCATTTCATTTAAAATACTCATTAGTATTTCCCTTATTAGCTTAGTCACCTTTAGTTGATACTTTTATTATACTTATAAAATTATTATTTGGCTTTAAATTTAGCTTAGATATTGTCTTAACCTAAGATTAATTTCCTTATCTAACCTTATTTCATTAATATCAAAAATTGCTAATATAGAAATATCAAAAGCCTGGAGAGTTAGTTTCTGTTCCAGTTACTTTCAAATACTTTTCAAAACTTTTTCGTGCTGCGTCGATCCTTCCTCTCAAATTTAAACTTTTTATATATTAGCTTGATTCTAAAAATTCTAGTTATTAAAATATTCTCTAGTTATTTCTTAGCTTATATCACTATGATTCTAAATTTGGATGGTTCTAAAATATTCCAGTTGCACTCTTAATTATCTGTTTCTCATAATAAATCTCTATTTAAGCCATTCAATGATTATTAAAGTTTAAACACTAAATCTAGCTATAATAATAGAGATATTTTGTTATTATTTATTAGTGTTTATTAATATTAATAACTAAGCTAGATGTCTAGATCTATTAGGTGTTAATTGTTAATAATGCTAGTTAGTGATGCTAGTATATAATAAGTTACATAAAGCTTAGATAAAATGATGCTAAATTAGTTTATTAATCTTTAGTATGCTTTACTAGTTTAGCTTTATACTATCTATTATTAC
Organism: Loxodes magnus; assembly: GCA_946699065.1. NCBI lineage: Eukaryota > Ciliophora > Karyorelictea > Loxodida > Loxodidae > Loxodes > Loxodes magnus. Next base: position 1,743,545 of record CAMPDV010000013.1, read on the forward strand.
TATTCTTTACCTTTAAAACTCACTTTATTATTTAGATATTACTTAGGAACCATTATAGATACTACAAAGCAAAGATCTGCCACTAAAATTATACCTTATGTATGTAATGTTAATAGATTACTCTTAGTAGCAAACTAGTGGATAACTAAATTTATTAACTAAGCTATTAAAGAAAATTCTGATTTATAATCTTCTCATTACTTAGAAGATTATCATACTGCTAAGTCTCTACGCTTCTCTTTCAGCAGCTAATATAAATTAATTAAAGTAGCAAATATTAAGCATCATAGTTGTATAGTATTATAATGAGAGTTAATTAGATGCAGGCTTAAGATTAATTAGAGAAATAAGAATTTAAAATAGACCATAGATATAATAGTAGAAGATTAATCAGTTCATAACTTAAATTAATTAGAATACTTAGAGCTATAGTCACTACTTATTATTAATATACCTTCCTTATTTCACTTAAAATTAGCAAATTAAAGATTTAATTAGAAAAAGAAAAACTAAGAGTATGGATTAAATCTCCAATAACCTCTTAGTTCTACATAAGTTAACTGAGAAACAGATGTAACTTCAATTAACAAAGAGCAAGCAGTCTAATATAAAAGATAAAATATAATCTATTTAGACTTGATAAATCAGAGCGATAAAGGTAGAATTAAAAACAACAAACTTTATTCAACCAAAATAAAAATTTGATTCTTCAAGGACTTATCGAAAATATTAGAAATGAATGATAAGAAAAGGGAAATAAAATTGATGAGCATATTAATTGTAAATTTAGAAGAATATCCTAGACAAAATATTTAAAAAGCAAAAATAAATGGTAAAGAACGATTTAAGATAATTCTATCATCAAGCTCTTATTTTTATTAGAGTAGAAGCAAAAATGATAGCAAAATATTTTGAAAAAGCTCAATAAACTTTTTAATTGTAGCTATAGTTATTTAAAGAAAAATCAAATAAGAGATGAAAACTGTGTCAATCATTTTTTTTTTGAGTGGAAAACGAAAAAACTTTAAAAAAATTTATGAAAGAAGCAAGAAAATTAGGGAAAACATATTAATAAGGCTCAGCTATAAATAAAATTAAGAAAGATAACTAATCTAATACTATCTAAAGCAATTAGGTATTCTATATTTATAGAAACAGAAGAAGATTCTTTAAGTAAATCCGCTATTAAAGCCAAATAATCTTATTTAATATTAGAAAATCACTAAAATAAAACTTATATCTCTAAGTATTTTTGATGTTAATATAAAGAAACATGATATTTACTAGTAACTACCTAAAAGCTAATTAGTATTAGGTATCTAAATAATAATAGACTAAAGTTTATCTAATAGAAGGTATTTGTTTTATTTAGTATTTATTCTTTAGTTCCCTTTATACTAATTGCTTAAACCTATTCTTTATAAAATTTAATTTTTACTTATTATAAAATTACCAGCAATCTTTTTAATCAATAGTTAGAGGTAAATTTAGGAAAATATTTCAAATAAAGTAAAATATTAAATAAATAGAACTAAATAATTAGATAATAACTCTATAAGATAGTATTAAACTTATAAGTTATACACTTAAAATTGGTTATATTAGAACTAAATTATCTATGAACCTTATCAAAAATTATATCAATATAATCAATAAAGTTCTTAGATATAACTCCATCAGCAAATTGTCTTTATTAAATTTTACTTCTATTTATTTTGGAAAAATAAACGCTTCTCTGAACTGTCTAAAATTTAAAACAACTCTTCTTATGTATTTTTCTTTCTTCTTCTCTAATTCAATTTCTGTAAGACATGCAATCTCTTCTGTATTTTTTGATTTTAAGAACATTTCAATTTTGAAATCTGGCTGTCAACATAGTTAAATTTATTACGATGCATTTAAGTTCTGTTTTAATCAATCTTCTTTCAAATTCTAAAAATATCTCTCATAGGCTTAAGCTTTATTATATATTTTAAGTTAGATAAGTCTTTAAATCTACTGCCAGTTTTCAGGTTACATTTCTTAATTAAAAAAATATTAATTAATTGAATCTCATTATCTTATCCTTCTACTTCAAAGTTTATTATTCATACTCAATGTTTTCTTTATTCTTTTCTTGGAGATCTTTCTTTTTCTTTATAAGTTTGTAACTTGAGCAGGTAAAAATAATCTGAGTTTAAGTTTTAAACAGCTTAGATTTGATAAAGTAGGTATAAATCTAAGTTTAATACAGTATTCTTGATCCTTCTAGTAAAAAAGCTATTGTTAGTATTTATTAACGAGAAGCTTTTATTATTTAGTTAGCTTCTAGATGTTTGATAGGGTCTTTTAACTAAGTTATCTAACTATGTAATCATTTTTCAATATATTCAATCCCTAGCCTTTAGATTCTACCAAGTAGCTTATTGTTCTTTAAATATTTTCCTTCTAATCAAAAGATTAAGAGATAGAATTCCTGCTGTTTTATCAAGCAAAATTCAATTTGCTTAACTAGATTTAGCTGCTCATTTTAAAAAGCTTGACCATATCTAGAAAGTTCAAGAGGCTAATTAAGTCTTTAAATATTCAAGTTTATCTTTCAAGTTTTTATTTTTTAGCTATGATTGAAGTCGCAATTATACGTCTTACTAAACTGCTGGATCTTTTTATTTCTATACATTAGATTTGACTTTTCAAGAAACATCGTTTGACAAAGAAACTTAGGACAATTACATATATAAGATCTAATATTAGTGATAGATTTGCCTAGCATCTATAATACTTCCTAAGTAATATCTTAATAATAAAGTGAGCTTTATAGGTAAAAGAATAATAATAATAGGTAGTATAAGGCTAAATAAGTAAACCGTACTAAAGATTAATAAACTAATTAACTATTATTTAGGAATGCTAATATGAGGCTTGCTATTAAATAAGGAGCTAGTATTTAATATTTAAAGATTATATTAAGTAATTAAGTCTATTACATTCTTCTTTAAAAGGTAAATAACAAGATTAAGTTTAGATAATGATCAATAAAACTAGAAAATTGATTCTTTTAACGGATCCTTATAAACCATATAAGATTCTTAATTACAAACAGTCATCAAAAAACTTTCAAATGAGATACAAAAAATTTAGAAAATTCAAGTGTAAAATATTAAGTTTCTCAAATGTTAGTTTGAGATAGTGTAACAAATTAATAGCAGTAAATAATAAAGTCTTTGAGTTTTGTAAAAGGATTTCTAAAACCAAGCTATATTAAAAAACTTATAGGATAAAAATTATTAGCAAAACCCACTTATACTAAGTTATTTAATCAAATACATCGTATAGTAATTCGAAGCATCAAATATTCTACTGGGAATTAAACCTTAATAAGATATACCTTTTAAATTTAAGCTTAATGTAATTTAATGGATTTTAATTGCATTATAAGAGACTAAGTTATAATATTTATCCTTCTACTTATATCTAATATTTTCTATAAATTAAAAGATCTTAAGTTGCAAGACTCTTTAGCTTTGAGCATTTCTGTAAAAATGAGAGTATTAAATTTTATTCTTTAAGAAGAATAATAAAAATAGATATTAATTGGTTAAATTGCTTAATAAGACTTACATTTTTTCTTTAATTCTAAAAATCTTTTAGGTCGCTTTTGTCTATTAAAGTTTGATATAATATTTAAAATAAATTTTAGTAAGATCAAAGACTAGCAAAAGAGAATAGATAGTGAAAATACTTATATCAAGGGAGTGGAAAAAATTATATAGAAAGATAAGATGAAAAGGAAAGAAGGATATAAAACTGGTTGATCCTGTATTTAGTTAGATACTTATCTCTTAGATTAAGTCATTAAGTATAAATGTTAGTATTTAATTGTGGAACTGTGAATGAATCATTAACCAGTGATAATTTATTTGATAGTATACTAGATACGTAGTCATAGAAATCTAGAACGAACAAATAACTGGAAGATGTTTTTTAGATATCTTACAAATGTAATAATAATACACAAAGACTATGTTGAGAAGTATGGTAGATCATTAAAATTTCTACCCTATCAACTTTCAATGGCAGAATATTGGATTATTAGAGCAGTAACGAGTTACGGAGAATTATGGTTCAATTCGGAAAAGAAGCTTGAAAGATGGCTACTAATCTAAGTATGGAAGCAGGCGTAAAAATTACCTAATCATGACACCGAGCTTATCTTAAGGATTAAAGTTATTTTATATTGCTAATTTTTTATTTCTTTCTCTAGTAAGTATTCGCTATTATAAAGGAATTTTGGATATTTTTCGGATTTTCTAGATCTTAGATCATCTCTAAATAAGAATTTAACAAGCTTTTGTTTACGCCTATCATTTTTTTAAAATTCCATAAATTGCTTAAAATTTATAAAGTTTTTGATTGAAAGCAAAATGGATTATACTAGACTTATAAATAATATAGAAGTAGTCAGTTGTAAAAATAATAATAGGAGTATTAAGAGTTTTATGTAATTAATAAGTATTTAATGTTCTATTATTAAATTTCCTATTATTTTAGTTATTTCTATTATAAAATCTGTTAAGACTACTTATCATTAAGATTATATCTTTTTATTAACTACCTTCATAGAAGTAATAAGCTATATTTTTATTATTTTTAACTACTCATGGTACTCTTAAACTTACTGTTCTTATTAATTTGCTTAATCCTTATGATTTACACTACTATCAATATAAAGTATTAACTCTTAAATAGCTATTATATATTAAGGTATAGAGAAGAGTATTATTAGTAACCATTAATTAAAGATAAGAACATTGAAATAATTTAGCTTCTAATTAACTAATACTTATTTAATTAGCTTCTAATTTAGTTTCTAATTCCTTCTTTATGGTTATGTTTCATTAAAGTCTATTAGGTATATTTTAGTGATTGGCATTGCTTAGCACTGTCTGTATTTTAATCTTTATTAGTGTCTTAACTTTAAATTAGGATTTCCTTGATTGCTATTTTTAAGTTATAGGAAACTAAGCTTAAGCTTAAGCCTAAGCTGCCAATGTTAATAATAGTGGCTGATTGTATTTCTGATCTGTTGCTTATAAATAAATAGTACTTTTATGTAAGATTAGCTTATAGAATTTAAACCTACTATCAAATGAAGCACATGCAAGTTGTTTTACTAGCTATATATAATAGACAATAGTAGACTATATAATCATATATAGCAGCTTAGCTTTTGATAGTAGTGACAGTGCTATAGAATGCAGATAGTTAAAGATAGAAGGAAGAAGAATAATAGATATAGATATTTAAATGATAAATAACTTTAATAGCCTAGAAATACTCTTATTAATCTAGTCACTCTTATCATCTACTTCCTACTTTACCTTATAATTCTAATATACTCTTAATTCATATTTAAAGGGTATTATTGCTACAATACAGCCCCAGTTCACTACTAACATATCCACGCTTATTCTAGCAAGAAACTTCTGTAATATATGAATAAGAAAGAGAGATAATAGAGTTTTGTAATGAAGCTTTAAATAAGATTATCATAAACACTTCATTACTAAAATAGCCAAACTATAAATCTAAGCTAATCAATACAGCTATTACTTTAGAATTGCAACTAAATGCTCAAGAGTATATATTTACTCTACTAAAGCTATTAGAGAATATTAGAAACTAATAAGAATGCGAGACTTTAGTACTAAGAAAAGCTTTCTTAATCTAAGTGAATACAGTTTATAAATTGAATAGCATGAAGTTATAAGCAAAAAATAATAATTAGCTAATACATATAATAGCTAAAAAAATATTTATACTCAATTAAGTTTAGCAATAATAGAAGGAATCTCAGAATACTTTGTGTTGCTGTGGAATAGCTTGGCATTATACCTTGAGAAGAAAATATAAAATTCAGAAATAAAAGATTTAAATACTATTCCTGAACTAAGTTAGAACTCTCTATGATTGGCATCTCTTAAGCAAAATAAACATAACATATAAGCAAAATTAAAAACTAAGAATATCTTATCAGACCTAAAAGATCTTAAGAGATAATTTACTAAAGATATTAAACTAAAGATTATTAAATCTCTTTATTAAAACAATAAACAGAAGGATTATCAAGCTTAAAATAAGCAGCAGGGAATTAAAATTAGGAAAAACTACTGATATAAAGGTTACTATCCTTAGTGCTATCTTAAAAATAAAGAAGTTTAATTTTAAAAGTTAAATAAAATAGCTGAAATAATAGTTTAATTAACTTAGCTTCTAAAATTAAGCATATATCAATAGAGTAGAATGTATAGCAGTTACTGGGCTATAATAAAAATAATTAAATAAAAGAGTTTTTAGGATTATTTGCTAAATAAGCTATAACTACTACCTAAGAGCAAAAAATTGATTTATAAATTTCTATCTAAGAATTGAAATTAAATTTTAAATGCTAAGGTTATAAAGATGAGCTAAGATGGTTTTATGATATTAAGTTAGCTAGGATATTTAAATATTGTTGGGTAATAATTCCTCGAAGAAAAAAATATAAAAGAGGAGCTTCCAAAATGAATTATGGTTTATTTGAGGTTATTTAGTAAACTATTACTTATAAAGGAGATGAAAAAGAAGCTTATTTAATTAAAGAAAAAGGAAACTATACTTAAAATTAGACACAGAAATGTTTAAATGTAATAAAGGGATCTCAAAAGAATGAAAGTTATCGTATTAAGTTGATCTTTTAAGGTAAGAAAAGATTAATAGTTATAGAATGAATCAACATTCTTAGAACTATTTATGCAATATTTAAAGAGATTTTTGAATTCAGTAATTTACAAAAAGATATCCCAATTTTATAATTTAATTCTGGATCTTTTTACTTAAATCAAATCTAAAATTAAAGTACTTGTGTTTGTTCTTGGCACTATTTAACTAGACTTCTATTGAATGCTAAAATTTTTAATTCTTATTTATTAATTCCTTTTCTCACTCCTGTTATCTTTAAAATTATCTTATCGATATATAAGATTTTCTTTTTTTAATCTGCTTGGTACTCTGGCTTGTACTTATTCCTCTTTTTTGTAGTATAATTTCTATGGTCAAACTATTTAAGCTAATTATTAAAGATTCGCTTTTTTATTAAATTATCTTGGTAATTATCAGCTGCTTTGTTTCTAATATAATAGCAAAAGCTGAGCCTTCAATTTACTCTATCTAATTTTAATTACTCTATCATAAGTAACTTAAATAGTATAGTAACCTTAACGCTTATTTATATTGATGAAAACGTTATATCATGCTGTTATTAGTCTCTTTTTAAATGCTTTGACCAACATATTAATCTAACCATTAGTAAATAAGCTTGCTTAACCTTTCAAATCTCTGTCTATTAAGCCTTATGCTTATATTATCTAAGCTTTTTCTTCTTAGACGAATACAAGTATTTAGCATCAATCTTGTCTTTCAGACTATAATAAGCTTTTGCAAAAAAGGAACTAACTTTTATAGGAAAATAGACTGAGTGATGCTAAATGTCTTTTACTTACTAAAATGCAGAATAAGCCTGTTTTGCTAAAATGTAGCCTTTGAAGTATGCTAGATAAAGTAAAATAACTAAAGAAAAGGTTGTATTATAATGAATGCAGGGAACTGAGGTAATATTAGAGCATGACTAATGAGAGGTTTTAGTTGAGTTCTTAGTTTGAGTATTAAGTTAGCTTTGTTATGTAATTAATTGAATCAGCTGGCTTTTTCATTTAGTTTTATATATATTGTAGGCATTTTTTGAATCTTCAACTTTAATTTTAAAGCTAAAATTAGAGCAAAGTAAATAATAGAAGGCATTTATTTATAGCCAGAGCTTATTAAATCAGGGTGACAAAAAAATAAATCTTGAGAAGCAAGAAAGGAAAGATTATTAGAGAAGCTAGTAGCATTTTAGAGAAAATAGCTTAGAATAAAAGACTCAGTGAAAAAAGAAATGGTTATTGCTAAACCTAATAATCTTAAAAATAAAAAGCATAAATAAGATAAAAAGGAAATACTTAAGATTAAGAAAGGAAATATGTAAACTAAAAAAGAAGTAACTTGAACAGAAGACTTCATAAGTTATTTTAATTATGAGAGGTCAATAATAAGTTAATAGCCATTTAGAAGAAAACAAATTTAAAGGAATAAAATATATTTAAATAGAGAACCCTTAAGAACAAGATACAATTAGAGCTAATTTTGATATTTTTATGAAAACTTGATAAAATGTATAGAAAATAGAAAATAGCTTAATTAGCATGTTATCTTTAGACACTAAGATGATAAGAATCTAAAAGAAAAGTTAACGGAATTTCAAATATTGTTTGAACTTAAAGATTAAGCTTTCAAACTTTTAGATTTTTATTTAAAAAGAACAAAATTAAGAGGGATCAGTAAAACTTTAGTAACTATAAGCTAGTTAGGTTTAAGATAGATTTATATTATAATTTGACTATCTTAAAGATGTTATAACTACATTCGTGATTAACGTTTAAAATCTAATTAAAGGCCTAAAGATTAAGTATAATAAGTAATATTAGCTTAATATCTTATTTACTTTTGATTCATATGAGGTAAAAATTATAAAATGAGGTACATAAATTTATAAATTATTTAGCTTAAAAAATAGTAATTCTAGCTTTCATTCTGATAGAAGACAAAAAATTCTAAGTTTAAACAATCAACTAAGAGGACTCTAAAACTACAAAAAAGAGAATTACTCTAATAAATGTTCTACTATCTTCACTTAAAGAATAAATAAGAGCAAATTTTTTTAAATGAGCTTCTGCTTTATACTGAAAAGAAACTTAATCTACTCATATTTAATACACTTTAGAACGAAAAAATACAAGTCATAGAGTTCAAGTAGAAAAGATTTGCCAAATAGGTGATTTTCTTATAGACAATTTATAAAAAATCAGTCTTTTAGTAATTAATAAAGTTAATCAGGCAAAAAATCAAGCTCTTGGAAAAAAGAAACATCTTAAAGATTGCCTTCAGAAATAAGTAATAGATTAAAATATATAAAAAACTAAGTGCTACAAGTATTCTGTTGAGGTATTATACTAGAAAATTAAGACAGTCAGTTAAAAATATTTTTAGGATGGTAAGCAATTAAAATTTAAGGTTTAGAAAAAAATTTATTATCTTAAAACATTAAAATTTAAATGATTACAGAAGAAGAAAAATTACAGCTTCAAAATCCTATTAAGATAAGATAATTTAGTTGTTAAAAAGGTAAAATTTAGCATTAAACATGAACAAACAATAAAAGTAAAAATCCCATTTGAACAGAACAACTTTAATATGAATTGGTCCGAAAGATAAACTCATTAATTAGAAAGAAAATTGCTTTGGAATAAATTTAAGAAAAACCATGCTGGTTTATTAAGTTTTTTGTCAATAAACTTTAGACATATCGGACATACTTTAAAGTAGTTAAAAATCAATTATTAAGTTTAGTTTGTTGCTTAAGACACACAAAGCATTACAATTAATTAAAAATGAAAAATATAAACGAGCTATATAAGTTAAGTGTAGAATAGATTCAAAAAAAACAATAAATGTAATAGGAGAATTGGAACACCTAAACTGAATAGAAAAAAGAAAAAGCCAAGAAAAATAAATCACTTAAAGAAGAAAATTTAAAAGGATAAGAAAAGCTGGAAATTATTCGTTGCATATCTAAAATTACAAATTAATCTAAAGTTACTTTGCAGATTTTTTTATATCATAAGCTATTATACAAGAATTTCTGTGAATATAAGTAGCCATCATAAAGAATAAACAGCTAACACAAATTGAATCTCATAAAATAAAACTTGATGGGTGAAATTAAGAGTAAAGACCTACTAGAGGCAAAAAGATTTTTATATTTTTACAAAAAATGAAGAATATGAAAGATCTAATCATTGAATAAAACTGAAAATTATTGAATAAGGACATAAAATAAGAAAATAATTGGCTAAGAGCTAGTAATGATGAAAGAATAAGAAAAATAATGATATAATATGTTAGAATGCTTTAACTATTTAAAAATAAACTTAATAAGTATCGAGATACAGAACAAAAAGGGTATTTTTGAAATTTTTGTGTGTATTTATTTTAATATTATGTAAAATATATAAATAGTATAAAAAGGTATCAATTTATTTATATATATGAATTAATATTGAAGATATAAGCTTCATGTTTTGAAATTTATTTTAAATGATAAGTTTAAAAATAAATTTAAAATTTGGCGCTCTTTTATATATAAAATAAATATAAAGGGAGAATAATAAAAAGAGAATTGTTATAAATAAATAAATTTGATTATAGAGCGCGTAGCACTCTCGTTGGTGCGCAGCTCTTTAAAAAAAAAAATTTCATACTGACAAGAATGTTTCTTACTGATAAAATTATCAGATACTGATAAACCTTGTTCAATACTGGTATAATTATTCAGTACTGATAAAAATGTTCAATACTGATATAATTTTAGAATACTCGTAATCTTTAATACTTGCTGGAGGTCCAAGGACATGGCAGGATTGTGTCTCATTGCATCACCAAACCAGAGGGCATGTGTCAATTATGGGTACTTAAATTTCCCACCTCTGATGAAGCTCGCAATATTATTTCTTTTTCGTTCCAGAATTAAAAATAAACCAAGTCAAGCCAACGTCGAAGGTCTAAGAATCTTATTTCTCGAGGCCAAACCAAAGCAGAGGAAGACATAAAGTCGATTATGGGTACTTAACTTCCCATACCTCTGATGAAGATGACCTTGTTGTTCACCTTCGAACAACTATGGCGGTTTTAAAAATAATATAATAAAATTATAACAAGAGGCATGTAAACTTTCTAAAATGAAATATTAATTATAAAAGTGCTGCGCGTAAAAGAAGTGCTAATAATTTTTATTTATTTCACTTTTTTTATCTTTTTGTATGTAAGTCTTTAATATATTATCATTATGTAAGCAATTTTATTTTTTTAGGATATTTTTTATTTTTTTTCTTAATTAAAATATTTTCAGAGATTATTATTTCATTTCTAGTTAAAATCTTTTATTATTTACATTTACATGTTAGTTTTATTTATATAGCTATTTTTTAATTTTTAATTTTTTTTAATTCAAAATACTAAATTATTTAAAATAACATTTAAGTGTTTAAATTCTATCTTAAAAATTTAATTTTTAATTTTTTTATGTTAAATCTTTTTTTTAAATAATAAAAATATTTTATCAATTTTTATTTCAATATAATTAGTTTCTATATACTAAATTGTTTTTTAATATTTATAAATGGATAACAATCAGTGTCCAAACTGTAAAAAGCAATTCGATTTAGACGAGAGAGTATCTAAGCAAATACCTTGCGGCTGCATTTCATGTTTAAATTGTCTTAAAACAGTATACTAATTTTATTAAGAAATCAAATGCAAAGTGCATAACTAAGTCTTTAACATTAATCCTGAAGTGTTGCGAGGATAATTAGTTTAATTACAAGTCCAGTAAGAAGTACCGCAGCAATAAGAAACAATAATTGATCAAATGTAAATCATTGAGTTGTTTAAGTGGATAAAAGACTATCAAGGCAAGAATTAGAAAGAATATAATAAGATAAAGGAAGTTATTTAGAACGTTGCTTAATTTATGCATAATATCTAGGCTCTATCGTTTCGTCAGTTATTGAAGATTTTATTAGAATAGTTTGCTAGTAATAGCAGTAAAGTTTAAAATTTATTGAATCGTTTAACTGAGCTTCAAGCAGCAAATCAGTTGCAATAAGATTAAGCATAAAGAACAGGTTAGTAATAAGAAAATTAAAACCAAATTGGTCAAGTCTAAGAATAGTTTTAGTAAATCCTGCGAGAGTTAGATGAGTTAAAGAAAGAACAGAACTAACAATTAGACATTTCATTTCTAAGAAATAATATATAGGCATGCATGTTCAATTTTTTCACATATTTAACTGAGAATACATAAGATCAGTAATTAACGTTGAATAAAGCAGAGTAATCAGCCTAAAAGTTTTTCAAGAAATTTAAGTTTGCAAAAGGACTTATTTAGTAATAAATTCCTGTTATGTAATAAAAAAGTAAGGTAAAACCTTAAAATACCGAGCTTCAAATTAAATAAGAGAGTTAGTTTATCCCTTAATAATAATAAGATCAAATAATTACTTAAAAATAAAGACAAGATATCGTGCAAGCTAAAGAATATACAATCAAGTTAGATATAGAGCAGAAGTAAAGATAAATCATCGACGCCAGATCTTTAGTATCAGCAATGGAATAAAAGTTTAAAAATCTTTCAAATAATTACAAATTCGATAACCGAGTAATCTAAGTTTGCTAATAGTAAGCAAACTTAATTATGCCTATTATTCCAAGTCCCCCTAAACAATTTCTTAATAACTAACTATTTTTCAGCAATTAGAACTTCTCAATCACCGACCTATCTAATGCTGATTTATCAGATAACACCTTCACAAATTGTAATTTCTCCAACTCAAACCTAACATCAACCAACTTTCGTAACACCAAGTTCATCAACTGCGACCTCTCAAACGCTAACCTCTCATCAATCATAACTGAATACCCACACATATACACTGGACACTCCGACTCAGTCACCTCCGTGGCCATCTCTTCAGATGCCAATTTAATAGTTTCTGGATCTGATGACAATACTCTTCGACTCTACAACATAGCCACAGGTACCTGTAAGACCATGAGTGGTCACACCAATTCTGTAGATCTGTGGCTATATCCAGTGATTCAGAGTTCATCGTATCGGGAAGTGATGACACTACTCTTAGACTATACAACGTCAAGACAGGTACCTGTAAGACCATGAGTGGTCACACTAGTTCTGTATGATCTGTGGCTGTATCCAGTGATTCAGAGTTCATCGTATCGGGAAGTACTGATGAGACGGTGAGACTATGGGACGTCAAGACAGGTACCTGTAAGACCATGAGTGGTCACACCAATTCTGTAAGATCTGTGGCTATATCCAGTGATTCAGAGTTCATCGTATCGGGAAGTGCATGATTATACGGTGAGACTATGGGACGTCAAGACAGTTACCTGTAAGACCATGAGTGGTCACACTAATTGTGTATCATGCTGTGGCTATATCTAGTGATTCCACTTACATCATATCTGGATCTTCTGACAAAACTATTCGTTTATGGAATTCAAGAACTTAATAATGTACCAAGGTCTTATCGGGACATACCTCTGATTCTGTCTTATCGGTAATATTCTCAAGTAACAACAAGTATATCTTATCTGGATCTAAGGACAAGTCAATAAGAATATGAAATATCAATAATGGATAGTGTGAATGTGTACTATAGGGTCATACAGACACTGTGGGTAGTTTATCATTATCTAGGGACAACAATTGGTTGGTATCAAGCAATGGAAGTTTCTGATATGATCCAAATAAATCAAGTGATTACAACATCCGAAGATGGAACTTAGGAAGGATATTGAATGGAGTAGACACTATCAACTAACAACAGGTAAGTTTAAATCTACCAACAATTATTTAGTAGACTGACTGGAACAAAGTATATGATGACTATGGCTTAAGATTTTAGAATTGCGTAATGGCTAATATTACAATGAGTGTGGAGGACAAATAGAGATACATCAAGTGATCTATTCGAATTTAAAATATTTAAACTATTTAATTTTACATTTAAGAATATTAAAATTGTTAAGTCTTTATGCTAATTAATTATGTTCTTCTTATTATTTTTATTAGTTTAAGTAAAAAAAAGTTTTAAGATTTATGATTTTTTCTTAAGTCTTTTTTATGAACTGAGTAAGTTTTATTAATAAAGTTTAATTTTAATTTAAAATAAAGTGTTAGAGAAATTTTAAAATTTTTCAGTGTTAGAAAATTTTTCGAGCTATTTAATAAAGTTAAAAAGCTTTAAATTTAAAAGTGTTATGAAATTTTTTTTTTCAGGAGTATGTACTAGTCAAAAAATTTTAAATTTTCTAGTCTTAGTAAAATTTTTGAGGTATGTACTGGATTAAAAAAATTTTAAATTTTCCAGTGTCAGAAAAATTTTTGAAGTAAGTACTAGAGTTAAAAAAATTATTAAATTTTCCAGTGTCAGAAAAATTTTTGAAGTACGTACTAGAGTAAAAATAATTAAATTTTTCCGGCGTTAGGAAAAATTTTTGAGGTATATGCTCAGCTAAAAAATTCTAAATTTTCAAGTGTTTGAAAAATTTTTGAGTGATGTGCTAGAGATAAAATTTTTTAATTTTATATTATAGTTTTAGAAAATTTTTTGAGTTGCGTGCTAGCGCAAAATTTTTTTTAAATTTGTTATAAAAATTGATTGCGTTTGTTATAATTTTTAAGTTGCACAATGTAATTTTACGATAGGAAAAATTTAGTGTACTGCATTTGAATGTGCAGCAGATTAATTTTGCATGAGTTAGAAGCATGAAAATGGCGAAAAACGTCAAAGCCTTTTTTTGCTCAGCGTTTTCCACTATAGGGCTGAGTTGGGACGGAACAAGTTGGGGTATTTCGGGATAAGTAGAAGGTCAGAAAGGAATAATTTTTTTTGAGAAAAATTTTCAAAATAAAAAAGGTTTTTGAAAAAAAATGGGAATAAAAAAATTAGTGACTAAAATTTTGTATTTTAGTTTTTTTTTTGAATATTGGTTTTGAATTTTTTTGATTTTGGTTTTGAAGTTTTTTGATTTTGGTTTTGAATCTTTTTGATTTTGGTTTTGAATTTTTTTGATTTTGGTTTTGGTTTTGAAGTTTTTTGATTTTGGTTTTGAATCTTTTTGATTTTGGTTTTGAATTTTTTTGATTTTGGTTTTGAATTTTTTTGATTTTGGCGCACGATAAAAATTTTAAGAATTGGGTTTTGGTATTTTTTGATTTTTAGAGCTAAATGAAAGGCGAATAAGAGTAGTTAAAGAATTAAATCGTGAAAATTTTAATTTTGTTTTTTTGCTCAGCTTTTTACACTGCAAGACTTTTTTCGGACGGAACAAACTGGGGCAAATCGGGATAGATAAAGGTCAAAAAGGAACAAATTTTCAAAAAAAGTTTAAAAATATAAAAGGGTTTTGAGAAAAAATGGGATTAAAAAAGATAAAGGATATAATTTTTGATTTTGGTTTCGAAATGTTTTGATTTTGGGTTGTGATAATTTTTTTGGTTTTTGGGTAATGAAATATTTTGCTTTTTAGAGTTAATAAAAGAAGAATAAAGATCTTGAATAAAAAAAAAGCAAAAAATAATCTACAAAGAAGAAATATTTCAAAAATAATGATAAAATAAATAAAATAAAAATATGATAAGAAAAGTAAAAAATTATAATTAAAAAGATGGTGGGAGCAGAGATTGACCTATGAATCATACTTTCTGATTTTATAGTTAGGAACAAGTTCAATTCCGGTCGCTGAGAAAGTCACTGGTCAAAGTCAACCTTTACAAGGGAACGCCTTCCTCGTGATTATCCATTCATGGTAGGGGCTTGAAGCATGGTTGACTTTAGCGATGAAACTAAATGGGAACTGCATTTCGAATGCAACAGGAAATCCAAAATATACAATGAAGGCAGTGTAAGGATCGTAAACTGAAGAAGTAGCAGTAAGATATTCATTTAGCTTAAAAATAATTTAAAAGAAAAGTAAAAAAAGAAGAAGAATTTCAGTTTTAATTAGTATGATTTGAGAAGTGATAAGTATTTGAAAAGTAAAGAAGTAAAGTAAGAAAAGAAGGTAGAATTTCAGTTTTAAGAAGTATGCTTTGAGAAGTAATAAGTATTTAGAAAAGTGAAGAAGTAAAGTAAGAAAAGAAGATAGAATTTCAGTTTTAAGTAGTATTATTTGAGAAGTAATAAGTATTTAGAAAAGTGAAGAAATAAAGTAAGAAAAAGAGATAGAATTGCAGTTTTAAAGAGTATGATTTGAGAAGTAATAAGAATTTAGAAAAGTGAAGAAGTAAAGTAAGAAAAGAAGATAGAATTTCAGTTTTAAGGAGTATGCTTTGAGAAGTAATAAGTATTTAGAAAAGTGAAGAAGTAAAGTAAGAAAAAAAGATAGAATTTCAGTTTTAAAGAGTATGATTTGAGAAGTAATAAGTATTTAGAAAAGTAAAAAAGTAAAGTAAGAAAAGAAGATAGAATTTCAGTTTTAAGG